>WOVY01009652.1:0-102500 GCA_013436015.1 Rhipicephalus annulatus | reverse complement strand
CGTCATCGTATAGAATAGCGTTATCACTGGTGCTTTTGTAAGTTTTTTTTTTATATTGTCCATAACGTTATAGTTTATATAGTTGATATGGCCTGCACCAAGCGCGTAGCCAGAAAGTTTTTTTTTTCGGGGGGGATGGGGACTTTTTTTATGGCACCCCTTTGAAATGGTGATTTTTCGCTCTCTATGCCAAGGCGCAAAAAAATTGGGAGGGGGACGCCTGATGTGCTACCCATTGGCTGTGCCTCAGCCGTGCACGTATTTATCATTACAACCATCGAAAATACCAGGTAAGGTTCTGATGCATATGCACTCAGGCGCAACCTGCGCCATTGCGATAACACCCGTAACAGTTCTAGCCGGTCAAACCAGGCCACAGTGGAAACGAAAATAGATTATATTAAGATATATGTCAATACCCCCTCCAACTTCCTATACATGCTCCCCGTCCCGACGGGGAAACCGGAAGCTGAAAGTGAAAGTAGGAGTATTAATGAATTAACAAAGCAATGGAGGATGAAGTTATACTTTTCGAAGTTGTTAAAGAAGCAGTCAGGTGAAAATAAAGTTTTTTTTCATCCATCCATTAACCTTACGCATGTCGTTTTGTTCGCCCACTGATAGCTCGTGCGAACGTTCACGACGGAGCAAAGCTCTTCAAAGCTGAAAAATTCTCTTCAATTGAGCATGGACTTCCAAACCGATATAGTTCACATGGCCTGCTGCATCGCATTTAAGTTGCAACACGTGCCGTCGTATAAAAGTTGTGTACAGCAAAATAACCTCTATACCTAAAGGTATGGAAGCTATATTGTATAATGTGCTTTCGGGACGACCTTTTGGTATAGGGGGAACGCATAATAGCAGATGGTTTTCGTCAGCGTCCTTAGAAAATTTCCCCGCGTTCATAGCGAAACAAACGTTAACGTTGATCAACATCAAAGCGAGACTGCGCGGCCTCATTTCAGCCTGATGTGGTAATCACTAGGCTGCCACGGTGGAGTGCACACTACGTGAAAACGAGCTCCGCGCCTAATTATTTGCAAGAGCGGTGGCGGTGACGCACGCGGACTAGTTGATGAAAAATTGGCCAATCCAACGTTCAGTGGGAATCGATGATATGCGAAGCACGAAGGAGGAAGGTTGATAGGTCACTTTAAAATTAGCACAATGTTACGAGGTGGAGGTAAATTGTGCCGTACATGGCTTCCGTGCATTGATTCTCATGTTTGGATGTGTCGTTTACCTTCGTCATCTATTCACGTCACGTGATGCCGAATTCAGTATATGTGGAGCTACTTCGTCATCCATTGACGTAACTTGACAACAAATTTGGTATAGGTGGAGCTAGCGAAATGGCCACGAACGCATCATGAAGGGCTTAATATACTCCAACGGAATGTTGACGCGCGTGCACGCTGGGCACAGCGACGCTACATTAGCAAAACGCGAGCCTTCTGACGCCAGGCGCGACCATGCGACCAGCGTCCGTCGGCGCGGCACGGCCGGCCCGGCAGCAACCGGCGCGAAATGAGACATCCGTTACCCAAACAGCACTGCGCTGCGTCTACCTTCTTTCGTGACGGAGGGACGCTGGACGCACTGAAACACGCATGCGTCAAAGCAACGCTGATTCGCTCGCAGGATTTCAAGCTGGACGGTTGTGCCCTCGCGATCTCCGACATCAGCGTAGCTCCCGCCGACTGGTTCGCCCTCCGCGGTCTCCTGACGCCGTGCAGCTCTCGCATTGTGGCACCCCGCCCTTGGACTGCTTCGACCGGATCCCCACTTTCCTATCTCCTTCTTTTTTCTCTCGCTTGGCTGTCTTCTTCTCCATCTATTTTCCTTCTATTCTTTTTATCCCTCCTTCCCCCCACCCCTATAAGGCACTGCGCCGTGTCGCCTGAAGGCAGACAGAAATTAGGTGCCTTTTTCCTCTTCATTCTAACCACTACCACCACCACCACCAACGCAGCGCGGTGCGCGCCTGTGAGTATATGGCAGGACCGGCGCCTGGCGTGGCAACGCCGGCGTGGCGCGATGACACGAACGCCAGCGCACACGCACGCCGGGTCAGGTCAAAATACATCGGTGCCTTGACTGTGGCATGTTGTCATGTTCTCACATGACACGCATCTGATAATTATCATGTTTGCACCAGTCACATACCTTCATCATCCGCTGACGTCACGTAATGCCAAATTTGGCATATGTGAAGCTAGCGAAATTACCGCGACCGCATCATGAGTGTGGCATGTAGTCATTTTGTTACATGACGCGCATGTCGTGATTATCATGTTTGGATGTGTCATTTACCTAGGTCGTCCATTCCCATCTCGTAATACCGATTTCGGTACACGTGAAGCTAGTGAAACGGCCGCGAGCGCATCATGAGCGTAGCATGTAGTCGTGTTCTTGCATGACATGCACCTCATGCTTATCATGTTTGCACCACTCTCATACCTTCGTCATTCATTCACGTACTGTAATACCAAATTTGGTATATGTAACGCTAGCGAAATGGCCGCGAGTGCATCATGAGCATGGCATGTAGTCATGTTGCTACATCACACGTATGCCATGATTTTCATGTTAGCGTCTGTCGCTTCTGTTCACCATGCAATCGTGCCGTACCATGCCAGTTTTGCAACACGTCATGTGAACGAAACTACCGCAAGGGCTGCAGGACCATGAAATGTATATCATGACATTCATGACATACGTATCATGATTTTCATGTTACGGACAGTAAAATATGCTCGCCATACAGTCATGTTGTGCCATACCAAGTTTGGTATCGATACCATTATCCAAACGGCCAGGAGAGCTAAAGGTCGTAGGTGGCTAGATAGATAGATAGATAGATAGATAGATAAATAGATAAATAGATACATAGATAGATAGATAGATAGATAGATAGATAGATAGATAGATAGATAGATAGATAGATAGATAGATAGATAGATAGATAGATAGATAGATAGATAGATAGATAGATAGATAGATAGATAGATAGATAGATAGATAGATAGATAGATAGATAGATAGATAGATAGATAGATACGCTCAAAGTCGCTGAAGTTCGCTAAGAAATGCTTCGCATTTAAAACATCGTGCGCTTTGGCAGACAAAGCGTCAAATGACGACCCCAAGCGCCTTTCGCTGCGCCGACAAAGGGGGCGCTTTTCTGAAGCAGCACCGAAATAAAGGAGGGGAAGGGGTGGGGGAGCGAACGCAAACAGTCGTTGACGAATGATATACCGTAGTTTTCTTCACGTTGTATGCGGTGAGTTCAAGATGTAGTTTCGGTGCTCGCATCGTCGCAAGGCAATCGGCAGGATTTTTTATGGGGCGAAGAACCTTAAGACCGCACAATGGCCTTCCCTTCATAAACCACCGCCCAGCGTCTACAGCAGATGTGTACACCGAGATATCTGTGAATACAAAAGGTTATCAAAAGGTTGTTAAACAAAAGAAACAAATTTGAAGACCACAACACCAAAAAAACACTGACATTTAACCACCCATCAATCAAAGCATATGACAGAACGAAATGTTAGCAAGAACAAAATAAAAAGATACTAAATAGAACAAAAAAAGGACATAATTTATGTTGTAATGCACATTGCTTCGCCCCCATCAGCGCTTATTTTTCAGATATAAAAGAGGGAGGGGGGAGTAAAAATTCGTGTCGCATTGTTGGGGTAAGAAACGTTTGCGGCTAGCAGGCAACTAACCTGCAACCTTTGGACCAGCAGGCTGCAGGCTCCGTCCCTGCGCAGGCGGCAAGTTGTCTTTTTGCCCGCTTCGCTTTCTTCCAGTCTCTATCAGATTACTTCGGCATACTTAAAACAGTATACAGATAACATACCCTATGACTTCCTTGGTTAAATTACTTGCTCTGGTTTTGATTAAGGTTGCGTCAAACAATGAGACGAACTCTCAGAATCCCCATTTTTCATTGTCGTACAGAAGTATGATATATCCGGTTCTGCAGAAGGAAAATCTCGGGAGGACCGCTAGGACAAAAAAAAAAGTCGCACGGTACTTATGACGCACTCACGTAATATGTATGCATTAAAGAACAAAAAACGAAATCTCATAACCAATATGGATAGGATAGCGAGGTGGCGGGGGAGTTTTACAGAGAGCTGTACAGAAGTCATAACAACCAGGATAATATTGTGAGAAACAATAATAGTCCAGAGGAATTCGACATCCTGCCAGTAACGACAGGCGAAGTAAGGGAATCCCTAACAGGAATGCAAAGAGGCAAAGCCACTGGTGAGGATAAGTTAACAGCGGACTTCCTGAAAAACGGCGGTAAAATTGCGTTAGAAAAACTGGCCACCTCATGTACCGAAGTGTCTCATGACGGGAAGGGAACCAGAATTTCGGAAGAACACCAACGTCATTGATAAGAAAGGAAACATCAAGGACTAAAAAAAATTACAGGCCGATCAGCTTACTGCCCGTTCTATACAAACGATTCACAAAAACAATAACTAGTAGAATTAAGGCGATATTAGAGTTCAATCAACCAAAGGACCAAACAGCCTTTCGTAGAAGCTGCTCCACAATAGAACATGCTCATAATATCAATGAGGTAATAGAGGAATACGCGGAATGCGACCAACCTCTATACGTAGCCATTATAGATAACGAGAAGGCCTTTGACTCAGTAGATACGTCAGCAGTAATGCAGGCACTATGGAATCAGGGCATCAAAGAACCCTACATAAACATACTGGAAGAAATCTACAGTGGATTCACAGCCACCATATTTCTCTGTAAAGAAAGCGACAGAGTCCTAATAAATGAGGATGTAAGGCAGGAAGACACGATCTCTCCGACACTATTCACCACATGTTTACAGGAGGTTTTCACGGCGCTAGATTGGGAAGAGTTAGGGACAAGAGTTAATGGAGAGTATCTTAGTAACCTGCGATTCGCTGATGACATTGCCTTAATGAGTAACTCAGGGGACGAATTACAGCTCATGATTACAGAACTGGGCACAGAAAGCAGAGAAGCTGGTCTGAAAATAAATATGCACAAAACTAAAGTATTGTGGGCAATAACCTCGGCAGAAAACAGCACTTTGGGATAGGTGAGATGCTGGAAGTTGTAAAGGAACATGTCTACATAAGGCAGGTAGTAACTGCGAGCCGAACCATGCGAGTGAAATGACTAGAAGAATAAGGATGGGGTGGATCACGTTCGGCAAGCATTCTGAAATTATGAATGGTAATCTGCCACCGACCCTCAAGAGGAAGGTATATAACAGCTGCATTTTTCCGATACTTACCTACGGAGCAGAAAGCTGCAGGCTTACAAAGAGGGTTCCACTTAAATTGAGGACGACGCAGCAAGTGATGGAAAGGAAATTGATAGGTGTAACTTTCAGAGACAAAAGAGAGCAGAGTGGGTCAGAGAACAAACCGGGGTTAAGAATATTACAGTTGAAATCGAGAATAATAAATCTATTCGGCCGAGCACGTAGCATGTAGGCAGGATAACCACCGGTCATTAAGGGTAACTGAGTGGGTTCCCAGAGGAGAAGGCCAATGCCTGAAGGGGGGACAGAAAGTTAGGTGAGCCGATGAGATTAAAACGTCCGCTGGTATAACGTAGTAGCAGACAGCACAAGACCGGGTTGATTGGCGGATCATGGGAGAGGCCTTTACCCTGCAGTGGGCGTAGCCAGGCTGATGATGATGCCTAAGATCACTGCGAGGCAAAAGCCATCTTCCATGACACATTTCAAAAATAACTCGTGGAAGCACGGAAATCTAACCTAAATAATTCACTGGGTGGCAGCATGCCATTCTTTCGGCTAAACTTAACCCCAATTATACTCTTTGGACGCGGGGGTCCCTCTTTTTTTTCAACCTCCACTGTCACCTCAACTTGCCCCCATCTCAAACAACACGAACCCTGTGCGAGATGAGAAACGCTGATAGGTGACAACTGTGCCTCCCTCCTCCCCTCAGAAACAATATAGCGAGAACCATGACGTGGCCTCAAAGGCCGCTGCTGATTACGCGTCAGGCCTCCTCTGTGGTCCTGTCGGTAACTGATAGTCAGGCGAATTTTCTAGAGGAACGGCTCAGTCGTCGTCAGTTCCTCCACAGAGGCGTAAGAAGCAGCCATCGCGCTTGCACTCATCTTTGCATCTGCCATCATTGTTATAAGTGACTCCAACTATGCGTTATATCCCGCACCACTACTCACTTAATACGCGTCTGCCAGCCCAGTAGTTCTATAACCATCGTCTTCACGCCACGTATACATGCATGTTGGCCTTACTGACAACGAGAAGGCTCATACTGTAGCCCGAGGTTTCTCATCCCAAGCAGGAAATATCTAGACCCCTATACAAGCTGATCAGCACCTGTTCTCCTTCTGTGATATTCTCTACACACTATACTACAGCCTCTATACTATAACTCAGACTGTTCCATGCCGCATATTACTAAACACCCGATACACAGTCATATTCTTTCCCTGAGACAAACGTTATAGCAAACCAGATTCCCAACAAAACGCCCTCACGTGGCCTCACCGTCCACTTTTGTTAATTCAATTAGCTTGTTATAAGGTTTTTGAGCTGCATAGGTATACCGACAACTCTTCCGTATAGTGTGTTCTTGCAGTTGGAGTTTGAGAACTGTCGCTGCGATAAACGTGCAGACTGCTTTGGTCGGACTAGGCTACTGTATACCTAGGAATTCATTTCTTGCATGTAATCTACGAGCTTAAAGTAATAAACTCGGTGTACTCTAAGACCCGAGTGCCTTTTTTTCTATCTCCACGATTTAGGCATAAATTATGAGCTCGGTCATAAAATTGTCCGTGGAGTACAAGGGCATCATTTTGGAAAATCGGTTAGCCTCTCAAAATTTATTACAATCAGTATAACTGACCCAAATGTACAACCTACTGTTAGAATTATCCCGAATCGTTGGTAATAAATGCGCTTAAAAAGCAGCCGAATACATCGAAAGTCGTCGTTTTACGAAACTCCCGAACGTGCCTTCAAATGAACCACGAAAGCTTCAAATCAGTACATCTCTTTCATTAGTTATCTGTTCGTTCGTGTATCTCTCATGCAGACAGTTTTCGCGTATTCCGTAAGCGCAGTTTACCTGAAAAAGTGAAGCCAAGCCTTCTGTTGTTGCCGGTTTTGAACAGGCGTATGAGCAAGCTGTACCGCATTAACGCCGTAAAACATTTCATCATTGCACGTATATGGGGCCTGCGTTGTCTGTGTTTTAAGTGCGGAGCACCTTTGGGGTTTGGGCTGTCGCCTGCTGTCGTTGTGTCAAGTAGCTTGGGGTAACACTGGTAGCGATCTGTTAGCATATCGAGCGCGCTTGCGCCCGTATATATAGATTATTCCTCCTATTTCTCGAGCGCCTCACTTGTTTCATCTTTTTTTTTAATTTTTATTCGTGATTTCTCTTCCGTTACGTCGAGCGAAGGCATGATTTACCAGCTCGAGTTCCTAAAGTGTTCCGCACGTGATGTCATTATGAAGGCCTTCATGATGACATCATGAAGGTCTTCGCTCGACGTAACAAAAGCGAAACCACGTATAAAAATAGAAAAAAAATGATGAAACAAGCGAGAAATAGAAAGATAAAGAAAGGAAGAACAATAGGAAGCAGAATATAAATATAGAAAAGAGGAAAAAAAGGCAGACGAAACTAAAAATTGAAAGAAAAGAAATAGAGGAGGAATGAAAGAGAAAACCAAAGAGAAACTATGAAGGCCGCCCAGCTCCAGACTCGCCCCGCCGTGCATAGTGGTCAAGTGGCTAAGGTACTCGGCTGCTGACCCGCTGGTCGCGGGATCGAATCCCGGCTGCGGCGGCTGCATATTCGATGGATGCGTAAATGCTGTAGGCCCGTGTGCTCATATTTGGGTGCACGTTAATGAACCCCAAGAGGTCGAAATTTTCGGAGCCCTCCACTACGGCGTCTCCCACAATCATTGTGATTTTGGGACGTTAAAGCCCGCGTATCGTCATCAGCTGCACACTTCCTGCAGGCTTGGATTCACTATTGCGAAGCTGTTTTTTTTCTCCTTGTTTGTTCATTTCAATCGAGTTTCTTATGACAGAGTTTCACTCTATATACAAGCAGAAAGGGTCGTACGCGTGAGAATACGGTGCATAAGAGATGGCACTCGCGTCTCGCCGGCTTCTATGCAAGAAGCGCTTGGGCGTCACTCATAATCCGAACGCATGTGTTTCGCCTGCGCTGTCACGCATGCTTCGTTGATGACGCCACCCGCTTCTCTTTCCTTTGTTTCAGCCCTTTACTCTTTTCGTCCTTTCGTCATTGTCCGCGCTTTGTCTGAAAGGGTGTGAAGCTAATCTTTGAGCCCGAAGGCGCCCTACTTTTGTCCTATACGTATTATAAAGTATATATAGGCATGCACGTGCACGCAGTTGAGAACTTCGCAATCTCTTTGTTCCATCCTTCTATCACTGCAGCGTTTGCGTAGACATTCGGCGCAGAATGTTGTGGCGGTGGGCGTCGGGGAAAAAAAGAACGAGAAAGCTGCCCCCACGCGCCGTCTCTCTCGAAAGACCAGAGTTGACGAGGAAGTGAAAAAAAGGAAGATAAAAAACGGTGTAACGTCAACCGGGCGACATGACAACCTGCCAAGTCAGCTGGCTGTCAGGGGGTGTATTGCGCAGCTTAGCACATTTATTCGTGTTTCTACAGAGGACGCATGGTTGCCGAGAGCGTTTTCGGGCATACGGGGAAATGTCAGTTGGAAAGTTCTATCTCGTACTATACGTGACTATTGCCGGAGTGTGGGAGCCAACTGTCGCAGGTGGGAGCCAACCTGCGACAGTACGAACTCATTACGCGCTGCCCGCAAGAAGTATAATTTAAAAAGAGTGTATGCTGCATGGCTTCATATGAAGTATTAATCAACTGATTAAATAACTAGTGCAGCGTCACGAAGTTGTTCCTGTGATACAAATTCGAAGACGTTGGTATCGAACGAGGGATACGCGAGGGATTAAAAAGTTGTACGTTATCAGTCCAAAAAAATAAAAATCATTAATTTTGGTTGTTTATTTCTCTAATCCTGCTAGTCGTATATATAGGGAGTGCATTCGTGCGCTACACGAGAGCAAAACGCGACGTTTAATCAATATCGCAACTATCGAAACGTGATGTCAGTTTCCGTTAAAGGTGCGGAAAGGAACGAAGTTTATAATTGAAAAATATTTATGACTGCCTTGTTCTTTGTATAGCGTGTGATTTCTGTCTGTATAAAGCTCTTTAGCGTTTTACAATGAATAAAGCGCATAACGTCGAAGTAATACCTGGAATCGGGTTACAATACAACCAAGAATGTATGCATTGCAAGCTCGGGCGACGTTCTGACATTATCACTGACACCGCATAGTCTGTTCTCGAACTTATGACTATTCGTTAGCAGCCCGATACATTTGCACACCTGCGCTATTATAGGCCGACATCAAGGCGGCTGTACATAAAACTGCAAACGCATCTATTTCATTCTGTTGTGCCCGGACTGAGTCATCATACGTACTGCAGGCACACTTTATTGGTCACATGAGTATCCCATTGAGGACGCCGCCTGAGACCTTAATTGAACTGCTCTGATATCTAAGTCATCCGGAATGTCGCATAAAAGTGCTCTTGACAATGCAGCAATTCACAGTGCTATTCCGTCGTGGGCTGCTTATATAACTGACCCCTTCTATACGTCAGCCTGTGTAGTCCGACTAATGTGTGATCTAATGACCGATCAATCGTGATGTGTCTTTATGTGTAGTTTAAGGAGAGGATGCATTAGAGAATGAGAATTCTTACGAACCTCAAAATCCCGCAGTCATGCACGTAGCCTCCAATGAGCGCATTTGTCCAGTTTTCTTACACGTGTATAGTTTCGATCTGCATAATGATCGCGAGAAGACGATGCCTTACACGCGGGACTTTCGTGAAACAAACGGCCATCACCTGTCGAGGCGGCCACGCGTACAATCGCTCAAGACAGTTTCTGATACGCGGTTAATGGAGACGCGAGAATGCCGCGCCGCACGGATCGCAAGATGACTGCACGCGCTGGGAGGGCGCGCGCGCGGAATTCGACTCATTGTTTAGGGGCGAACGAAGGTCACCACGAACGCAACGCTTCGCGAATCGTGACGAGTCGCCTCCTCTCACATGGCGTCGGCGCCTTCAGAGCGAGTTCCAGCAGGCATCGGGCATGAATTCGTATTCATCCGGCATATCGTCGCGCAGAACCTCGGGCCTAAAGGAGAGGGCTTTGTCGGGATATCAAAAAAAGGACAGACCAACAGGCATATCAAAATAAGGAAAGCATAAAGTGACGGCGTGCGTCATCCCACCCGCGCGTGCGCCACCAACTCGTAATTTTCGTGCCCTCCCGTGAGGCGGCAATTCATCAGCTATATAGTCGTGTCGTGTCAGTTTTCGCCCGCGAGTCGTTATTCCAGCCTACGCTCACAGAAATTATATACATTGTGTCGCATCGCTCAAGGACAACAATCAATAGTTTTATTTTTCAGCCAAGACTTGCATCTGACAGATCGGCTATTCACGATGTGTTTATTTTCGTCCCCTACAGTTATAGCTTACACCTATTTTCCTGGATGTGCGCAATATTACTGTGTTTACTCGGTAATAAAGTTCGTGGGATTGTTTTCAGGGCCAGAAATTGATTACGAATCCAGATTCGGCGATTTAAAAAATGGTAACTTGACTTTCATCCTTCGAAAATTCCGAATGCAATATCATTTTTTCGTTACGTTAGTGGTAATGAAGGGAGAAAATTTTCTATTTGTTATCCCTTGAAGACGTCTATCGTGACGAAACTACACAAACATGGTTTAAATTGCCCGTGCTATCCAAGGCTTCCTATCGCTATCAGCTTTCGCTTTATAATCTGCTCCGTTCAGTTCAGATGGAGACACAAGGTGGGGTTGTACACCAGAGACTTGTGTTCAATGCTTACCTTCAAGATAGTTTTGTTTTACTTGGAGTCAGCGTGCATCATATTGTAGAAAACTCTTTTTGCGGTGAAAGTATATGTTATGGATGAGTAAATACAGTAGTTTTACTATGAACACTAACACGAATATTATTTAGCCAGAACATTCGTAGTATCCTATTTCCAGACGCTATACAAAGACGTGTTCGAGCAGTTATGTTTCCTATCAGTCGAATATTATAGCGCATCATATTCGCTGCTAACAAGATAACTTCCATAGCCGCTAATCAGGTCAAGTCGACACTGAATATTGAATGTAATGTATTCCTTGTAAGCTGTTCTTCTCACGCTTCTCAGGCACAGTTTAAAGAAACTGGTCTTTTATTATCGATATAAAATGCACTTTACTCTTAGCTAAATTTTCTTTAGCTGTCAGTGCGCGTCGAATATGAATCGACGGAATCATGAATTATGTAGTATAGTGACCAAATACTGACAGTACGACGATTCCGGCTGCCACTAGCCAATGATCATAAATAAAACGCGTAGGGACTCTAAGGCAGAAATGATATATATGGTGCTACTAAATAATGTGAATTCAAGACTGGTTATTGTGCCTGGTAATACTTTCTAACTATTACGTGGAATATGCACTAAGGTTGATGGATGGGCTTCCCTTCCTCTCTTCTTTCTCTATAAAAGTAACCAGTCTACGATAAATTTTTATTTTCTTTTATTTCATAGGAGAGAGCCTTGGCAATCTGATAGTCGAAATAAAAGCCCGTGCTAGAAGCCGCTAACCTGCGTCGTTGCGCAAGATCACTCGCGCAATTACATACGTTATGAGGCAATCGCTCATACAACGTTCCTGACAATTGTACAGTTGGAGTGACTCTAATGATAGTTTCAGCCGTACAAGGTAGGGAAGTCGCAGCCCATCTGAGCAATTGGACAGCCAGGTGACAGAGGGCTACCGAAGGTTTGGAAGCATGATTGTTCCTCCATCACGTCTGTTAATTATCTTAAGTAGTCAGTCCATCGGCTGCTGTTCATTCCCGATCATTTACAGCAGCGGTGAGTGACTGGCATTTTCCGTACCCCACGACGACGCTTCGCACGGTCGATGCCAAGTCTCGGAGATGCTTGGCGTGCTTGGCGCGTTCGTTACGATGTCTACACCACTCAGTGTCGCTGAAAACTGCGCATCTCGGAAGCCAAGCATGCTCACATGTACGGCCTGGCGCAAAACTGCGCAGTTGGAAGGCCGCGCCAGTCGCTCGTCGAGCGCCAGTCCTCCTCTTCCGTGCGCTTCCGACGTACGACGCCATTTGTAAACAACAGCGTCGTTGCCGTGGCGACGCGTCTGTCGGCTCTCGCAGCCAACGAGAACAAACGAGGCCACCGCGAGACGAGCGAGAGAGGCCAGCCAGCAGGGTGGCGGCTGTCGAGTGCGAGAAAATCTACGCGTGCCTGTGTAACTTCACGACGACGAGCGATTTCTTCGAACACAGGTGCGTACGGAAGGCCTGCCCGCTTTTCGAATATTAAGGTACGCGACCCGAGGTTTCCGTCCGTGATAGCCGGAGACAGCTTCGCGTGGCGTAGCCGTCAATTTCGAACGGTTTATTTTAGTCCGAGAAGTGCAGCGTTTGGACGACGGCGCCCAGGTTTCTATTTCTGTGTGGGAGATTTCGTGAGTCGAAGATCTCATCCTACGTCAAGGGGACCGTCGGAGTTGCTCGCTACGAAACCGAGGAAAATCAGGCCTCACCGGTATTGTCATCTCTTGTAGCTGATATAGTGCTGATCAATTTTTTTTCGCTTTCGTCCCATCGAGTGGTACGGAAGGCTTGATGGGGGCCGAGTGTAACGGTGTACGGGCGGGCTGTCGACATTCGTCCCCAACGTCCGAGACAGCGACTACATTGCCGACGGCCCGCAGTAGTTGTCACTTTGTCTACGCGTTTCTTTTTTTTTTTCGGGGCCGTGTTCCGAGAAACCCGGGTTTGTGGCACTTTTGACGCCACTACATCGAGTGGAGAGCGCATTTTGAGGGTCTCCTTTTAGGATGATGCGGCGCGGCATGCGGCGAGAGCAAGGGAGCGCCCGTCTCTTCCTCGGCTATATTTATCCTCGGTCCAACGTTGTTTGTAGACTGTGCTTCTTAACATCTACATGCAATGTCCCTAAGCGCGGTTACGATTGCACGGAGCGTGTATTCGTTACGTCAAAACCGTACGAGATACGAGCGTGCGGGCGCCACGCGCCCCACGATCTCCGCCGCTCCTCCTATCTTGAAAACAAATACTCTCGCGAAGCAGGGCCGATTTAATGAGTGAAGTTAGGTAACTTAGTGTTTGAGGGACTGCACAGAAGATCGCTTAGCGCGGGGAAACTAGCGCCACCAGAAAGAAAAAGAGCAGGATGGCAGCGAGTTCGCGGTGACCGACTTTTTCGTGCCGCAGAGCTGATAGCGGAACACCGTCGTAAGGCGTGGTCGGATACGGAAGCAAGGCGGGCCGATGTTTCGGCTGCCGCTGGGTCCGCCTTTTCTCGAGTCATTGGTTATAAAGATCGGTCAATCCGTGAGGGCGCCTGATTGCTTTCAATTTAATAATACAGCGAACCCGCCAGTTGAGCATTAGCATACTCGATCTGCGGGGCGATTAGTGGTCGTAGCGCTAGGCGCTGCTCTCGTATGATTAAAGGTGCGTTTGTTTTCCGTACAGCCTGCAGAGACGGGTCAGTATACGAGGTCCCTGGGAAACGTTATCGTATTCATGAGACATCGCACCTACCGCGACCTTGATTAGGAAGCCCTACTTTGTAGCTGCTTGAAATATGAGCGTGAATCATTTGTCGGGTTACCTGGATGAGATTCAAAATTATTGGCGTCTGCCTTGCGGATCACCCAAAATCGGCTGTGTCACTGTTTAGGCCAAACACTTGCGGAAATTCCCGATACTGATGTTCTTATTTAGCCAGTTGGTTTTCGCGAGTGCTACACGGTACAGCTGGCCTTGATACTTGATAGAGGGAACCGTAGCATTTATAGTCATACATGCTAGCTATTCAGACTTCAATACGTCATACACGAAGCTGTGGCATTTATAGTTGTAAACCCTGAAAGTATGCAGAAATGTTTTTTTTATTTATTTTTGCTCTTCCATGATTTGTGCTAAACTTGTTAAGTGCTAGTAGTGTATTGTAGCGTTTATCATTTATTAGCATACATAAATCAACAGCAGATCTGTTATGCACGCAAGGAACTCTTCCTTCTCGATTTATGATTCTGATGAGAGTGCAATTCTTGAATCAGTTGTGAAAATGATTATCAGCCTTCAGAAATGCTGCATTTGTGCTTTTATATGTAGAAAATACATTACATTATTCTGTTCACAGCATTAAGCTAAAGTTTACAATATTTAGCCGCGATCAATATGTGGCATGTTATGTTGAATTGTGAAATTATGTGCCCTTTGTATACTGCTGCCGTTTTAAAGGTTTCGTCGCTGGTAATGTGCGTGGTTACACTGCCTGTGTTCAGAGAGGCAGTATCATTCGTTTTCAAAGTTTGTGTGTCCTTTGACGGTCCGTGGCGGCAACAGCGAGAAGGCAGAAAACGGGCAGTCATGAGTATCATCAGTGTCAAGACGACGACCCACAGGGTCACAACGCGAGTCAGGACACACCATCGCGTGTCCACCACAAGCCTCGATGACAAGCCGGCGTGAGTGCCAAGCCTCGGCTTGGTCGCATGGAAGTGCAGTGATCGTCCTTGAGCTAGTGTTTCCCAATTGTGCTTGGACTTTGCTCGAGCGTAGCCTGCCTGGAATCTGCCTCGATTGTGTTGCATGGAAAGTTGTGATCGAAGTGTTAATATCCACATGCTAAGGTAGCGCTGCGCTGTGTGTTGCTTATTTGTCTCGTTGCATTATAGCACAATGAAACTGCAGTCACGATAAAATCTAGTCATTACTTTGACAGTTGTGACGAGTTAATGCTGGCAGAAAGGATGAGCATTACCCATTCTCAGTTATTCTGCTTAATGCAATCCCCGTGGCATCTTAGCAGCTGTAGTGCTGTATTCCGAAGCTGAAGGGTGCGAGTTGAAATCCCGGCCATGGTGGCCGTATTTTGCATAAATGTTCTGAAACCCAGGTGGATTAGTAATTATAAAGAAAAGTTTACTAGTTATGTTAATGTTTTAATAGTTATGTTTTTGGTGCATGTTAAACAACCCCAGGATCAAAAGTACTCTAGAGTCTCTCACTACAGAGCGCTTGATCATCATTTCATATTTGGCATGTAAATCAGAAGAATATAATTACAAATATTTTTTTATTAATGTATGCTACAATTAACGATTAGATTCAAGTAGGTTATTTCATCATGGCTGGCCCCGATTTCAGGAAATTGGCACTCATGCAGGCCCATTGACATTCTCAGGGCCTTTTGAACGTGCTGATATAGTTAGGCACGCTTCAGCCTTGTATGTTAAAAGACAGCTAATTTGACACAAATTTTGAAGTTTCTCCCTGGTGGGGAGAAGGGTGGAGACTGTACTATGTCTGGAACAGCAAAATTGGGGATGCAGATGGCATGATTTTCTCTATGCTATCTCTACGTCTCTAAATCTTCTGATACAGTGTGTTGTTATAATATTATCAGTGTAGTCTCTCACTCTTTGTATATACTTAAGCGACCACGTGTCACTTTCTATGAAAGATACCTCAAAGGGTGTAGCACTTCTTGTAGTGGACATCGTTTTCCTGACTGTTGCCAAGTTTCTTACCAAGGGGTTACACCATCAGTATCAAACGGATTGCATCCCCCAGGTGTTCACAAAAGCGAGCTTTGACAATATACTAACCTGTTCGTGTTTGTGTTTCAGTAATGTAAAGTCATGACTTATTAATAATACTGCATCTTGAGTGACTTTGACTAACTGTGTGCTGCATGGAGTTTCCTGATTTTTACTGATTTTTCTACACCAGTGAAAGCATTTGAATGTTGTAGTTTTAACAGCTAATATGTTTAAGCTGTGAAGTTGGTGTGTTTATTTTTTTGCAGCTTGTATATATGAATCAATGAATGTGACATAGGTATAGAAGGTGTGTAAGTTTTTTTTATGTTACATTTAGGGTTTAGTGCTTATCTTGTAGTTTATATAGTTTACAGAATGCTCTGCTTTCCTTTTCATGGTGGGTACCTATGTGAGAAATCACAGTTTAATGGTGCTCAGTTGCTAACATAACATTTTGACAGTGTCTAGAGAGTTGCTTCAGCTAAAAATAGAGCAATTTGTCACTTTAATTCACATATATAAGCATTTAAGTTACTAGCTCCACGAGTTGTGAATGTCAATTTCCTGTTTACACTGTGCAAGTCCTACATTGTCTGCATTAATTTGAGATTTCAGTCTTAAATCAATACAACATGCTAATCCATGCATTGTTCGAAGCAGTGTAATTGTGAGGCAGACATTATAAATGATTTAAAACACTGGTATTTTTTCCTGGAAGTCAAGCAATGGGGGTTTCTAAAGCAATTTTCTATCCATGTTAATTTCCTAGGCTCCACATGGCTGAGAACATCATGAAGGACGTGAAGAAGTATGCCGACATGGACATCGATGAACTTCTGTCTAAGCTGTCTCCGGAAGAATTAGAGCAACTTGGCAACATGGTCGATCCTGACGTGAGTGCCTTTTCCAACTATGGCACTGAAGTTGGCTGATAAAGCAACACTCTCAAGTGCATTAGAACTTGTAGTTATGTCAGTGGGAGTGACTGTGAGCAGTAACCATAGGCCTCTTCATAATTTTTTACTGGCCTAACCTTAACATAGGAGCTGCAAACAGCTTTTAGGAGACAATTCAGACACAAACTTATGTGTGGTCACATTCTACTGCCGGTTTAGCAGTCCTCCTTTTAATTTTTGGTCAGCCACTACGTACATTTAGTTCCTCTGTTTGCCTGCGACCAAACACGGCTGGTCTGGTACCAAAGCTAGTGTAGCGCTGTCAAGACCCGTGGCAAAGGTAAAGTGGGCTTTCCTGTTGAAGTGGGCACTGGCTGATAATGGAGATAGTAGAGCGATACCGGGATAAAATGCAGCTCTATGTTGACGTCATTCCTGATAGAAGGTTAATGTTTTGCCACTCAGCAGCAGCTGGGGGGTCTAGTGTAGCAATGATGTGGGATTATACACGTATCAAATTTTAGCATGCATGCATGCATGCACAGACCCATTTAGCTATCATGGTACCATTCACATGCAAAGAACAAGAAAAAATTATCGGCGTGGGGGAGTTTGGAATGTATGATACAAGCATTGTTTACGAGATAGTAGTGCTTTAAGCTATAAGTGTGAAATATAAGTAAATTAAGGAGAGCAGACACCTGTAATAGCACAAGCGCCTTGCTTTCTCTGTTCTTTTTTTTTTTGTCATTCATCACTCACAGCTGCAATGTCAATACTGTGAGTCAAATGCCACTCGGGGCACCACTCACCAAGCTTGCTAACAAAAATATATATATAGCAGCATTGTTACTTTGCATCGATCAATGCAAAACAAAATCAGTGGTGCACGTTTGTGCATTATGTCTGAAAGGCGCCCGTATTGGCAGTCTTTACTTGTCACTTACGTTAGCAAGCTCCAAATCTACATTTTTGTTTGCATAGCCAGGTTGCAGGGTTATTCTTTTTTTTCTATGACTGTTGTGCATTATCCACCTAAAGAGGTAAGCACTGTTACTTTAGTTGCATATTGTATACTAGGCCGTGTTGTGCATTCTAGGTGAGCGCAGCAGCTTTCGTTATTCTTGGTTTTTCCGCAACGAGCCAATAAAATGAGACCATTGTTTCCCAGATTAATTACTTGCAAGCCATCGTCGTTATTTGCACATTTCTGAACGAGGTATGAAGAATACCTCCGTCGATGTAAGGAAGTAGTGTGCTCTGTAGTGTGGTGTGTGAAGCAGTGCAAAGAGCATATTGGTTTGTTTGTCTATACAGCCAGCTTATTATTAGTTGAGATTGTGAATTCGGCACCTTTAGGAAACTCTGTGTGTTGTCTCAGTAGAGAAACTGTTTGTCACTAGGGCGAGTAGTAAAAAGCCTTATTTTCTGTGGCATTGTTTCTGCAGTATCCTTTTAAAACACAGATTTTATGACAGTTTTTAGCTTTGTAAAATATGCTAGGTTCATTGATGAAAAGAACTGTGCTTTCACCACCAAAGCTTCGTATTGCTTAAAAAGCAAGCTATTCTCACAGGCATCTTCTAGAACAGAAAATGTAAAACTCTGAAATCTTATTTTAGAAGGGTATTTATTGAATATTATATTGGTGGAGGCTCAAAGGCATCCTGACTGTCCTTTACAATGAATGGAACAGTGTGTTTACAGACTTCGTGTGTTGTTTTAATAGTATGTAATTGAAAAGTTCATTTCGTAGAAAGCTGTGTCCGTGAGCCAAAAACTTGAGGACGACGATTTTTTCGTCCACGCTCAGCACTTTTCAATGCCTTTTATGACTCTTGCATGCACCTGTTGATTTGTTTCTTCTGCAGGATTCGCTAATACCTCCATCGGAACGATGTCGGACGCAAACCAAGAAGAAGCCAACGGGTCCCCTGAACCGGCGCCACCTGCTGCAGTTCCTCGAAAAGTTTGCCCGGGAGCAGGAAGACTGGCCCGAAGCTAAGCCATTCCAGGCGGGACAAAAGAGAGGTGGGCCACTCGCTCGTTGTTCTTTATGCCGGAAAAAAAAAGACAGCAACAATCGCAATAGTCTCATCCTGTGTGAACTCCTGGATTGTCCCATTGTCGAGGAAGTGGGGAGGGTGTTGAGGCAGCTGTTGGCTAGAGACCTCGCTATCCCATCGGGCAATGTTTTTGAAATGAGCATACTAAGTAACAACACCGCATCAACACTCTACAAACACCGGATCACCAGCTCAAGCTTTGAATTGGCATATGGAAGGCACAACATGTAGAAGAGTTTAATACGATCAACTTAAGTTTAAGGTGTGGTTTTACTCAAAACATAAAGTAACGAGAACATCTGTGTGTCTGGAAAACCACTCTTGTGGTGTAGCAGGGAATGTACGCTTTACAGTGATAGCTTGTTACCGGCTCCGGTAATTTGTCTTGTTGGGGTTGCTAAAAAGGGCCTTGCAAGACTTTTCGGACACAGTAAGGAAATGCTGCGGATCTGTAGTTGCAGCTCCTGTGAACATGTGAGCCAAACAGTACAGTGCACTATACAGCAGGGAATTTACAATCAAGATTCCAACTATGCTAGAAACTCCCTCGCTCATCGCACAGATAATGATGCCATAGACCACGGCCTGGTTTTATTATAAGCTCGCGGGCACAGCCACTGGCTGATTTCAGTGTAGGGAGTTGCATACTATATACATACAAAAAAAACAATTGCATGCAAAAAAAAAGAGGATGACCTCAATATCAGGTCTGGCAGTCCCATGCCGCCAATTTCCCACAGGGTGGGTGCCCTCCCAAGCAATTATGAACTTCGTTCTGCCGAGCACCAGGCCAGAAGTGTGCTTGTACCTATTTTGCCGTTAGGTGCCTGGTGGCAGCAATTCTCGGCTTCCCACAGCAGCGGCGGATGCTCAACTATTTCACCAAGGCTCTGGTGGATTAAGGTACACCCAAGGGCCTTTGCATAACTATATGGGGCTATGTTTCTAGATAAATACCTAGAAGCAACCGAGTGTCATATCGATGAAATTCTCTACCCATTGGGAAAAACCACTGGGTTTCCTGTTGGCACTGAGAATCGTACCTGCTGCCTCCCACATTGGAAGTGGATGCTCTAACCATGTAGTCACTGCTGCGGTATTATTAATTACTCGACAAAGGGTGGCCACATTAATTTTACACTAGGCTATGGGCTGCTCACCCAACTTGGCAGTCCAAATGTTGAAAAAAAATCTCCTAGCAAACAGCATTGTTGTCGTGTTTCGCATGTGGTGCATTTCGCAAGAACCACGCACAGATTGTAAAGAGTTTTAAAAAAGGTCACCGGGATTTTTAATGCCATGAACGACACTGATGACAACTGGATACATGAATGTGCGAATGACCCGAGCAGTGATACCGATGAAGACATCTAGCGATAGCGAGAATGTCCACAGCTAGGCACCAGGTAACCCATCTTTAGGTACATGTGGCACGATAAAAGAGTTTTTTTTTCATACCTGGATCGAAAATCAAACAAAAATTTCATACTTTGGTAAAAGAGCCGCACCTCATCAAGATCTCGGGAAAACATTTCGGCCATTACACAAGTGTATACGGTAGTCACTGCAGCGTCTGCGCAGATGCCACCACGTATCTGTGCCGTACTCTGTTAGGCTGGAATCGCACCAGCATGCCCTAGATCGCACTGAAAGTGAGCTGCAGGCTCAAAGGAAAAAAATAATAATCATTTTAGCACCTCTTTTCTCTTCCTGTCATTTCCCCTTCGTACCTTCAGATGATTCATGAGACAATGAACTTCGAAGATGATCTAATTTCATAATTACTAAAAAAGTGTTGCAGATACTTTCAATGTTGTCATTATGAACATTATTTGTGGCTTATGATGTCGAGTGTCAAAGTTGCTCTTCTCTGCTTCTTTTTCTGCCTGTTTTTTTGCAGGCAAAGTTTTTGTTCCTCGTGTCCAGCCAAAGCCCAATCAAGATGACGATGTGGAAGTTGAGCTGGATATTGGCGAAGACTACGAGAAGGCGCTCAACACGGCAAATGAGTCGGAGCTGGTGGACCTGGCAGGTCAGTTCATGGCTGTTCATGCCACGAAGGCACAGTACTGTGAACTGCATCGCTGTTACCTTATACTAGACTACTCCTTGACTTTTGTTTGTTTGGAACTTGTTTGCGGTGCCATGTATTCACACTCGGACGTCGATGTAACAATTGCGGATATAATGAATTATCGGTTGAAACGAAGGGAGTGAACAATGGCTCGATCGTAAGTACAGTGCAACTAATGTATGTGTATTACGAATTTTCGGATACAACGAAGTATTTTTGTGGCAAGTGTGACTGTTATAGTGAGGTTTGAGTGTACGTCATTGACCCTCAAAGGGTTAAAAGGGACACTCAGGTGGAGCAGTAAGTCTGTTTAAACTGATCTAGTATTCTTTGAGAGCTCCCGTCTTAAATTTCACCATCGTAGGTTCACTATTACAAGAGAAAATGACAAGACTGATATCTTCTTTGAAAACTCTGACATGATTAATTTTGTCTTCATAAATTGATTGCTATGTAGAACATCAAATGGAAGTCAAATTTTAGTATGCAGATTTTACACTTAAACATTTGAACTTGTGTGCGAGTGCGATATCAGGAATATTAAAATCGTGTTGCGTTTCAGCTACATTGGCTCGGTAGAAATTCCTGCTGTTGGCTTTTGCTGTATGGTGCAGTGTAGTCCAATTTCAGTGATTACGAATTACCATAGGCCTTTCCAGATATCATCAGAATCTGCATCACAGTGAGTTTGTGGAGGAGCCTTGAGGCAGCATTACGACCTGTATTTTCTATTTGCATTTTGCCTTTGGTTTACAGAGTAGCATCTCCTCGTGTGAGGAGTCAGGCTTTTGATATTATGCAACATTTAGGGGTGATACGATTCAAAAAAGAGTTTCGTGAGTCTGTAGGCCAGGGCAGTGAAATTTTTTGCTGTATATGTTGATTGTACCGCGGGAAAACGTTGACGCGAAATGCCATGCCTGGAGAGACTACATCTCCCTTAGGTCGCAGCTCCAAACTCCTGACGCGTAATTGTTGAGCCATGTCATCGGAGGAAAGGTGCGGACAGCTAGGGCGGCAGCACATATTTTGGGATGAGCCCCTTCCACTTGACGCCAAGGACTTATGGAAGAAAATGTCATCGGAACTTTTTACTCTGTCTGACCTGCACATTCCACGTTGCCTTTCAAAGACATCACAAGGTCATGGAGCCGTGACAGCACATTACTTCCCTCTGAAGCAACTCTGCGAGAACACAGAGGATGCTCGGGCGCTGACACCATCGCGCCTTGTAACAGTAAGCAAGTCATGCGGCTGCCAGCAAAGACTACCGGATGGCTTGCTGCCGTGCATGAACTGCAAAAGAGTGTGAGATGGAACAAAGAGCTTCTCCAACTGTGGAAACGAAGGAAGAAGGAATATTTGCTTTGCCTGGGTTTCGCTCATCACTGCCAGGCATCATCTCAGCTGCGCTCTGGTGACAAGAACGGCAATGTGCCAGGGCTACAAGCAAAGCTCGGCAGTGTGGTCAGCGCTTTTGTAGGCAGGGAAGACATCGACATGCATTTAGGACTCGTCTACACTGACGGCCATGAAGTCCGGCACATGTCAAATCTGCATGAGCTGTATTTACTGGAGGCAAGCAACCACGTCGTGGCCCCGTGAAGATGTTGTATCTACTGCGGGAAAAGCTCGCACAAAATATCATGCAGTGCAAAAGACTAAAAAAAGTGAGCGCAGGGCGGGGCTGCGTGTGGATAAGCAATAAGAAAAAAAAAACGAAGTGTTCAACCAGGGTAACGCGAGTTTCAATCTCTTCTCTGTCTCAACAGTATACAGTCGCCGACCGATTTTTCGGACCTGGCGGGGACCAAAAAAAAGTACGAAAAATCGAACAGTCCGAAAAATTTCTTTTCGCCAAAAATCTGAAGTTTATTGCATCAGGCAGGTTTAAAAAAGTCCTTGATGCTGCCTTGCCTCAAACTACGCTTGGAGGCAATTTGGTTTGCCCATATTTGCGCCAAAGTGACATCGTCGCCGTAAACGCTTGACAAAATTGTCACTGCGTTGGCGATCTCCGCCGCCGACGGCTGCGGGCGGTCGTCGTTGTCGTCATCCGACGACAACGACGACCGCCATCCGGCGACATCTAGCTGCGAACGTCCACTCTCTATTAGCTTGATTATGACAGCTTTCTTCTCCATCGTCAGGGTCGTATACTTCCCACGCTTCTTCACACCACCTGACGAGGAACCAGCCACAGTTACAAGACGCTATGGAGCAATTTTAGAACACCAGAGAGCCCTGAGGAGGATTTACCCCCCTCCCCACAAAGACCTCAACAGAGAGCAGTCGGTTGCCTGGAGACAGCTGCAGACTAATACGTACCCCATTCTCAGTCTTCTGAGTAAAATGTATCCGGGAATATACACCAACAAATGCCTGCTATGCAGAGAACACCCCACACTTTACCCTGTGACATGGGCCTGCCAACACACACAGGTTGTGCCAAGAAACTGTACACCAACACCGGAGCAGTGGGAGGCTGCGCTGTCCTGCTCTAAGCCTGAAGAACAGCTCAAGCTGATCGACAGAGCTTGCAAGATGGCAAAGGCCACAGGGGCCCTGGACTGAGGGCTCCACCTTCACCGGAAGAAAGCTATTTGTAATAAAGTTTTGCATTCATTCATTCATTCACACCACCTGGCTCCCGCGATGGCACAGATGGCGGAGCCATGGCATTGAGAACACAAAATTCGATGCCGCAGATAGCCGCTACGAAGCACACAACGTCTCGACACTATGCGACACAACCAACACAACACGTGCAGAATGGCGACTGAAAAAAGCTGCAACGACAATAAAAGAATCCTTCTTTCGCCTCCTCCCCGTGCGATGTGATGACGATAGTGCTGACCGAAGACGAAAAAACGGCATCCATCACCGCGTCTTTTAAAAAGCAAACACGGCCTCCGAAACTTAAAATATGGCGTGCGCATTCCAATCTCGGAGGCAGGAAAGGTATCTGAAGACCAAGTTTAGCCAAGCCGACGGAAAATCCAACATGGCGGCGTTCACAATGGCTTGACGCGTGGCACAAAACGAGCGATTTAGTCCGAAAAATCGAACTTTCAGGGGCAAATTCGCCCGAAAAATCGGTCGAAACAATGCATTAGCTCTATGGGATCCCCGACGGTGCATTTATGAAGTCCGGAATATCCAACAAATCCGAATTTTTGGAGTCCGGAAAATCGGTCGGCGACTGTATAGTATAGGCTTCTATGCTGATTTCAAGTATGTAATTAGTTTTGTGGGAAGTAGCACAGTTCTTGTTTTGTGTCATGACAATGTGTAAAATACAGATCATTTTGAACAAACACCTAATAGCATTTTATGGTTCTGAGTTGTCAATGGCTCATATTGCTCCCAATTCATTATAGAATGCAAAGGAGATACGTGCACCCTTCACATGTTAAGGTATATCAGAGCCGAATTTCATCCTGGTCTGGCTATCAGAAGTACCAAAAACATAAATGGGGCATGACACTGGGGCCAGAAATGGGGCATGAGACTGAACGCATCTAAAACTAAATGCCTCACATTCACTAATAAGAAGAATCCACTTAATTTTTCGTGCACTTTACAAAATATTGAATTCCCTAAAAGTGATCAGGTGAAATACCTTGGTGTCACACTTTCAGCAAACTTAAGTTGGGAACCTCATATTGACACCGTCTGCAAAAAAGCGGTAGGGAAGCTATCCTTCCTTAGAAGAAGGTTGCGAAGTGCTCCGGCCCAAGTCAAATCAAATGCATACAAGACTCTTATTCGCCCTGCCTTAGAATATGCCGACATAATATGGAGTCCCCACCAACAACACCTAATAGACAAAATTAAGCGCATTCAGAAATTAGCTGCACGGTTCATCTACTCTAATTATTCGCGGCATTCAAGCATCACTGACCTAATTAATAGAGCGAATCTTCAGCCACTTTCCAAACGAAGAATAATTTCTAGGTGAAAGTTCCTATACTTACTCTATCACGGTCATTTTAAGATACCGCGCAATCTGTACTTACAGGACCCATTTAAACACTCTCTAAGGACAAACCATAATAAGGTCATCTTTCAACCTGCTAGCCGTGTCAATACACATAAGTATTCTTTATTCCCAATGGCCTTTTTATGGGGGGGAATAGGCTGCCAGTCAATGCTGTGAATTGTTCTACGCTGGAATCTTTTGTCAACTGTCTAGAAGAGAGTGATTTTTCTAAAATGTATACATGTGAATCATGAAGTATCATATGTGTATCAATACTACTTTCTTTTTTTTCTTTTTGTGGAGCGTTATTATGCCTCATGTTACATCTATGTATCCACTCCTGCATGGGCCCGATTAGGGCCTGCAGTATGTACAAATAAATAAATGATGTCTAATCTCAAGAAGTTGCACAAAATTGGATCTTGAGAAAAATGCATTTCAAAGTATAAGTCAAAGCTCATCTATGGGCAAAAATATGTTTATTTGAAGGGATTTCTTGCACTATGAGAGCTTGGCAATCATTTTTGTATTTGGACATGTGGCTTTAGGGAACTCTTTATGTAAAATGCAGTGGCAAGCACCTAGGTTACTGTAGGACTGTAGACAATGAGCTATTTTTATTTTTTGGTAGCCACCTTGTGCTCTTTAAGAGTGATTAAACTTGTAAAAGCAAATAAAAATGAAAAATGTTATTTTGGGAAAAAAACGTGCATTTTTCAACAGGCACCTCCCTTTAAGTTACTACTAGTGAGAGAGAAATACCTTCCTGAACCGCCCTGTCAGCTTTGAAATTGTTTGTGGAATAATGCTCTTCTCCTTCCTATGCCTCCCTTTTTCGTTACAGCCATTCTTGGTCTGCACAGCATGCTCAGTCAGGACCAGTACCACAATTCTGTGACCAATCGGAGACAGAGACCAGGCACAGGATTTGATTGTGAGTCTCTTGTATTATCCCTCCTCTTGCCAGGTACCGAATTTTCTCTCTTTAACCCTCCCTCGCATTTAACTTGCACTCCCTAACTACAACCTGCTGAAAAATTAGAAACGAATGAAACCCCCACTTGTAGCAATGAAAACAATTCCCTTGGATAACTGTGAAGTCATCTTGCACACCGAAATTCTCTTATGCACTACTCTCGGAAAACAAAAATCAATGGAACCTCTGCTTAAATGGAATGAGCACATCTGACAAGATTAGTTTTGTTCTTGCATTGTGCACCCCAGGTCACCTCTCAGTAAACAAAACTACTGTTAAACGGAACAGATTTTCCCGGCTCTCTGGTTTCATTTATTAGAGTACTGTAAGCCACACCCGGACTTGATTTCAGAATTTTCTGTTTTTGCATAGTTACACGAGAGAAAATACAGTATGCAGGCAATACAGCTGGAAGGACAGATGTCTTGAGAAATGGCAGACACAAAGCATCTTAATGTATTGTAAAATGTAATATCAGCAGTAAGCTTGTGTAGTTGCTTATATTTTTATGTTTAAAAGGTCATGCACTACTTTTTGAAGTAAGCATCGAATGGCCTTGCTTGTGGACTTAAATACCAGACAACTCGATTGCTGCAAAAACGATTTGAATATGTCAAGAGCGAGAGGAGTTACAGAGGTTTGTTACGTGCTTTAAAGGGACACCAAAAGCAAATATTAAGTTGATGCTGATTGTTGAAATAGTGGTCCTGAAACCTCGTTGTACTATTTTTGTGCCTGGAGAGTGCTCATTTTAAAACAAGCTCACGTTTTAGTGGTCCGCGTCGCGATAGCGCACTTCGAATCACCTGCCTGAAAGCGGTCTTTCTGACGCCGCTGTTGCTATGCCCAAAGTTGCTCGCCTTTACTGTGCAGCTGCCGACACTAGTAGCAGCAAAATGAAAGTAGCAGGAGCCACAGCAGCAACAACAGCCATTGAACAGTTTTCTGCTTGCTCGGATTAAGTCTGCTTGCTCGGATTGCTCGGATTTCTGCTTGCTCGGACCACTAAAACAAAACTTTGGAACCACTTGCGTCATTCCCCATAAAAACACGAGGCCATTCTATTTTTGATCAATCAAGCTGGAATGGACAAGCAGCATTTTATTACGTCTCTTGATACACGGAAGGTTCTTCTATTATTATTGCAGCTGGTGTGGTTATTAGAGATTAATTGTAGTCGGACACTCTCACGTCATCGGGATCATTTCCAAAATATTCCATTCGTGGGCACATTGTATGTTACACTTAGCTGAATTTTTCGGTAAGTAGGGCACTGCTGTTGATAATACCGTTTTAAATGTTTTCACACATTGAGCTTTCTATCTGACAAATTATTTGCCTTTAGTGTCTCTTTAAGTGCTTACTCTCTTCTTTTGTCTACGCGTTGTTTTTCAAAGTTCGAACATTCTTAAGTCAGAGCCTCGATTTTAACAATAAACTAGTATGTTTAAAATGGGTTAGCTGATTGCAAGCATGATTTATTTATAGGCAACACACCTACTACAATTCTCTCCTTATATAGATCATGTTGCTCCGAAATTTGTCTATATTCTTCGCACCACCATGGGTCTGTGCCGTTGGTATCCATCGTGCAAAACTTTGACGGCGACGTACCCTCCTTTCACTCCTCACGCCTTGTGAATTTCGCCATCTGGGCAGATCTAGAGGGTTTTCTTCCCCATTGACCAAATGTTAGTTTGCTCCGTATTCAAAACGTGTGGCATAGCTGCTTAGTCTTATTAAACACGAATTTTGTCAGCATGGAGATACGCTATGTTGTCATTTTAGCATTAACACATTTAAGCTCAGGCAATATTAAAGCATCACGATTTGTTGAAACATGCTGACCATGCAAATACTATAGGCAGTGGTAGAACAGCCCCTATGGGAATCAGTAGGGTGGTTGCACTGCACGAGAGAAGTCGCCAAGCTAGTGTCCTTCAACCTTGGTAATGTGTTTTGCGTACATTTGTGATTATTAATGCATCTATCTGATCACATCAGCTTTATGGGGTATTCGTTCTTAACTCAATAAAACTATCAAGATGCCTTTCCTATCTTAAGGAATTACAGGAATGGAAATAAACTGCTCGCCATGTCCGAAGTGGGAACGGGCTGAGTTTTTTCATTCCGTACAATTTAAAGGAATGGAATCGTGGCAGGTTCTGATTCCCCTGAATGGAATTGGCTTTGGAATGGAGGCGCTCGTTCAGAAACTCTGGTGTATCCCAACGCATGAGGATCCTCTATTCTCGCAAGGCGCAATTGTGCAATCTATCTGGTGCAGTTGAACATTATTTTTAAAATTCATTGTTGTTGATGTTGTGTCTTAGTCTTTCAGCAATATTTTGGCAGCGTCTGGTTTCTGACAGTGGACCGTTGCAGTAGTGTTGCAGTGTTGGGAGGTGCTTAACAGTAGCAGCCGGATTGCTGTAAAAGTCCATCTGTAAACAAATTGCATGCAGCCCTGGTGAAGGCATCCATGCCCAAGCCCATGCCAATGGAGCCGGACAATGACACCAACACCCACCAAACTGCCGAGAAAGTGGCTTCGAATGATCCGTCCCTGAAAACGCTCAACTGGAACAACATAAAGGTAACACTTTTTTTTTTTTTTTCTGTTGCCACTCATAAATAATTACCTTCTCTATTCTGTTGGACAAAGAGAACTTGCAAGTATCATTGTTGTCCTTGACATCCTGCCCGGAGGGTAATCTTAATGCTAAATTAGCTATTTGAGACATTGGAATGTTTTCATTTTTTTTTTTTTTCACTTGTTCTCTCTTACTAATTTTGACTGTGTAGACAGTATAATGAAAACTTTCTGTTCTCATCATAGTTGAATCAACAAAACTTGACCGTGTTACATGAAAAATTGCAGATATACCAGTTCAGTTAGTTGCATTCTTACAGTGCTTCCACATTTCGTTTGAGCAATGTGTCATTCTTAGAAAAATAGTTTTTATAGTCAGCATATTCAACTGTTTGCACATTTAACTTGAGGAGTAGCTTTTATGTGGGGGCATTTTTTATTGCTGTGCTACAGGCATGCAAACATTGACGTTAGAATATGTAAAGAGTGAATTTCTAACCAATGGCCCCTTATATTGTAGTAATGAAACAAACTTGATTTCTTTAGAATAGGTCTTGCACTGTTTAATTTATCGATTGTCGTTAGTCATGTGGCCATGCTTGTTTCTGTTATATTTTTCAACAAGGCTAGAAACGTAGCATTTTCCTTCTTGTTCATCTGCTTCAGAATATCCGAAGAGACGACTTCAAGAAGCTCTTCGAAGGTCTCAAGAAGAATACAAACCTCGAATCCCTCTCCTTAGCAAACACTGATCTCACTGACAGCTTAGTCAAGGTGGGTGCTCAGAAACCTGTCGTCACTTCTAGTCATAAAAAAAAGAAATTCTCTTTTAACTGCTTTTTTGGTATGATTTGTTTCAACACGTAAGACAGTGTGCTAAATAAATACTATGGATATTCCCAGCTTATCTGCCAAAACCCAATTTATTTCCATTAATAGATGGTTTATGCACTGTTCTTGTGCAGCGCCTCATTGAAGCAGTGCGGCACAACAAGACATTGAAGTCTCTCAACGTGGAGTCCAACTACATCAGCGGGCCCGTCATCAAGGACCTGGTTGAAGCCGCCAACAGTCAGCAATCTCTGGAGGAGCTCAGGGCATCTAACCAGGTAATGAGACTTTCTACAGGCTGTTTTTTTGTCTTTCTGCTGAAAGCATTGTTCAGGGCATACTTGGCAAAAGCAGCAACAAAAAAAAAGGATAAATCATTTTGAAAAAATCTTTCTGAAATGTTTAATATACATCTTGTTTTTTATGTGATTTCCAATAATTAGTAATGTTGGCATCTTTTTTTTATTATTATTCGCATTACAAATTGATATTTTGCAAATATTTGGTTTATCAACGATACTTCAAACACCATCAGTCTGGGTGTAGGCTTTCTTCCGTTGTTCCTAGATATATGTATAAATTATACATTTCCATTAAAATGGAGATGGCCTAATTTAAAATTATTTTTGTGACTACTGAGAAGAATGGTTTGTCATGAACATAAATATTTACTTAAAAAGTTTTTCATCTACATATTTGTAAAATGAAAACTTACAGTTTCTCTGAAAGGAAGTTTTCCACTAGTAGAAAATTTAGTCCTGGTCTGTTTTTTTTTTGTATATCATTTTTGTTCAATGGCCAAACTCCCTAGCTGAGCAATTTCATATAAGGGTTTTTCTTGCATCTTCATGCTGTAAAAAGGTGAGTGTTATTTCTTCAGTTTTATAAACCTTCGGGCACTTTCTGGACTTCTGCAGGACTAACTTGGCAACATCGTACCAGCCTAGCCTCCCGGGTTTTTCGGGAAGCTCCCAGATTTCGACCATTTCTTATTTTTGTACAGCTAGCAGGAAAATCTTTTAGAAATCGAAATTTTTGTGAGTGATCTGGCTGCATTGAAAAATATGAAGCTCTACCTAATCCAGGCTTTTTTTGACACTATCGGACTATCGCATTATAATTTTGATGAATTAGAAGGCATTTATGTAAACATACAGTAGAATCTCGGTGATATGAATTTGTAAAATTCCCCAGCTGACTTTCACTCTGTTCAAGGGGCCAAAATTTGAATGTTCTGGATAGATCAGGGCATCGTGCCAAGAGATACGAACTTTGGTATCCAATTCTCGAGCAGACACCGAGGGCAGCATGCGAGAAGCTTTGGAAGGACTTGCTTAGCCAACGAAAGCGCGATCTCTCTTGACGCGATGCCCCGCCGCGGTGGTCTAGTGGTTAAGGTACTCAGCTGCTGACCCGCAGGTCGGGGGATCGAATCCTGGCTGCGGCAGCTGCATTTTCGATGGAGGTGGAAATGTTGTAGGCCCCTGTGCTCAGATTTGGGTGCACGTTAAAGAACCCCAGGTGGTCAAAATTTCCAGAGCCTTCCACTATGGCGTCTCTCATAATTGATTGATTGATATGTGGGGTTTAACGTCCCAAAACCACCATATGATTATGAGAGACGCCGTAGTGGAGGGCTCCGGAAATTTTGACCACCTGGGGTTCTTTAACGTGCACCCAAATCTGAACACACGGGCCTACAACATTTCCGCCTCCATCGGAAATGCAGCCGCCGCAGCCGGGATTCGAACCCGCGACCTGTGGGTCAGCAGCCGAGTGCCTTAGCCACTAGACCACCGCGGCGGGGCGGCGTCTCTCATAATCATATGGTGGTTTTGGGACGTTAAACCCCACATATCAACTCTTGACGCGATGATGTGTGGCGACGAAGCTGACAACTCTAAAACCGCATGCGCATCCAACACTTACCCAGTCAAGGTGACGCTTCTTTCTGCAAATGCTGCGGACAAAACCGCGTCACATGTGATAATAGCAACAAGCAATTTAGTTTTGAAGGCACCCGCATGGCCAGCTCATGTGAATTAAAAAGGTAAATGCCGTTTACCACCACTGCGGCAAAAAAAAAACCGCGGTCGCTGCGGCGTAATCATCGATAGGGACTACGAGCTCCAAAGGTATGCGCATAATGCAGTAGTTGAATAAAGTCTCCGAAAATAGGCATAAAATGTTTCGGTGTTCTTTTCACTTGTGTCTACAATGGAGTGGACTTAAGCTCTTAGTTTTCAATTGGCCTCAAGCGAAGCTGTGACGTGCGCTTTCGTGGCAGCAAGCTGCGCCACCCTCTATTAGCCCGTTCGCCTGTGTCCCAGAAAAAAAAAAACGCGAAGCCTGCGCAGTAGGTGCAGCACAGTCACAGCGAAAGCTAGAAGAGCGGCCTTTAAGAGCCTTTTCAAAACACTCATTGGATACCTACTGCAAGCACACTTGCTTGGTACCCACAAGGGCAATAATAAAATAAACTTTTGGGTAGTAGGCCGGCATTTGCTATGGTATTATTCGTCATTCTTCTGAGAAGCGTGGTATTCGCTAAACACTTGCTAGGAATTTTGTGCCCATTGTCCGTGCAGTCCCTGAAGACGGTGATGAATTATGGCTAAAGTGGGTAATCGTCACAGTTAATAGGGAAACAAGAACAAGCTTTTGTAATGGGTCGGAACATTGGAAAGCCCACTCATCACGCTAATCACATTGTGCGACGACTGGTTGTTATTTCGCAGTTGTAAAATGCTTTATAAGTCGTATTAACGCGATTGCTTTCCCGACATCAAGCCTGCCTAAGGCAAGTTTGACAACAAGTCACAAGCACCGAATTAGCTCAGTGGTAGAATACTGGGCTGGCACCCAGTGGACCCGGGTTTGAGCCCCACTGTGCCATTGGTGCTAGGTCATGCCCGCCTAAGGCAAGTTTGACAACAAGTCACAAGCACCGGTGTAACTCAGTGGTAGAATATTGGGCTGGCACCCAGCAGACCCGGGTTCATGCCCCGCTGTGTCATTGGTGCAAGGTTTTTTTTCCAATTTCGCCCGATGGACACCGGCGGCGGTGGTGGCGAACAACATGCAACTGCACGTGACCAGAGTTGTGACCTCATAACAGCTTTCGCTGTAAAAACGTACCCAAATTCTCTTGATGAAAAGAAATATTGTGTACCTGTGTCGCAAATGGAAACTAATTTTGGGGGCTTCTTTATTGCTCAAAGTTTTGGGCGACAAGAATATTTTCGATCACTCTTGACATTCGTAGATATCACTGAGATTTTACTGTAATTGGGACACCCTACGTGCGTTGTTTTTAAGTCATTTTAAGACCGCAACGACAATGTTTACGCTTACAAAGCTGTTTGGAACTCCCCCCTCCCAAACCTTTGTTATGTTTTTTTTTTAAAGAAAAAGGTGGGTGGGGGAGAAACGAATTGCTCCCCCCTGCCCCATTGCAGAAATCTCCCAAATTCAGAACCCTTGAGTTTAGCAGGTATGCAATACAAGTACATATTTCTATTAAAGGAGCAATGACATGAAATTTAAAGTTTGAGACGTCACCTTGGCATACTATCTTGGTATGCATGACCTTCTTGAGCAAAGTATGAATTTGGCCCCATTCGTAGAAGTTATTTTAAAAAATGAAGAATTTTCCAAAAACTCCTTTCATTTAATGCTCACGAGTCTAATTCTCATATAACAACTCAAGACTGTCCAGAAGGCCCACGATGCGGCGGTGAGGCTGGACCTCCCCGTCCATATGTGGGAGCGGCCCGTGATCCTACCCCTATAAAACGGGCGTGGAATCCTTCAGGACCCCAATAAAAGTTTTTCATTCATCATCCATCCATTTTATTTGGAGGGCAAACAGCATCTGAAGACTCATCGTGGCATTGAGCACCCCGCAGCATCGACAGTACTGTGACATGTTCAGCTGATTTATAGCCCATGCCACAGTTTCTCAGTAACAATGCACTAATGACAACAATGTTGATGATATCATTGCTCATTATCCTGGTGCTGACTGGCGGCAATGCCCAGCAGTGGCACCACTTCAACTGTCTCTATTGTTTTGTCTCAAATCCTGTGTCTTCACTGCGCCACTTTGAATGATTTGCTATGAGCCCCTCAGCATATTTCAAGCGCCAATGCGAGCAGCATTATGGGCCTGCATGTTATGAAACAGTTGTGTAAGTGAGTGGCACCACTGGCATTTCGCGTACTGTAAGAAGGGATTTATTTGTTATCGAGTAGCTTCTTCATTCATTTGTAAAAGCTACCAGCTGGGTTTGTGCGTGTAATTTGTGTCTCTCGATGCATCTCCGTGATGCATTGAACACTAGCCTTACACACCCAGAGACTGCGCTGTTCTTGGGAGTGTGATAGTGACATGGGCAAGACGTGCCAGCACAGAAGCCTGTCTGGGGATGTCACGTACAGAGCGTTGGCAGTTAACGGCAACGGTGGTGACATATTCGTGACTACAGTCGAACATTGATTATGCATCGCCTGGTTTCGTGATAACCTGCATTTTACGACAAATCGGCTTGGTCCCGGTGAAATCCACATCGAGATAATGTATTAAAAATGCAGCGGACTTCCAGATTCTGTCTGAAAAAAAAAAAACTACTACCTTAACTTAAATCAAACGTCGTCCAGATATTCACCAGCGCGAATTATGAACTTGTATTTCCCTAGGTTGACGATTAGAAAAATAGAGAATGACACAAGATGTCTTCTTAAAGTAGAAAACTTTTTTTTCTTGCAATCCTTGAGCTTCTTCATGCACCTCGATCACGTGAGTATCCAGGGTCGTTATCTATACAAGCTCTATTCACACAGAGTAATTTCAGCTGGCCGAAAAGCTTATCTCTGAGTTCCTGATGTCTTCACGTTTTGGGTCCATCGAAACTTGTCCTGGTCAACATACACCTGATCTCCTGCCTTTGTGACAGACTCACTCGCAGGCTTGAGCACGCAAAATGGCTTTACGCAGCTTTTTTCACAGTGCAAAATAACTTTCACTTGATGTCAACGTCATAATAAAAGCAGGACATGACTATAGTTGCATGTCACAAGCCAACAATTCACAACGTGAACAGCTCAGTTACGCATGAAGGCATCTTACCCAAACTCGTGGTTCATGGCCGTTTTACTATGACACTGTGTCCGACTTTTTGGCGGGAGGCTGTTGGCAATGCGGTTTTGGTTTTGGGCGCAGGCAATTTTCAGGCTCGATTTACCAGGAAAAAGTATGCGTTGGATTCAATACTGTAAAGGTGGTAAATATTCGCTCTCACCTCCTTCAACTAATTAATGATGTTATTGGCAAGAATAGTTTAATCTATCATCCTGGATAAGTGCAACGTCGTGCCGTGGGCTTATTGAGGCTGTCTGTACCCAATTTTTTAGGGGGAGGGGGTGTAAGGCTGAGCATCAATGCCAATATTCTTAGTTTTTCGGTTATACGATAGTTTTGTATGGTCCCCTAAAAGTCAAATAACCAGGGTTTCACACTTCTAGCAGATGAAACCTCAGCTGAAACTGGCATCACCGTTTCCTGTGGCCACGTGATCAGATAAAGCATGACCGTGGCAGGGGACAGCACTGCCAGCACTGCTTTGTGCCCATTTTGAACTTTGCTCAATACTGGTAGTCATACTAATCAATATTTCAGACTTTCATTCATTCCTCCGCTGCATTATCAGTTCATCTCTGTTGCACCATCAGTACCTAATCATCACTAGGAGTTGTTAACCGTACGTGGACGCAGAAAGGACAATATGTGTAAAGTTAATATCACTGTTGTTTCAAAGGGACCCCCTGAAGCACTTTTTCAAGTAATCATGGAATGAATTTGCTGAAAGAGCTTATTGCCTGACGAATTCGACACTGCAAAAATTTTTAAGAATCAGTCCATTGCAAGTTCAGTTTCAAATATGTGTCGCATGCTACACTTGCATTCTCTCTTCTCTCGTCCTGACGAAAGCGCTGGAAGCTAAGGAGAGAGGGGTGGAAGGGCAAAAAACTTCACACGTGCTTTGTGACCTTGAGCACTCTTTTTTTTTTCTTCAATGCAGGCTTTTTCAGTGCGATGGCCTGCGCATGCATGGACAAGTCACAGCCTCCCGTGGCAATCTCTAACGACCGAGCGCGCTATGTTCAAATCAGCCAGTGGCTGATAAGTGGGCTTTTTACAAGGGATTTTCGAACGTCTTCCGTGATTTGTTGAGAGAAGACAAAGCAATTTTTCGCTGACCTTGATAATTTATTGTAATTCCAATTTGTTGTGAACATTTGGCTCGTGTGTTGCGAGAGCCTCTATTACTGATCGGCAGCGTTATCTGACCACCTCAAAAAGTGTTGAAGAAACAGCTGCTTAGTGATCCACTCAGTTCATCATTGTACTAGGCGATGCTGCTACATGATCTCAAAAGCATACATTTTACTTTGCAGAGGCCTTCCATTCTTGGTAACAAGATTGAGATGGAGATTGCACGGCTGGTGGAGAAGAACCGTACGCTGTTACGGTTGGGAATCTCGTTTGACGTACCCGATGCACGGATGAGGGTAACGCAACACCTGCAGAACAACTATGACCGCCGTGAGTGCACAATCCACTTTTCTCTGTGGAATAACGAATGAAGCATAGATGGAACAGTTCATTAAGTAGTTCCATGAAAATTGCCATCCTGCCTTTTTTATTTTGTGGCTCTCTTAATCCGTGTCTCTCAGTGTAGAGCTATGTTTCAGTGAGCGCAGCTTCACAAAAAGCACTTTTAATATTTGTCAGTGCTTTTGAGGTACTTCGGATTGTTGAGCACGAATCACAATTGTTTTTTTTCTTGTTGTTACAAATCTGCATTCTTTAGTGATAGTCAAAAAGTTGAGTTGCTAGTTTACGTACCGTCTAGCTCAGAATTCTACCTTAACTCGACTGGAGACACTTGTATGTGGACCCCCTCTCTGTACAAGGGACTTGGACAAAGGGATTTCCCAGTGACTGATTGTAAGCTGCCGTTAACCCCCATTAATTTGTTGCATTGTTCCTTTTTTTTTTTTTCAGTGCGGCTGCGACGCACCGCTTCAGGAGCACAGCTCAACAACAGCACCTGAGCGTCTCGAGATCTTCATGTCTTTCTCGGCTTAAATACGTTTTTTTTATAAGCTTTATACTCTAGAGCCAAAGGGCAGAAGAGCTGCTGTCCTATGATGCTGCAGCTGTGGAGTTTCATACAAACACGTGGCGAAGAGGGCGGCGCATGCATCAGGGTATGATTAAGTTTGTCGAGGATGATGTTAGGCTACTTTTATGTCAATGTTCCTGCGAGCAACAAGAAGTGCTTGATATACCAAAAAGGTGGTAGCGTTCTCTGTTTTGCATAGGAACTGATGCGAGACACTCTGTAAATGCATTCGAGGCAACCTTTACTGAGAGCCATCCTCCTGCCATTCCCCTCTTCGTTGGCTCTTCTCCCACAAGCCACGGTTCCAGATTTCTCTTTAGGAGTGCTTGTGTGGAACTCCACGGCGATGTCATCAGATTTTCTGTTTGTAATGATGCAAGCAAGTGTGTGTTGACCCTACTGCTTCCACACCTTAATCGTGACACACTGCGTACAGCCAAAGTTGAGAGAGCAGAAGGAATGCCACCTCGTCGCAAAACTTAGTAGAAAGGATTGATTTGGTGTTTGCGGCTGGTAAAAAGATGGAAGAGATTTTTTTTTCTTTTTATGAACTGCTTAAACAAGAATCTTGGTAATTGCTCCTTTGTCCACCAAAAATGCAAGCCAGGAATAAACTGAAGTTATAGTGAAGTCATTTTCCTTAGACCAGGTGTTTATAGATGGTTCAATTCGTTACACAGGGCACATGTAATCCTGACAGTGTTTTGTTTTTTAATTTATCAGCTGCACACCATACCTTTCACTGCTCTCGCTTATGGCTATCTATGGAGTTGGCATGCTTGTTGTGTAATCTCCTCATTCAAGGAAAAGCTCTTTCTTCACGGTCCAGCTAGGCATGTTGTTTCTGACATCACTGAACGGTGACCATATCCTCAGTCAAGTACTTTGGGGAAGACTACTTTTATTGTGCTGTCATCAGTTAGCCATCAACTAGCAGATACAGACACCCCAAAAGGAATGGTTTACATGTTCCCACCGGCATTCTTTTTGCATGCTGCATTCGACACTAAGTTACACGAAGAACACCTTCCCTAAAAGGGGTTGGTTGAGAATATGGCCTGTAGGTATAGTAATGCTGGACTTCTTATACTAGTAGTGTGATTTGTCTGTGCACTCCACGTTTGTCACCAACAGGAGGTATGATTGAAATGAAATTATATTTGTAGTATATCGAACCTACCAGCCATCTGCCATGTGCTGTTGAAAGGTTTGACAGTTGAAAGGTGCATTAAGAGAGTGTAGGAAGTCTCACGTCACTGTCCAAATTGCTGCTTTGTTGGTGTTTCCTGTCAGCTGTAGAGGTGCTGCTCGAAGTCTCGTGTAGGCTGCACAGAGATAATTGTACATTCTTCACATAAACAATCATTGTCACGCATGTTATTCTCACACAGCGGTGTGTGTGTGTATGCTCTTCAATTTTATGTCCACCTTTACGGCAACAAACCGGTGTTCTTTCTGTTAGTGTCTTTTTCTCGCACCTCCAGTTCGTACTAGGAGGCGAGGGCATTGTGTCATCATCATTGTGCTGTCTCACCGAAGCGGTCACCTGCACAGTATGCTGCTGGCATTACCGCAAGTTGCAGTCCCGGCCGTGATGCTTTTCATGCTCTAGCACTGCCCTCAGCACACTCAACGACGTCCCGGTTTACATTACATTATGTGTCGTTTAGTTATCAAATTTCTACGCCGCTTTGAGAAGTGCAAGTGAGTCTGTGGAAATGTCGGAAGTTGCACCTGAAGCAAATGTGTGCCGCGGGCAGCTTCGTTTGTAAGCTGTTGACGTTTTGTTTGCATGTGATCGTGGTGTGCTGAGCTACACTGATATTTGTTAAGTGATACTTCATGATGCCAGAGCATTTAGTGCACGGCCATATTTACTATTGCACTCAGTGTGGATTGCAAAAAAAAAAAAATGTGCACCTGCCTCTTCGACTAGAAGAAAAATTACAGGTGTCATTTCTGTTACATGTGAGGTCCTCCTAGCGATTGGAACAGCACGTAGTTAACAAATGTTTCGTGTACAAGCCCTGTCATGCAGTCTCAAAGTCTTGCAGCAGCGGCTCCCCTTTTCCAATTCATATTGAGTACAGTAGCACACTGCTGCAACTTGCTGCTCGGTGTTAAAATGGGCCCTCATTTTTCGAGACTAGGGAATCTTTTGTGAACCTAGGTGCTCAAAGGTTTAGTGTGTTACATATGTTCGCAGTTCTGCCAGTGAAGCACAGTTTCATTTCATGTGTTCATCTTATAATTAAGTAAGCTGTATATAAATGCAAAGTCCCTCTCCGTTAAGATTTCAAGTTTTTTTTTTTGTTATTTTTATGTCGCAAGAGGCAGGATAGTCCGTATGCATTTCAACAACTCGGGGTCTCGTTACCTGAGCAGGAATGTCACGTGCGAAGTCTTTGATGAAGTGTCACTTTATTGGCCACCATGGCTGCAGTTGTATCATGGAATCGATGTAGTGATCCCGGCAAAGTAGTGAGAACTGCAAATTACATGGTGTAGGTTGCCGGCCCTCCATTCACATGAGCCTCCTGTTGACACTGGCAAAACAGTAATACTTTTGTAACGCCAGACCGAGCCTTGCCTGTGATTGGAGTTGTACAACAGTGGTATTAAGTCACACGTGCCTCTTCAGCTCGGCGCTCGTGATCCCCAAGCTGTTACAGTGCAAATGGGCTCTCCCATCAGACACAGTGCTGGCATTTTTGTGCCCTTCATTTGTGACGTGCAGGGTCAGATATAGTGAAGGAAAAAAAGCTTACACAAATGTCTGTACCAGCCACCTCAGATGTGGTGCTTTGTTTGGACGGAACAGCATTACCTCTTCACTGCGCATGACATATTCAGTGCACACAGCCATGATTTTGAGCTTATGGAGCTGTTTGTGTAAACCTTGAGTAATAAAATTCACACATACATGTGTCCTATTCTCTTTTGGACTGTGTCATGCATTACTAGAGCAACATTTATGCGGCCATTTGATCTTCTCCGTTGACTGGCTTGAGTTCTTATGAAGAACATGGATAGTAGCAAGTGCAGCAAAGCTACGAAGATATATTGTTTCGATAACAATCCCTTTAAAGCATCAATACCTAGCAATCTGTGCAAACAATAATTAAGTGGGCCTAAAAATGTCCAGCCCTTTGTAATCTGAGAACTGAATCACTTCAGTGTAAATACGGTGAACTCTATGTAAACGGAAATCTGTTTTTTAACAGAACTGCTGCTTAAATGGAACTTCCATATGATTGGTTTCGTACCAAAATGCTGCATCCCTGTTTGTCTCAGTAAACGAAACTCCTGTTAAACAGAACATATTTGCCTGGTCCCTTCAGGTTCCGTTTTACGAGAGCCCACTGTAATATATTTGTCATGGCTAGTATGCAGCTAGAGTTAAATGTAAATGTAATTGGACTGGAATTGGATAAGTTTTTTTTTGTAATACACAAAAGGTAAAGTTGTGATGAAGTCTTCTGCAAGCAAAACTCCAGTTTATATTTAACAGTGTCCTGGTGGGTGTTCGAAACTCCTGGAATAAGGAAACTTACTCCCTCAGCAGACAGTGCTTCTTCTTCCTGCTGAAACCTACAGCTATCTGCAGTAACTTTCGTAAGCAACAAGGGTAAGTACATTGAGTAACAAGGGTAACGTGTTCGCGGAATCACTCGACAATGTAGGATTATATATATGAAAGAAACTTGCGTATCTGCAGTCTCTAGTTCGTGCTGTGTTGTCCAAACTTTAATGTCCGCACAGATTTTAGCTGTCGGATTTGTAGAGACAAGACGCGGTTGTATCGAGCAGTTGCGTTTACCACAACTGCATGCTTGTTTTGTTTCTGTTGAAATGGACTCAAGAAGGCCATAGATAATGTGACGCTACATTTGTAACGGCGAGCCAGTCGGCTGCGGCATTCGAAACGTAACACTGGCGAGCTGGTTTTTTCAGGCAGTTGAGGGAGAATTTTCAAGCCCTGGTTGGCTACACATTTCCATTATATAGAGCAATATTCTTTCAGCCTTTTAACAAATTTTGGCAATGTGTAGTACTACCAAGTGCAATCCTGACACTGGCGTCCTCCTCGCACTCTTTCTTTTCTCTCTTTCGTGCGATGTGGGACCAGCAATTCTAAATACGCGGCCCTGCCATGCGCTCTTTCCAAGAAGGTTTTAAAAATTGCTGGAGTGAAGCCGTACCCACCGTAAGATGGCGGCTGCAGCAGTTGTATATCTCAGTAAGGGCATGATGAGCTCTTGGCGTTCGGTGATTCAGCAGGAGCGTTTTCCTAGCACGCCCAGCGAGTTTAACGTGTCAAACTTTTCGTGTCAGATAGTGCTCAAAGTGCTTCTCTATATATCTAGTTTTATTTAGTAAGCCTCGAATTCCAGGCAAATTGTACTGGGTAATAAGTGACCTATACATGACTCTGTGGGTTATTTCGTCGGAAACAACTATCATTTGATTTACAAGTAACGTAGCCTTTAGGCTAACAGATCAAAGCCACTTAATGCCTAAATGCTCACCACCAGAAAATAGCATGTTTCTGATATCATTGGAGGGCAAACGCTGGCTTCACTACCGCTGGTAAAGCATTGCGGGAGCTTCCACTTCAGCATTTTTTTAACCCTCTGGTTCATTCCTAGCCAAATGTTCCTCTGATGCGGTTGCTTCACCTCCATAAACGCTCAAAAGCAGTAAAAAAAAATCATCACCTTTAAAAGTTGAACGCGATAGAGTTAGCCGGTCCGTAGCGCGCACATCAAACACTCAGTGCATGAAATATTTTCGAACTTGCGATGCACCCCACGCGGCCATAAACGAATAGGAGCGGGTGACTGGATTGAAACCATGAAACATTTATGATAACCACATTCTTCTGAGGAGAACAGCGAAAAAAAAAAAAACGGGACGGAGAAAGATAGAACACACGACACAAGCGCTTGTGTAGTGTGTCCCATCTTTCTCTGTCCCGTTTTTCGCGCTGTTCCCCTCAGTATCATGTACCTACTGGCCCTTCGAGAAACCCTTCTGTGATAATCACATGTTCTGATGCCCAATGACAACGTTATTATTATTGCATTATTATTGCAATATATTTCATATTTCATTGTGAGGTAAGTATACACGACACGCCTCTTTGTAAAACATGAAAGTTAATTTCGCTGCATTTTCAAACAGGGGTTATTTTCACTCCGTTCGACAGCAGACGCATGGCTTTGTGGTAGAGCACCCGCTGGCCACGCCAACGAGTCGGGTTCAATCCCAACTTGAACCCAGAATTTTTTATTTTGTTTTATTATGACTTTGCCACTTTGTGGTGATAATGTTAGATGATAATATTTTGCTCACAACCGCCGACGCCACACTTTCAGCGAAACGAGCTATTTAACGCTACCACGTTAAAAGTTTAGGCTCCCATGTGCCTTCTGTGTGCTCCTTCAGAGTTAGAAGCTACCCGGTACGTTGGCTTCACCGAAATTGTGGCCAAAAGTGGTCGAAAAAGTTTCGTCCTTACCACCTACGATTAGACCCAACTTTTCTCTGACGTCACACCTTGCAGTTATATGTCTGCTATGTATGTGCTCTATCAAAGTTAAAAGTTCCCCTGGTAGGTGGGCTTCACCGCAATTGTGGCCAGAAAACGGTCAAAAATGTTAAGCCCTTATCACTCACGATAAGACTCAAATTTTGTCTGACGTCACACCTTGCAGCGATGGGAATTCTATGTGCTCTTTCACGGTTTAAAGTTCTCCTGGTAGGTTCGCTTCACCGCAATTGTAGCCAAAAACGGTCGAAAAAGTTTAGGCCCTTATCACCCACGATAAGACTCAACTTTTGTCTGACGTCACGCTTTGGAGCGATAGACATTTTATGTGCCCCATCAGAGTTAAAAGTTTCCCTGGTATGTTGGCTTCACCGCAATTGTGACCGAAAACGGTCGAAAAAGTTTAGGCCCTTATCCCCCACGATAAGAATCTACTTTTGTCTGACGTTACGCGTTGCAGCGATGGGTCTTTTATGTGCTGTTACGAGCGTGTTGCGGCCGGCCGACTGGAAGGCTCCCAGAGTCAGTACCCGGAGCAAGACTACCTGTATGGTGACACGCAACTGGCTTGCAGTCTAAGCGTGGCTTAGAAGTGTGGCAGCTTGGGCTAGTTGGTATGGCATAACGATAGTTATAGCGCGAGAACAAAACGATGACACAGAGACAAGAAGGACACGTGTCTTTCGTGTCCTTCTTGTCTCTGTGTCATCGTTTTGTTCTCGCGCCATAACTATCGTCTTGTAAGCGTGGAACGCGTTTCGGGTTGTGCAGTGCTCTCGCCCTCTTGCTGGCCTTGTTGCGAACCTGGGCGAAACAACCTCGTCGTGGACAATTCTCCTTAACCATATACGTACCATCTTAGGGTAGGCTAGTAAAGCTTCACTCTAGAGCTCAGACCAGGACTTGGACTTCAATATAAGTTTTTTTTCTCTCTCTCTCTCTACAACAGACACTAGATGCATCCGTCGAAGACCCTGGACGCTGGACGCGCCTCAACGGCAGTGGTGCACCCTCCTCCTCGAGCGTCTCGGCGCCCATAAAAAGTTGGCGCATCTGGAGTCGGCTGCTTCCTCGTCCACGTTTTGTACATAGGTTGTAAATATAAACGTTTTGTTTCCTCTGGTGCCTTTTGCCTTACCACAGCATAGATGCTCTCTACCCAGCGTTGGCTCTCGCGACACGCTACCCAAGAGACCGGTGAGGCCTCCGCGTAAGAGTGCTCTTTCAGAGTTAAATGTTCCCCTGATAGGTTGGCTTCACCGCAATTGTGGCCTAAATTGTCGAAAAAGTTTAAGCCTTTATCAGCAATGATAAGACTCAACTTCTGTCTGACGTCACACCTTGCAGCGATGGGCATTCTATGTATTCTTTCACGGTTTAAAGTTCTCCTGGTAGGTTGGCTTCATGGCATTCATGGCCAGAAACAGTCGAAAAAGTTTAGGCCCTTATCACCCATGATAAGACTCAAATTTTGTCTGCGTCACGCCTTGAAGCGATAGGCCTCCAATGTTCTCTTTGAGAGTTGAAACTTCCCCTGGTAGATTGGCTTTACCGCAATTGTGGCCAAAAATGGTCGAAAAAGTTTAAGCCCTTATCAGCAATGATAAGACTCAACTTTAGTCTGACGTCACACCTTGCAGCGATGGGCATTCTAGGCGTTCTTTCACGCTTTAAAGTTCTCCTGGTGGGTTCGCTTCACCGCAATTGTGGCCGAAAATGGTCGAAAAAGTTGAAGCCCTTATCACCCACGATAAGACTCAACTTCTGTCTGACGTCACACCTTGCAGCGATGGGCATTCTATGTGTTCTTTCATGATTTAAAGTTCTCCTGGTGGGTTCGCTTCACTGCAATTTTGGCCTAAACGCTCGAAAAAGTTTAGGCCCTTATCACCCACGATAAGACTCAAATTTTGTCTGACGTCACGCCTTGCAGCGATAGGACTTCTATGTTCTCTTTGAGAGTTGAAACTTCCCCTGGTAGATTGGCTTCACCGCGATTGTGGCCGAAAATGGTCGAAAAAGTTTAAGCCCTTATCGGCTATGATAAGACTCAACTTTTGTCTGACGTCACACCTTGCAGCGATGGGCATTCTATGCGTTCTTTCACGCCTTAAAGTTTTCCTGGTGGGTTCGCTGCACCGCAATTGTGGCCTAAAATGGTCGAAAAAGTTTAAGCCCTTATCAGCAATGATAAGACTCAACTTCTGTCTGACGTCACACCTTGCAGCGATGGGCATTCTATGTGTTCTTTCATGGTTTAGAGTTCTCCTGGTGGGTTCGCTTCACTGCAATTGTGGCCTAAACGCTCGAAAAGTTTAGGCCCTTATCACCCACGATAAGACTCAAATTTTGTCTGACGTCACGCCTTGCAGCGATAGGACTTCTATGTTCTCTTTGAGAGCTAACAGTTCCCCTAGTAGGTTGGCTTCAGGGCATTCGTGGCCAGAAACAGTCGAAAAAGTTTAGGCCCTTATCACCCATGATAAGACTCAAATTTTGTCTGACGTCACGCCTTGAAGCGATAGGCCTCCTATGTTCTTTTTGAGAGTTGAAACTTCCCCTGGTAGATTGGCTTCACCGCAATTGTGGCCGAAAATGGTAAAAAAAGTTTAAGCCCTTATCACCCACGATAAGACTCAACTCTTGTCTGACGTCACACCTTGCAGCGATGGGTATTCTACGTGTTCTTTCACGGTTTAAAGTTCTCCTGGTGGGTTCGCTTCACTGCAGTTGTGGCCTAAACGATCGAAAAAGTTTAGGCCCTTATCACCCACGATAAGACTCAAGTTTTGTCTGACGTCACGCCTTGCAGCGATAGGACTTCTATGTTCTCTTTGAGAGTTAACAGTTCCCCTGGTAGGTTGGCTTCAGGGCATTTGTGGCCAGAAACAGTCGAAAAAGTTTAGGCCTTTATCACCAACGACAACACTCAACTTTTGTCTGACGTCACGCCTTGCAGCGATAGACATTTTATCTGCTCTATTTAGGCCCTTATCCCCCACGATAAGACTCTACTTTTGTCTGACGTCTTACCTTGCAGTTAGGGGCTTTTTATGCGCTATTTTAGACTAAAGGTTCCCCTGGTGCGTTGGCTTCACTGCAGTAGTGGCTAGAAACAGTGGAAAAGGTTGAGGCCCTTATCACCACCGATAAGGCTCGACATTTGTCTGACGTCACGCTTTGTCTAACGTCACGCCTACCGACGAACAAAAAAAAAAGATGTCATTCGAACTTAGACCCGCATGCTTCTAGGACCGTTGCCTAAACCATTGAGCTAATTAGCAAAGCTTGCTTGACTCGAATGGATCTGAACCATATGAATGCGTCCTACCGACGAAGAAAAAAAAAAAGGGGGGGGGGGGGTATGTCAGCGCAGAAGTAGATTCAAACCTAGTCATTCATGCTCCGAAGACCGTTGCCTAAACAACTGAGCTAAACACCAAAGCTTGCTTTGCCCGAATGGATCTAAACCATATCAATGCGTTCAACCAACAAAAAAAATAATACCCCCTCCCCCCCGTCCTTCGGCAAGCCGAGGATGCCGCCAGAGCGCAAGGACTCATGGCTGCCACCTAGGGGAAGGAGACAATTCTACCACATCGTGCCGTTTATTTTTTTTCTTGAATGAAGTTATTTCCCCCCTCCTTTTACCTCCTTGAAGAGAATCGTGAAGAAATGCGAATGCATTTCTTGCGCCGAAAGGGTACCGTTGCCGTCAGACGTCCACCGTTGCCTTTACCGTTCCTTTGTATTCTCTTGTATGCAGTCGGGGTCTTCCGGTTGCCGCCGTCACTTCGCAGCCATTTTTTCGGATAAATGTTGCCTTTTTCCTGTTTTTAAACTCTATGACGGCACAGATTACCAATATTTGTTATGACATCATGACGTCACTATACATCACATTGTATGACGACACATGGGGGCGTCGTCGTCACTTGGCCAAAGATGGGAAAATCGCGCGGGCACTGCGAAACGGCCGCGAAGTACAAATAACTCGCTAAATATAGTTACCGAAAATCAACTAGAGGAGACTCTGGCACTGCGATCGTCCAGCGACCATGGTAGGTTGGCTACCATGGGAATGATTGGTAGTACTAGTACTACAGTGGCTAGAATAGTAGTAGTACACGGATTTGTTTAGTCTTCGTACTTGCAGGTGGTGAATCGTACTTGTGGCTTCATTTATTTGTTTCGAAGGTTTTGTTTCGAAGGAAAAAACGAATCTTTTCGAACTTCGTGGCACGATTTGGAAAAAAAAAGTAAGCCTAAAAGAATAAGGTGGTAGCGCAACCACTGAACATTTGCAGATTTTTGTTTCGTGAGAAAACAGCTCCAAGCCACACGAACACACACGGAGCCAGATGTACGAAAATTAGACAAATCCGTGTACTATATACCCGTCATTTCTCATTCTCGCTGAAGCATCGTGCATTGCAGCTCCCATATACACTAGCACCAGAGTTCCCTCTAATGTATATTTAGGAAACACTATGGCTTGCAATGCATCTAATCCCGGAGGCAATGCAAAACAATGCTAGGTGCAGAAAGCGCCGGTTGGGGTTTGGGGAATCAGTATAACTGACTTTGATCAAGAAGATGGCTTTTGCCATCGAGTAGTCTGAGGGCAAATGCATAATGCTCGTGTGACTTCTCATGTCTAAGCTTACAAATTGTCTTGCGACGCTTTCTTTCTGACCATCATCGATCGGCAAGAACTATAGGCCAGCTGGTGGAGTCTCTTTCACCCACAATTCTCATTTCTTTACTGGCGAACGTCTACACCCTCGCAACCTCCGTATTCCGGGCGTTTCAGCTAGCTCATTTCTGCGATTCCGCTACTGAATTCATCCACACTTCGGCTTCAGTCCCTTGAGCGGTGTGCAACTGCATTTAGCCTATAATGCCAGCGACATCATTAGACAACTCTATATTTCGGTCGTAGGCTCCTTACCGTTCCTGTTTTTACGAGTAATGGAACACTTGACGGGGATGGCAGAGAGAGTATACGCCCTGGGACATTTTCTCCGACTGCTATGCCATTGTGAAAACTCAGTCTCTCTCTTCTTCTACCTACAAAACTTCCCCACTCTTTTGCCCAGTATTCGGTCATTCCAGCGATGTAGGCGACGCCATGTAGCCGTGCTCTGAAGCTGTAACACAGTGACAAAGCAGCGACGCAGTTCGGTCTCTCAGTAGTCATAAATCAAAGAACGCGTCTTCACGCTCCGCGACGCTGACGTAAACGCTCGCGACATCACCGTCTCGTCCGCCATTTTGACCTTCGGCTGCGCCGCCTATAGTCGCTGGAATGATCGAATAGGGTCCCTGCATTTCCTTCCTTGCTTCTGTTGCATCAGTGTTCTCGTCAGAAGGAAACAATAGATCTGATCCGAGTTAATTATTATATCGCTAACAACATAGTAGCAAGTGAGTTAAGTGCGTAAGTCAGTGTTACTAGCTTTGTGTTGTGGTGGGACAAAGTTGTCTCACCCAACTATCCCAGGACTTGTGCCTCGGGGAAACCCCTCCACCCATCATGGGGGAAAACATCGACTTGCAAATGACTCTGGCTGTGTTTCACAACGATACATGCCACTCCCAGTGTTTCATGCACATGCCGTACAGTTTTCCAATAAACCATAAACACGTAAGTGGTGCGAAGTCTACGGACAAACGCAAATTCTTAATTGTACGCCGCGCGTGGCTACGGTAAAAGTGTAATTGCGTTAATTGACAGCCTGTTAGTTTTCAACTTCCCGTAAGCTTCTGCTTAAGGCGATTTTTTAATGGGATACTAAAATAAAACCCTGAATTGGTTCGCATTGAGCAGTTGTACACTGAGAACATTAATGTCGTTAGTTTCACCATGATTCTCTGTCGCGGTGGTGTTGCGGTTACAGTGGTGGGCTGCTAAAGCAATGGTCGCAATTTCGATCCCTGCCATGGCCGTCCATTTTAATTAACGTGAAGTGCAAGAGGATTGAGAACTGTGCAATGTAAGTACACGTTAAAGCACCAGGTGGCCGAAATTTTCGGAGCCCTCCTCTACGTCATCATACCTCGTACCCGTTTTACATTCCCCCGCCAACGCCCATAACACCACGCTGGCGTACATGAGAAAAACAAAATCACAGCGTATACACAGAATGAATGATGATGAGTGGGGCGAAGCGTCCATCAATCCATCCATGCTTTTGGCCGTGCGTCCATCCATCCGTGTGTCCATCCGTCTGCTTGTCTGTCTGTCTACGCGTCCGTCCATCTGTCTGGTGAACACTTGTACCACCATCCCGCTACTTTTTATATTTTCATCATGTACAAGTACCGCCATCCAGCGGACAATCCAAGGACTAAACGAGATCATGTACCACATTTCTGCTGTCAGCGCTTTGTTGACACTGAGAGAGTGTTAACGACGCCACGCTACGTTTTTCGTAATATGTGGACATGCGGATATGTTCCCGAGGGCGGGTGCCACACGTTACGCACTACGACAACGGGGGACGCACAATCTATAAGGAGCTTCGCCCCTAAAAAACACGCGCTTCCTCCAAATCATACTCTCTCGCCCCTGCTGTCACCCTCCACTTCCTGTCGCCCCACTTCCATCAAGCTGTACAAATACCCCCCCCCCCCCCCCCCTCTCGATCGCATGCCCGGCTGTTCCGGAGAAACTAGGCATGGTAATTAAAGAAAAGAAAACAAGCTTTTGCCAATAGACCCATAACGTATCAGGCACCATTTTCCTTTAAATCTGGGTCTTCATGATTGTCACTGGCGTAACCTCAACGTATTTCCGCGCATCCCTTGCAGCAAAACCTACACCACCACGCGCGATACGTGCGTTGCGATATGTCCCCTCCTTCTGGCAAAACTGACAGCGGGGCTAGTTCGTACGGTTTCAGATTTAAAGCTAGCGCTCGTAGTCCTGTCATAAGCGCTGCTTTAAAAAATGTGGATCATCCTTTTAGGTGATTTGGTAAGACCGTACAGGGACTGTGTGCGCTATCGTCAAAGTGAAACGATACTGAATGTCTGCGCTTCTACCATAATCTCAGAGCACATAATATAAACATGCGCTCAAGTCACTGGACATTGAATTGAACTGGACATTGAATTTCTAAAATAGTTAAAATTTAATAAGTAATAATAATAACTGAAAAGTTTTCGTACTAGTCTCGTCACATTCTTTTTAATTGCAACAAAGTACTGCCCTTACGACGACGAGTAGGTCTGTGAACTAGACTGAAGCATGACCATTCTAAAACTGGGACCTCAAAAAAAAAAGAAAGAAAATAGATCAGCTGAGTATAAAAATTTTTATACTCAGCTGATCTGTCACGAACAACTTTTTCCCGTGAAATTAAAACGGTTGTCATAGTGCTAAGACAGCCAGTACCTCCGCGTGTACACTAAAGAAGACAATTGAACAATTTTTTAAAAAAGACGAATTGTTGAATTTACTTACTTAAACCATGCATGCTTATGAGGCACGCGCTCCGCTGGTGACGAAATTACGGAAGCACAATTAAGCCTGCTGCTTGCATATTAATGGCGGCGAAATAGACACTTGTGACGTCCGATGGCAACGCACGGTGAAGTATCTCACGTGGTCGAAATTTACAGAGCCCTCAACTGCGCCCGTAGAACATCCCACCAGGGATTTTCTGCCGTGCACTTGTCTAAGTACACGGGCCTATAGCCATCTCACCTTCATTGCAAGTGAGTCGACCGCGGCTCATAGGCGTGCGTCCAGTTCCACTTCGGGTGGGAAGAGAGAAGGTTCGTCGCAGCAACCCCCTTCCTATTGACTTTGAGTTATATGACTAGGACACAGAACACCTAACTAGGATGGACGCACCCCCCCGTGTGGAGGCCTATGCCGTAGCCAGTATCGAATCCGCACCGTAAAGGCCAGCGTTCGAGGCAGGCCAAACATTGCAATCGAACGACAGTTTCTATGCACGAAATCCACCTAACGATCAAATCAACGAGAGGTGTGATCACATTACGTGCTGACAACGGCGCAGAACAGCACATCGATAACTGCCGCGGGTCAACTTACCTCGCTTCGCTTTCGATGATGGCTTCTACGTACCTCTGGACGGTTGTTATCAGGCTGTTCACCGCGGCTTTTCTAAATGCTCACTCACACTACACAAATAGTATTGATATTTTATTGCACGGCATCGGATACACAACTACACGGTTGTTATGAATGCTGGCAAAGACATCTTGCTGCATTATTGAACCAACGCGCGTGCGCAACACATGCATTGTAAGCGTTTTGCATCTCCTACTCCACCATGGCTGCGCTAATGCCAGAAATTCTAAACCTACGCAATCCATAACACTGTCAGAAATCGAAAATATGCCGGAAACAAAATTCACGTGCGTAAGCTAAAGAGAGCCATGTGCCAGGGAGAGGAATAATCGTTCTTCGTACGTTATTAACAGACCTCGAAGATTTAAGCCCATCACGTGACCTCTGGTGATTTGAGTACACAATTATGGTTCTTTCCTATAGTCAGTAAGCTGATGCTGCATACAATATCTGCAGTAGTAGTATTTGCATGACACTGCTGCGGTCTTGTCATGCTTATAAAATAGACGGTTTCACCACAGCCTGCCGGCCTCTGGCAACATTGTGCGTTCACCAGAAAATCATCCCAGGAAACATCCGGTTTAGCTTGTTCTTGCGTGGTTTTAGCGTTTGTTGTTGGCCGCGGCTGCTTGTGTTCCTATAGTTTATGCGGATAAAACTATTCCTATAAAGCGTTCGCAACTCGGGCATAGATTTGTGAAGCCAGGATGCAGTCCGCAAGCCTGAACTAATTTTATAAGCTAGTCAAAACGTTCTGTTTTGATCATGAGAGAAAACTGGATTCTCTTTAGGAGTGCGTAGGCTTCTTCCCACTTCATTAAAGGAAATGTAAATCTCAGCGCACACTAATGGCCTAGAGACGATACTCAGACTTTAGATTAGTCGAAGGTCCCGGTTACCGGGAACACATCAGTCACTGTCATCTCCCACTCGTGACAGATACGTGTACTGACGCGTGAAATGGGTAACAAAACGTGAAAGCGAACACTGAAAATGTATCACAAAGGTGTTTATCGTATAGTTTGAACGATAATAACAATGCGTACTGTTTGAAACAACATGGGGCACAAAGTAGCCATGCTCTACATGAATCGCCGCACTGTGTACGTCGTGGTGTCTACGTTTCGTTGTCGTCGCATTTGATTTTTTTTTTTTTGAAAGCGGTGCCGGTGAGTGGGCCCTCATCTGTGCGAGCAAATGACTCATCGCCTGTCTTTCTGCCGCTAGTTCATATCCCTGCATTCTAGCTCATTTAGCTTTCAGGGTGAACATGTCTTAGGTGGGTTCAACTTCAATTCATGAATAGCTTACTCGTGAGTAAACCATAATAGTTCGAGTGACCAAGCCCCAGTGAATGCCATCACATAACCAGTACATTTTATATTTTCTCGGTCCCACGAACACTTCAGACGGCGAGAAATTCCGAACGGCGATGATCTAGAGAGTGCCCGGCGTGACACAGGTGCAAAAATGAGCATTTTACTAGAGGTTGTGTGCTTAGACGAAAACACAAATATGTTCGGGGTTTGACAGGAGCAAGGTTTTCAGTTCTAGCCGAAAAGCTGAATTGAACAACTTCCCTATGGATCGTGCAACTCTTCTCCTGCATGTCAACGATGTGGGTGCGCTTTGAAGACGCGGAAAGAGAAAACACAGGTGTGCGCTGTCTATTCTCTGTCCGCATCTTCAAAGCGCATCCACATCGACATGCAGAACCAATTGGCCCAAGTAAGTTCGCTGACAAGCTTCTCCTGCAGACGTGTCCACTGTCAGAGGTAACACGGAAGAGGAAGCTGCGCTCATCGGAACACCATGGCGGATATTTTGTGCGGCGCCCGTCGGCCACGCGAGCCGTGTTACTTGCAGCAGTGGCCGCACCAGCACCTGCCGTGCACTACATCGAGCCCCTTCAAGTGGCTGCTAGGCGTGGCACCAAATACATCCTAAAGAATGAACCAGAAATAACAGTGCAGCAAACTCGAACACACCACAAACACACCACCCGGACCATTGTAGAAGCATTACCGGAAATGGCTCACCGGAAGTCTGCTGGTGTAGGCCGTTCGGCACGAGCTAGTTTGTTTGCAAACAACAAATCAGTCTATAGAGGTTAGCTTGCCTCATTGAGCAGGTGAATTTCTATATTTATTCTCACCTTCACTCAGTCTGTACGTAGCAAATGCACATTTTCATCTAATGTAGAACACTCAATTTCAACGCACATTGATTTGAATCACTGTTGTGTTAACCATGAGAAAACAGTCTATTGAGTACACCCCGCAGTCAAGCTTAGAATAAAAGAACGAAAAAAAAAAATACGTGCCAATGTGCTCGCAGTTCTGAAATTGTAGTCAAAGCATAGGAAAGTCGATGTGTGCAGGAAAACGCCGACTGCAGAGATTAAACAAGTACAGTGTTCAGAAAATTTTTATTAGCTTTTTAAGCAATGTGCAAACATCTATTTAAGCTTATACGGTCATGAAAACAATATCGGCTACTACAGTCAATGCACATATTTTTAAGTTACTGAATCTAACCATGGCCACTTGAGGCAATGAACGCAATTACCAGTACAAGCATGACTCCTTGCAAACACAGAAGGAGCACTCCAATTGATCACATACGATAATGATTTTTACAGAACAAATCTGTTCAATGGGTGGAGCAATCACTCCGATATTAACTCACCAGTCAAGATCAAATAAACAAGTGCAGTAGCCGTTTCTAATGAGCATGTCAATTGAAAGTATCGAACAGTCTCGGTGCCATACTACCATGACGTACCGCAAATTAGGTACTTCACGAAAGGTAATCATGACTTGCCGCTTAAAAGGTCAACTAGTTTGCAGTAGCAATCACAAAACGTGTTAAAACAGAAAATCGACGAAACCCTTGTTTGTAGCAAGAAAAGGTCTGCAGCAATTTTTTTTTAATGAACGAAACAACCGCACTGCAATAAACTTTTGAGCCAAAGCCAAATAGGTGCTTCAAATGCGCTTATCGATTTTCCAGAAGAAATTGGTTCAGTGGTTGAAATAACATTGAAATCAACCATGTAGAGATCAAACCTAGAGACGAAGCAAAATGAGCTTCTAGTAATGCAACACGACTTATTCTGTCAAATTAAGTTCACCAAATGAAAGACCCAAATTCAAACGTTAGGACAAAGCCTCAAGGGCTTCTACCAACGCGGCATGACAAATTATGTGCAAATCAATTTAAGGATTAGAATTTCCTAAATTCGAATTTCGGCCAAAGGCTAGACGGGCTTCTACTGACACTAATTGAATTATTTTCAACAATTCTGTTTACTGAATGGAAACACTAACACCCTGATACCATGCTTAGGGTAAAGATAAACAGGTCCTTGAACGCTCTCAAAGCATGTCTCCATAAATAAAAGCGAATGATCACTTCAGCACCCAATATACAACCAGTACGGCCGACACAAAAAGCTGAATATTTCTCAAAGATTCTCCCTGATTTGCCACTGAGCCATGCCGTTGCCAGGCACATTACGTAAGAAAACCACAATGTGAAATTGACAGTTCGATCCGTTAGGAACCCAACAAGACCAGAAATCGCCTGCAAACTTGAACGTTGTGAGCAAACGGAAGTGCATGCAAACAGGCACGTACGTAATCTTGTTAACTCTACAAATGACGTGCCATTTTTTAAAAATCTTTCTCTCCCTATTGCCAATGAACAGCTAGATGCACCATCTGTTGGCTGGGATAATTTTTTCAATATAGGGCAACATGCTTCGCTAAACTACTCACATAAATTCCTGCTTCTGGTAAAAAAATACCACACCAAACTCGGTAGATGCTTGATTGATTGATTTGTGGGGTTTGACGTACCGAAACCACCATATGATTATGAGAGACGCCAAAGTGGAGGGCTTCGGAAATTTAGACCACCAGGGGTTCTTTAAAGTGCACCCAAATCGGAGTACGCAGGCCTACATTTCCGCCTCCACTGAAAATGCAGCCGCCGCAGCCGGGATTTGATCCCGCTACCTGTGGGTCAGCAGCAGAGTACCTTAGTCACTAGACCACCATGGCGGCGCAGTAGCTGCTTGATTGAAGGCGACTGGAGTCTTTTTGGAAAACACATTTACGCAGCCCAGATAGTGCAGGACACTGAACAAAGTCTTACGAACGTATGAACGCTTGATTGGTCCATAGTTCCCGGATATAAAACGACCTGACCGGACTCCGTCACTCTCGGGGCAATGCCATGAACGTTACCGAGTGGGCTGGACCAATCTTCTGCGAAGCGTCGCAGTGAAAATACAGGTCGAGACTATGAAACGAAATGCCAGACGCGTGTTAGTATACTTATCTAAAAACAGAAGAGCTTTAAAATTTATGTGTAAATTAGAGAAAAAAGTGAACAGAATGTGCCTTTGCAGGCAACGTTTATACAAGCCGTGTTATCTTTGTCGAGGCAGCCAACTGTCCAAGCTACATTCGTGGCGGCAACAGGAGTTCCGTGTACTGAGAACCGCTGCTCCGTTTATTGAGAGATCAACAAGGTCTATGTATGAAACGAATCGTGCTGGAGACAGTTGTTGCAATTAAGCAGCAGTTTTGCATGACACATATTTGTTGACTGAGCCTACTGTACAGATAAGTGCCAATTTTCCAAAGTGTGCAGCCACGCTTAAAAATTAAAATGCTTTCGTGGCACAGTCTTAAGCCCCGAATGTAGAAGAACGTATGAAATTTTGGAAGCGAGAACCTTTTGGTGCTCAGTTTTTCAGACTGTCCTCTCACATTTCAGGGCCAAAATAGCATTTACTTAAGGTCACAACTCTGCTATGTCTACTATTTACGGGCTTGAATCAGCACGTTCTTGACACCACAGCAATGTCCGAAAGTGAGCTTTACCGAAATGCCTAAATGGTATGGGGGAAAGAAGACTGAAAATGAGGAGGGGTCACTATCTCAGTACAGTGACCCCGTGTTTACTGATAAGCACCAGAGCCGCACAGAAGTGGGATGACAGCAACGCAGGAAAGATGCCAGTACGATTTATTAGCTAACATTCAGTTATGATGAGCATCTTCAGTTAACTGCTCGGTAGCATGGGCGTCGGCAGGGGGTTGCAAAAAATGCACTTGCCCCCCTCAAGCCTCACCAGCAGTTGCCCTCACCCAAGTTACACCAGTGTCGTCTCCTTCTCTCAGGCGCAATGCAACACTGGTTTGCACCCCCCAAGAAAAAATCCCGTGCTCGGTAGAGCATGGCTTGGTACAGTTGTAAGCATACTGCACGCTTTTAACGAGCTAGAACCCAAAGGCGCCACGCCGCAGTTCAGGCTGCCTCTTGGTGCAACACAGCTTCAATAACGAAAACAGGTCGTCATCACAGCGTTCACGTGCAATCAGGAACAAAGTAGACATCAAGAATACCTTTATGACAAAAATGAGTGTACAGCACAGCCAGTGCCCTTGCCGTAACAGCGGCAACTGAGTTTTCAATGTGCTGCACACGACTGAAACGATCGGCTCCACGAGGCAGCAAGTGCTGTTTGTTGGCGGAGAATTTTCTTTCTTAACTGGCACACGCAGCAGGGAGGTCCAAACGATTCAGATGAGTCATCCACTTATCTGTTAGCCGAGTTTTCCTTTCTAAACGCTCCACGCGCACCAGCCATAATTGATTCCGCCTTTTGCTGGCATTGGCAGCCCTCATCATGAGATACAAACTTGCAACTGGTGGTTGCACGTGGTTAAGGGGCTCGCGGCAAGTTTCCGGATGCATTTAGGACAAGCTGGCTAGGCACCGAAATGCCTGGTAAGTCTGGGATCTACTAAAACTACTTCGACAGAAGTTGTGGTCATTTGACCGGGCATAAAAACAACATGAACTTATCTTTTCGGATGATTTTGTGGTCCCTATAAGTAGTCCGTGAATTGAGACATTGAACGTATTGCCACAGCTGCTTTTTCGCAGTTTAGCTTGGCTCGAATTGCGTTGCACAGTGTCCACCGTGACATCGCTTTCAATAGAGAAACTGTAAGTAGTGCGTCTTGTTTCTCAAAGCCGGAAAACACCCTTTGGTGCAGGTTTGGCACAGACTCGCCAAATTTTTAGGAAATGTAGCATGATGTAGCAGCCAGGGCACTTTGGTGCAGAGGTAGTAATCACTAACACAGGTCCTTCTCAAAACACGGAGAAGCCGAAACAACATACGGCATAGATGTTACGCACACGTAAACACAGTCGCAGTAAGAGTGGTATTAATGTGGCACTTACCAGCATAATTCCAAGGGTAGTACCGATGTGCAGCCCGCCAGTATCACAAGCGAAGCGATGCGAAGGTGATACATAAAAGATACACCTGAATGAGACATTGACTCTTTCGTTACCACACGAAAATGGTGGTTTTTCATGTGTCTCGGGAAGCTCGCTTTGTCCAGTTTTAAAAGTACCCCAGCAGCATACAAAATTTGGCACAATGAAATGCTATTTCCAAAGAAATATGTGTTGTAAAGCAACAAAATATTTTGGAATGAATAAAACTATAAAAAGTGTGGCATTTCGGTCATTGGATGGTTAACAGTGCAACAGAAACACTATATATGCAACAATATTCAATACAAAAAACATCCGGAATATACATTTTGCAGATAAATGACCTAGGAACAGTATAAAAATAATTGATGTTGTACAAAATGTTTGCCTTCACATAGACAAAGAAAATCAAAACCGAGGTGCTGCTTCATTGCTCGTGCCATGCGGTGAAGCATTGCATGGTTTTTCGTGAGACACAAGTGCAATCGTACACTTTTCTCTGTAAATTTGTGTTGTCTCGCCATAAGCATCTCCAAGTTTTAAATATAGGAGGATACCCATGATGTGAATAATCTCTTTAAATGAGATGTCCAATAAACTTCGTTATCTCGTCTACCGTCACATCTTTCCATGAGCCACCTCACTCCGCATAGGTTGGTGTTCCAATACATGCATCTGAGCATATTTCTTTTCATTTTTGTGCATATCGTATTAAAAAAGACAATATCGCACGCAGTTCTATACCGTTTTGTACTGCTCCGTAGTTAGGGCCAAGATGTGCTCCGGGGCCTCCTTATCGTTAAGAGAAGCTGTGCAGCTAGCGTCAGCCAAATCATTAATATGTGACAAAGTTTATGCTGCCCCACACCTAGTAAATAAAAGTAAACCATAGGCCTGAAAAATGCTTTATTTTAGCCTCAAATGTACAACAGCATCAGATTGAGTTTCTGTAGCACCCTTCCCCGAGTTGATGCCATGCCTGAATATCTTGCTCTGGTTAACGATTTCGAGCCCCTTGAAAATTGCCTACTAAAAAAAAAAAACAGTAGATCACAAGGCCACTCCTGTGTAAGGCATGCTCTTCTTATTCCCTAATGACTTTCTCCTTTCTTTCCAGCCACCTGAAAAAAAAAAAAGTATTGAAAAGCTGTCAGATGTGCTTTGGGATCTCAAAATTATGTTGGAAAGGGCACGCAGTCTAAAACTACAAATAGACCCAACACTGTTTATGAACCCAATGCCAAAACTATTCCTTGACGATATGAATGAAAACAAGAGTCAGTAAAACACTTTTACATGTGACAAAGAATGCCTACAACTAGACACAGTAGCAAATGACGTGGCAATGCACCGTCCTTCAATCGTAATGATGCGTATGTACCAGGTGGTTTTATTGGCAACCAAGCACTCCACTGTTTGAGTGTATGACCTTGTCCATATAACAGCTACACACAACACCTTGCACAGCAGCACGTGTCGGAAGGGTCATTCTCTGGAGCACATAACGAGCCGAGAGTCGTAATAGTCAACTCCCCTATAAAAGTGCTCTCGTTCTGAGCAGATTGTAACTCAAATTCTTTGATTCTTTGTTTATAATTTTCAGGGATAGTGTTAGGGGCTGCAAACTAGTGTTGCATTGGGTCTGGGAGAAGGAGACGACACTGGTGTAACTTGGGTGAGGGCAACTGCTGGTGAGGCTTGAGGGGGGCAAGTGCCTTTTTTGCAACTGCACACATGGTGCCAAACAGCAATAACGACAACAAGAACAGTTACTGGAATGAGCCAGTTACAGCTTACGCAGAAATAAATTAAAAACGTGAAACCTCAGGCCTGCCAGCACAACATCATAACCAATGGGATACTGCAGCATCTCTATATATATTAGTTTGCATTAGCAGTAGAATATTAAGTAGTAGACTAGATTACTTTCTGCACCACATTACCAATTTCCATGACTTCTCAATTATTTCAAATGTCAACAGTTTTCAGTTTCACATCCAGATGTGCCATATAAAATTCCCACAATTGATTATGCAGCACCAAGCAGTGTTGGTTGATTGCTTATGTAAAAGTGAAAGCTCAAACTGGTGGCCCAAGCACAGTCGCATTTCAGGGGAGATGCTATTCAAAAAATAAGTTTCGTTAGTCTGTAGCCTAAGGAAATGAAATTTTTTTCACATATATAAGCTTTTATGCTGATTTCAAATATGCAATTATATTTCTAGTAAGTTGCACAGTTTTCATTTTATGCCAAGACAATGTGTAAAATATAGTTCTGTTTTGGACAAACTTTTTATGATAATAAAACTTTTATGGTTCTGAGCCATTAATGGCTCATTTTGCTCCCCATTAACTGTAGAATAGAAATAACACAAGAAGAAAGTGCGTATGAGACATTTTATTGGACAAAAAAAGTTGTGAGACTTAAAATCCTCAGCCCATACTACCGTATTTACTCGCGCAATCCTCGCACTCGAATAATTCTCGCACCCCCCCCTCCAATCGCCCAACAAAAATACGATTTCTTTTTTTCCTCGAGTAATTATCGCACCCCCGAAAACTGCCGCAATAATGTCGTCTGCTCATAACAACCACTGATGATGATAGCACGCACCGTCTGGCGCAATCTCCTAAGCATCAAGCGTACTACTATTGCACGGAGATTCAATCCCATCCAAGCCAAGCCAAAGTGGCAAGTGCGCATTGCGGCGTGTTTTATACGTTGTGTCGGTAATATTGTCGTGTTATGGAGTGATACTGAAGCTACACGGCTGCTTTTAAGTTGCAAGTGATAGATCATGCACTAAGCAATGGCAACAGGGCCACCGGAAGGCCTTTTGGAGTCTACAAGTTTTGTGTTCCCTACTGGTGACAGCAGCTGAAAGCCACAAAGACGCGTTCGGCCTGCCGTGTGCCTAAAACTGGGATTGATAGTAAACTTTATTTTTTCAGAAGGGAACTGCGCACGATTCTGTTTAATAGCCACCAGCCCAATACTGACGTCTCACGCTTACCTTTTGAGGGCTTCTGTTGAACGACCAACGCTACCGCTACGCCCACAAGCTGGTATTCTAATTCTCAACTATTTACTCGCACTTTTTGTGCCTCAAATAAATCTTGCCTGTACCTTTATTGTTGAGGTAGGTTTTAATTAGTACTTCTCAAAGCTTGGTGTTAGTTGCTGGTGTGAGAATACCGATTTGCGGCCACTTCGTTTTCTTTTTCGCTTTGTACGTTTTCATAGAAAGTTTTCCCCACGTAATTCTCGCACCCCCCAACTTTGCATCGGTTTTCCGCCAAAAAAAGTGCGAGGATTATGCGAGGAAATACGGTAATTGCTTGCTTTAGGTTCGTAATAGCTATACAGGAAATATTATGAAGTGTTGTGAAGATATAAGGAAAATAAAATTTGATACATTAACCTTAAATATTCGGTATTCTGAAATTCATAGTTGTCAAACATTCCTACATTAAACCAATGAACATTTGGAGAGGGATTTTCCAAAGTCGTTAATATATAAAAAAAAAGGTCGGCCATTTGAGGTTCACTATAACGAGATTTGACTGTACATGTGTGAAAAGAGGGCTGTAGAAATTATATTGGTGCAAAACAGGCACTTGAGTTTGCCGGCAAGAAATCCCGGCCACCGCCTGCGGTTGCCGATTTGCTGTGGTGCTTGCAACCTCACGTGCAGCAAGCAGCTGAGCTGTTGTCTTCTAATAATATTTCAGCTGCTGCAAATAAGTCAGTTTCTGTGCAGGAAGTAGAAAGCTATAAATATCTCAATTTCTTGCAGCACCGGCCACAGACCAATATCCTTTGCGAGAATGCAGATGCTCGCACAGCCGGCTGCTTGTTCCATCACGCACAGAGTTTCTCAAAATTAACTAGAGGGAACTGTGGTGCTGCATTCGTTGAGCCACCGTGGAAATGATGGGTGGTAGTGCACAGATTTGCCTAAACTTGGTGCTTGCGGCTTCGAACACACTTGTGGGCTTGTTTGTTCTTGTGCTATCACTTTTGTTTCGGATAAAAGAATGGATCATTGGGAGCTTCGAGAACCAATTTGAGTTAGTGAGCCTGAAAGGTCAAGATGATGAAGTTCAACTGCTGAACATTTGCCAATGTTCATTTTGCGACAATGTGGTTCCAGGCTAGATGAAGCCAAAAGGGCACAAATCCATGTACCACCCATCACTCCCATGCCAGTTGCAGCTCCCATGAACAATGGCACCAGAGTTTCCTACAGTGCATTTATAAAAAAAAACTATGATGTCACAGCTTGCGAGTGTGCCACTGTTGTCCGACTCTCAGGTTGCTCACGTGCTTTTAATGAATTATAAATTGATCAAATGCACTGAAACTTCGCCAGGTTATTGTGAATGCACAAGGACTAACCTGCGTAACACAGACCATGATAGAAAATTAGGCGTCAATACCCGTTTAAAAGTGCTTGTGCCAGTACAAATAAAAGGGAGATGACCAATAAAAATTTTGAAAGGTAAATGTCTATGAACAATGGAAAGTAACAAAAAAGTAATACAGTTGAACCCTTTTAGTAGAGGCATGCTCTGGGCAGCAATTGTCGCCTAATATAAGGAGGGTACCATGTATACATTTTCCTATCAACCCATATTTTACTTTAGGCACACTGGTGTCTGCTATAACCATTTGTCTCTTACAGTCGAGCCCGACTATATTGAACCCGTTTATATTAAGTTATCCCGTATATCGAACAATTCCTAAACACGGTAAGTTTACATTGAGAATATATAGCAAAAGTTACTGTTTTATCGAACGAAAATAGCAACGACAACTGATATATCAAACTCCATGTGCCTCAAAAGTGCCCCGGCAAGTTGGCTTTCCCTCGCGGTGGCGGAGAAAACTGCCGGCGCCACCCTAGAAAAAGTTGGTTAGACCTGGTTGTGCGCGGGTGAACACCCCCTCCAAGAAATGATCCTGGCCCGCTCGCTGCGCTTACAGCCAGTCAGAGGCCGTCATGCTTTCTCCGAGGCGCGGAGGCACTAGAAGTGAGCGCCATTTTTTCTTTCTTTATGCTTGTGTGCCTGCTGCTGCTGATTCAGCGTGGTCTGTGGTGTTGCCTGTTGGTGCTCTGTGAACTGTATTGGCGCGCTGTCATCATGGCTTGCGCAAAGAGGCAAAATTTGCCGTTCGCCGCGAAACTCGAAATCATCAATCGGGTTGAGCGCGGTGAAAAGAAGTCCGACGTCGCCGCCACGCACAAAATTCCAAGGAGCAACTTGAGTACTATCCTGAAGAACAAGGCAGACATCAGGGCCAAGTCGGACAAAAGGCCAGGTGCCCGTGGCGCCCGACGTGTGCGCGCTGCCGTGTACGAAGATGTTGAAGCGGCCGTTTACAAGTGGTTTGTGGAAGTTCAGTCGCGAAACATTCCGGTGTCCGGCCCTATGATCGAGCAGAAAGCCAAGGACCTTGCTTTTCTGCTTGGCAGGAATGATTTCCAAGGCGGTTCAGGCTGGCTTCAACGGTTCAAAGAACGGCACGACATCGTTGGCAAAGCTGTTACAGGTGAAAGCAGAGCGGCGGACCTGGACAGCGTAGAAAAATGGCTCGAGGAAAACTGGCGAGATATCGCAGCAGGATATTGAGCCCAAGATATCTTCAATGCGGATGAAACCGCTCTATTTTGGCAAATGTTGCCAAACAAGACACTCGCCTGTCGTGGCGACAAGACAAGTGGCGGCAAGGCAAACAAAGCTCGTGTCCGTGCTGTTGGCAGCTAATTTAGACGGATCGAAAAAGCTTCGACCTCTAGTTATCGGGAAAAGCATGGCACCGCGGTGTTTTCGAAATGCGCTGTCGCTTCCAGTTACCTACCGAGCAAACTCAAAAGCATGCATGACCGGGGAGCTTTTCAGCAGATGGCTATCGTCGTGGAATGACGATTTGGTAGGCGAAAATCGCAAGGTGTGCCAGCTCGTGGACAATTGTTCATCGCACCACTGCAGTACAACCTTCAGCAACATCGAGCTGCGTTTTTTGCCACCGAACACTATGTCTGTACTGCAACCACTGGATCAAGGCGTTATACGCGCAATGAAAGCCGGCTTTTGGAAGCGCCTGGTGGAGAGACTGCTGCAGAACCTTCGTGTCGGCAGGGAGCTCAAGATCGACTTGCTCGGAGCTATTTCTATGTTGAGTAGACAGTGGGCAGATGTCAAGGAGACGATCGAGAACTGCTTTAGGCATGCCGGCTTTCGCATGCCTGGTGATGAAACCCCGAATTCTGACAGCACTGAAGACACCGCAGATGTTTCCGCCGAAGTTTGGAACGAGCTGGCAGAGTTCCCAGGTGCTATCGACGGATCGACATTCGACGAGTTCGTCAGTGCGGACGATGATGTCCCCATCATGGGCCAATTACAAGATGAGGATTACCGTAATTACTCGAATCTAATGCGCACCTTTTTTACGGTTAAGCGAGTTCATAAATCGCATGCGCGTTAGAATCAAGTATGAAACAAAACAAAAAATGAATACGGTCATTCTATTGCCATCGACACTTCAAAAATGGCCGCCCCTTATGTGCGTCGGCATGGCCCACGCCTTCTCTAGGAAGATGCCTGCCGCATGAGAAAAAAAACAGTTGCCACACCCTTTCCCTCCTTCATTTTGAAAATGTTCTCGGTCGCTAGCGTCACTTGCGGCGGACGGTGCAACAACGCAACACTTTGCATAGCCTCCAAAACAGTGGTGCACAGTTGCAGGTCTCAAACAACTCTCGACTTACGCCCCCCTATGGGCCGCAGATGAAAAACGCTTAGCTCGTATCGCCCGTCGCCGTGATGATAGTGTCGGTCGCGAGCGCCACCGCACGGAGCTTGTTTAAAACTGAAGGCAGGCCAACTCTGCTGGGAGCGCGAGCCATTCCTCGGGCATCTTTCTAGAGGAGGCGTTGGCATGGCGCGTCGGCCATTTCTGCCAATACGTTTACCATGTGCGGCACTTCGTACGTGTGCTGAGGAGTTCGTCGTATCGTAGTGCATTTACATCGACGGCATGGAAGGGCCGACTCCGAAGACTCGACGAGTGCACCACGATGCTGCTTTTAAAAGAAAAGTAATCGCGTGTGCAGAAACGAACGGAAATCGGGCCGCATCGCGGTCGTTCGGAGTTCCTGAAACGTGCATGCGGGACTGGCGGAAACAGAAGCAGAACATTGTCGACTGCAAAGCTTAACGTAAAGGCTTCAGTGGACCGCAGTAGGGTCGGTTTCCGAAAATTGAAGAGCTGCTCGCCGAACATGTGTTTGAACAGCGAGCGGCACAGCGGCCCGTGACGACAGAACTGCTCCAAGTGGGGGCTATGCAGTTAGCCTTGGAAAAAGGGCTAACGCGGAGCCAGTTCAAAGCGAGCAGGTGCTGGCTAAGTAACTTTATGAAAAGGAAAGGATTTTCCCTCCGAAGGCGAACGGGCATATGCCAAAAGTTGCCGGAGGAGTACGAAGAAAAACTTCGCAGTTTTCAGAGGTTCGTCCTCAACTTGCGACACAACAATGGCTACCTGCTTGGGCAAATCGGGAATGCCGATCAGACGCCTCTGTACTTCGACATGCCTGGCACCACAACCGTCGAGAAGAAGGGGGCGAAACAAGTTCGCGTGCTGACATCGGGCCACGAAAAAACTAGGGTGACGGCAATGCTCTGTTGCACGTCAGATGGGCACAAGCTATTTAAGCGGAAAACGTTCCCGAAAGGAGTCGTTTTCCCGAATGGTGTGATCGTGCGAGCCAACGAGAAAGGTTGGATGACGACGGACCTGGTCGCCGATTGGATCCATCACGTCTGGCGGAAGCGGCCTGGCGCCAGTTTGGGCCTGCGAGCGATGCTCGTGCTCGACGCGTTGAGGTGCCATCTCGACCAGCGGATCAAGAACAAGCTCGCTGCGTGCAATACGGACCTTGTAGTCATACCTGGCGGCATGACATCACAACTTCAACCACTGGATGTCTGCCTGAACAAGCCGTTGAAGGACAAGATGCGGGCGCTTTACACCGACTGGCTGATCAATGAACGACATGATTTCACGCCAGGCAACAGGATGAAGCGCGCCTCTCTGCAAGACTTCGCTGCATGGGTGAAGGACGCGTGGTGTGCAATACCATCAGCCATGGTGATCAAGGCATTCAAGAAATGTGGCATCTCGAATGCCATGGACGGTACCGAGGATGAGATGCTTTGGGCTGTTGACAGTGATAAGGAGTTGTCAGACAGCGACGAGGACTGACCTATTACGCGACTCGTAACGCTGCCGTAGTGGTCACAGTTTTAGCTACAGGGCTGGCTGTTTGTGTTCTATCTTTTGAAACTTCAGTGCATTAAAACCCAAATACTTGTTTTCAATGTGCAAAAGTTGACTCCTACGGACTTTTTTTTTTCTCTCCTGTCGTGGAAAATGGGTGCGCGTTACAATCGATGTCCTTCTTTTTTTTTCGTCACAGAAATCGGGTGCGCGTTACAGTCGAGGGCGTGGTAGAATCGAGTAAATACGGTACATTGCAGACGTCGAGCCGACCACGAGCAACAGCAATATAGAAATCGATGACGGCCCATTGCCTACATCTTCCGAAGTGATTAGTGCACTTGCGTTAGTCCGGCGCTATTGCTTGAATGTGGAAGGTTGCGGCCTCAGCTGCTCCGACTCGTTGAACAATGTGCCAGTCATATTGGCGGCAAGAAGCACAGTTATCCTTTGCACTTCTTGCCACCAATGCACGCGTCCCCTTTGAAAGTCACCGTCTTGTCGGGCAGAGCTCTGAAAAATAGAGCAGTTTCATCTGCATTGAACACGTCACGTGGTTCATATGCGGCGATGTGCTCCAGCAGCTTCACATTTCTCCACTCGGTGGTCACGCTTTCGTCAACACTGGCCTTTTCGCCGCACACACTCCTGAAGACAAGTTCGTGTCTCTCTCGAAACCTCCCAAACCACCCTTCTGACGCTTTGAACGATTCAATGTTCATCATTGCAGCGTACTTCTCACTTTGCGCCATGATGAGAGGTCCGCTCAAAGGCAGATGCGCGTTGCGACAGTCAGTAATCCACCGGAGCAAAGCTTCTTCGAGCTGGAGATGAGCTGCGATTCGCAACCGCTTTCTAGAGGCATGAAACTTCTCGCTTTCGAAGGCTTGTTCAATCTTTTGTTCATTTTTCCCGTACGTTCCCAACGTGCTCCGCTTCACGTTGTACTTGGTCATAACCTACTGTCGCGATTCGCCGTTCTTCAGTGCTTCCAAAATTTCCACTTTAGTCGCCAAGTTCTTCACGTCGTAGTTCTGCCGCTTTTTCGGCGTTGCCATCACTGTAGCGCACGATGGTGGTGGCATGCAAATACGGTCACAATGGAAGAAAAAGAGAACTCCGCAAGAAGTGATGGTTCCGACATGACAACACAAGGAAAAATGGCGTCAGAGGCGCTGAGTGGAGAAGAAAGAAGACGCCGACGTTCGGTGACGCTGCGATCGCCCCCACTAGTTGATGATGATGGCGATGCCACTCAGGTTTCAGTTTCAATCCAGTGGTGCCAGCGCTGCTTTATCACACTTTTGTGTAGCAGCAGGCATCAGCATTTGTCCGAATTAAGTGGTGCGGAGCCGAATTCCGATGAAATAACGAAGGTTTGGTCCCATAGATTAACATGCACTTTGGCCGGGACCAACAGAGCCGTCCGAATTATCCAAATTAACGGGTGTCAAATTAACGAGCTTTTACTGTTTAAGTTGTTATTGAATTATTGCTTGCTAAGAGCAATCATCAATGGTCAGTGTAATCAATTACATTTCAGAAAAAGCTAATTGTAATCAGCTGCATTGCGTGGCGTGCACAACTCTTACAACCATAAGCAATCATAGGTTCGAAGACAAGACCCAAGATATTCAAGAGAATGGAAGTTATTTCTTTAAAATGAACAAAACACCCACAGCATGGCAGGCCCGAATTACAACGGTGTGGAAAAGTGTAACTGCACTTACCCTCTTGAAGTCGCCCATGTTTGTGGCACTGATCGGGCTGCCAAAGATCACCAGTTGGTTGATGCGCGTGGTTTCGGTTCCTGTCTGGTTATCCTTGACAAAGAGCTGAAAGCGACAACGCGATGCTTCATTTTGCTGCAGAAATGAGGTCTTTATAGACATGGGAAAAAAAAGATTAAAGCAGCTTCGCTGACTCAATGCCACAAAGGCTGGTAAAACAGAAGGGAGCTGGTGGCATCACAGTAGCAGGCACTGTCTGTATACCAGAACAAATGAGGCCAGAAACTCTTCCTTCCTGTTCACCCAAGAAATCTCTTAAAGTCTTTCTTCCTCTCCAATTTTCTTTGCCTCTTTATTCTTTTTTTCGTATTTTTTTCTTTGTTCTTGACACCCTTATTTCTCTCTCTTTTCTCTCCTTGTGATGAAAAAAAGTATAGACCACCTCCCAGAAGGGAACCATAATGGTATGCGAAACAGCAGCGGTGCGCACGCCGTTGACCCGCCTGAAACGGACGCTGACGCGGGTGCTGGAAGAACGGTTAAAAGCGAAACTCGGTGTAGCCTTTAACTCGAGTACACGTTTCTTTGAAACGCAAAGAGACGGTACGCGGGTTAGGTTTCGTGTAAGTTTCATGACGACAAACGAGCCGAAAGAGTGCTTCCACTCGATGTGCGCTCGAACATTGCGAGCGGTGGAGAGGGCGAAGCGAGAGATGTGACACACAGCAAGCGGCCACAGGCTAGGAAGAGAGCGACGTCAACGTGAACGCTGCGAGGGAAGGCGTGACCTACTTGGCACCGCCCCAACACTTGCGGGCAGGAGAGCGCGGCACGGACGGAGGGACAGCATTACACAGGCTAGTTAAAGAGCTGCTTTACATCTAAAAAGTCCGTAAACAGGGGTTGTGTCGAGTTGGCGTTTCAACAAGTTGGCAGTCAACAAGCGCACTTGTCTTTCTCAAGGCCTGATTTCGTTAATGCTAGAATATCTGCGCTTCGTACCTTCTCCGTCATTCTAACAAAGAAGGGGTAGAGAGAAACAGAGGATATGCGAGTGTGATAGAGCGTGGAGGTGGGTGCTGCTGTGACAAACTGTATGAGAGAAAGGCACACAGGTGTTTCGTGAATAAAAATAAGGATAAAAAGGCAGCGGAGATCTGAGGATGTACACATGTCTCTGAACCACAGTTGTCAGAAGCTAGCAATGGCAGGTTTAAAATTCCTAGACACAGGGCCTAACTCGCATTGGTTTTCTCTGTGTATGCACCGCACAGAATTGATTGAAGAGCCCCTCTATAAACAGTTATGCCTACTGGCTGGAGTGTATTGAACTTGTCAGTAAGGTACGAATCCGCATATTTTCAGTCCCTTGCGGATCATAAGTTTGATGGGAGTATGTAGAGTTTGAGATGGTCGAAGTTTTGCCCTGCTACATTAAAATGATGTGTCACTGCTCTCGATAACTTCTTTGCTGTGTCTGCGCAATGACTGTGTAATCTAACATTAACAGGCTGTCTTGTTTCGCAAATGCACTGTTTTGGAAATGCTGCTACGATGCAAACAGGGAGACAAGGCTTATATTCAGAGAGCAGCCATTAATCAGGTTCTAAGCATCAAAGTGTCATGCTATGCTTTCGCTTTGCTGCGCAAGATGTGCATGATGTACAAAAGTGAAGCATTAGTGACAAGGACAGCTACATGCGTTAGTTAAAAAGTATGCATAGCACATACTGTTTCTGCAACACAACAGGTGTCATTAGGTCATTTCGAGAAATAAAAACCTATTTGAAAAATCAGATGAAGTAAACTCAGTCGTTGCAAGCGAGCATATACTGTTTGAAATTACTTGCGTATATAACACATTAAATAATCGCCACAACACACTGTGGATGATGCTCCATCGTACTCAATAATTGCTACAGGTGCGAGCACAAAGTGATGTTTTCCAATCAATTTAAAGGACTTTCGGCTCGGCATTCCAGATTCAGAGGAAAAATGTATTCTAAAATGAAACTGGCACAATGTAAACAGCCATTAGAAGGGGGTGGAGTCAGTGATCAATCCAAACATGAAAGGGGCGGATGCATTTATTAAAAGCAGCCATGAGCGATACGAGTCCGTCTGTCGAAATGATGGCCTTAGCGATGCCACACATTCACAAATTTTTCACTGAATTATGCCGTGAAGGTGCGATGAGTGGGTATGAGCCCCATACAACTGACACGGTCGGGAAATAACTATGGCATCTGTGAAAAGACGCCATAGGCTAGGTAGGAGGAGTGACACTATTTATTTTTCTTTTGTTTATGGGGCAGCTCGTACACCCTTTTGCGCACTGCATTCTCGATGCTAAGAGAATGTGCGAGGAGTGTTCCTGGAGTGGCTGTACTCTTTTAAAAAAGCCTTTTGCACAGTTGCATAAGATCGGATCCTAAAAAATGAGCTGCCAGCCTTACTTCAAATAACATTACAATTTGTTGCTATTATGATCGTTGCTTCACACTTGCAATGAAACTGATTTCTTTTATTGTTGATTGGTAACAACACAGATAATTTTGGGCCTTAAACGGTCCAATGTCATGCAAACAGGCGGACGAGTGAACTTTGGCGCAGTTGGCGCAAGCTGTACTCGAATGTGCGCAGCAAGGAGCAGGCACATGAAATCGTAGCAAAACGCTGCAATTGGCGCACTCGAACCACCACAGAGTTTCTGGCTCCTACAATTTTTTTTTAAATGATACTTCGAAAACCGTACCAATGGGATTCTACTGCAATTGCAAAACCCTTGCATACAAAGAAGTTGCAAAGGCCATTTTTTTCAACTATGCAATTCAATTGATGCACTGATATAATGTAATAGATAACATACCTGCAGGTTCTGCACATTCTGGAACTTCACGAAACGGAGAGGCGTGACTGCTCCCTCTTCAACTTCCTTGCCGTTGAGCCTGCATGCAGTCAACAAGCCGGCATCACAAATCCACACTTGGTAGCCATGTTTAGTCATCAGAACATTAAACATTCGCAAGTCCAGCTAGACAGCTTCTTTCAGACCCTGGATCGCAGAGCACGAGCTCTGTAATATCTTGAAACATGTGGCGAACTTCGCCAATCATTTGCAATATACAGTAGAATATCGATCATACGAATTCAAAGAAAGCACAGAAAATATTCGTATCATCCTGAATTCATATGAACCAAAAACAAGTTAAAGCTGATAATGATGATGAAGTAATAAATACAGTGCCAGAGCAAATATTGCGTCAAGTGCCCACCACAAAGTCATTTATTTCCATTTGCCAAATCAGAAATGATTGGCACTCTCGCACCGCTATCCGATGACCCGCGGTGACCACATCAAGGAGCACTTCGAAACTACTGCAGAGTCCGGGATGTTCGACTGGCATAGTGATGAAACAGAAATAAGCAGCTGTCCACGACAAATGTCTACTGCGATCTGATACTTGACAAAAAATGACACAGTGATTTGTTTTTTTTTTGTCAGGCGGTACGGTGATTCAACCGTATACTGGCTAGTTTCGTGGTGAACACAATGTGAACATATGCGGCAAGAACCCAATGATGCGAGCTTCGTGCAAGCAATGCAGAAAGCTCACAATGCGATTGCCATTGCTCTATCCGCAATTGATGCTGTGCATGTAGTAGAAGGACTGATTGAGATTTTCTTTTGAATAATTTCACCTAAGAGGTCACTCACCCAGGAACAAGTTTCTGATCACATAGGCAGAAACTTGTTCTTCAGTAAGTGACCTAGAAACAAGTTTTACAGTGGAACCTACAGGAGAGGTGGGCCGTCCTCTTGCCATCAAGCTTATTTGAATGCCCCCCCCCCCACCATAGCAAATGAGCTTTTCGAGAAGTTTAATGGCACTCTGAAAACCATGTTGAAGAGGGAGGATGTGCCGGAACACAGGCCTTTGGCGCTATAGCACATTGTCACGATTGGTCTCGCATTGTTCAGTCTCGTTGCCCAGCGAGAAAACGTTGACCTCAGCACCGAACAGCTTGAACCACCACATGCCCCATGTGGGAAGCTTCCCACTCCGTTTTCGTCATCGGGGTAGTGCATGGCGAACACTGAACTGTTTTGCCCACCTCAGTATCATGAAACAATGAAACTTCCTACCATAAAGATCCTGTGTAAACACATCCAGGCTAAATATAAGTACATGGCATTCTACAGACGTCCACTCATAAAAAGTTATGCACTGTACTTTGTTACACCGAGGGTTTAGTTATACTGATGTTTGTTGTATCAAAGCTTAGCTTTACATCGAGACTTACACTTCCAACGTTTCCATTGGGGCATGAACTGTTGGGCTATGCGCTGCACACAGCTAGCCAGATAAGATAGGCTCCATGCAGCAATTACGCTTCTCAGTGTAATGGTGTCTGTTTGTGCATGGTAGCTAATAATGACAGAGACGTGTACTCGTGTATCACGGAAAGCAGGCACACATATTTGTCTGCTGTGCTGTAAGGGCAGCCACTGTCTGTTCTGGGCCATCTAAATAGTAGTTTCAAATTAGCTGCTTTGCATTGCCACCATGTGATATCAGATGGTCGTATGTGAGAGTTAGCATATGAGAGCAAGAGTCAGAACTTAGACAAAAAGAACCAGAGGCTTTATAGCGGGTACATAGGGCAAAATTTTATGGGGCATTACATCCAATTTATAGTCAGTGGTGTCGATACACGCTAGGCGATGCCAGCTGGTATATGGTGGCTAGAGTGTACTACCACTTAGTGCGTAGTTGGGTCACATTCCTGGCCGCAACGTATGAACAAGGTTTCTCTCTCTCTCTATATGTGTGTGTGTGTGTGTGTGTATATATATATATATATATATATATATATATATATATATATATATATATATATATATATATATATATAAAACTGCCATTGAAGCAATAACACCAGCAAACTACAGCTTTATCCTCATGCAATGCAATGCAAGTGTCATGCCAACTCACACAAGTGTCTGCACAGGCTCCATTCCAGTTGCATCGTCAAATCCCAGAGTCGTGGGCTGGTTGATGAACAACTTCACGGTTTTGGGACCCTGGGCTGCAAGAAATCACACGATACAGACCATATTCAGTCTATATAAAGTCGCTGCCATCCTTTCCCTCTTCAAAGCGCAACAAAGCGGCAATCGTACGAACAAGTACTGCCTTGCTTCCTTAAGGTTTCAGTTTTTACGATTTTTCAAATGTGTGGCTGAACAAGAAAAGTCAATGCACACACTTGTCAGAACCAGATCTAATCGCCAGATTATAGGATCTTCAATTACATCACAAATTACTGAAGTTTTCTGTGGGACTCTGCTACACTTTTTTAACATGGTCAGAAGACGCTGCACATTGGTAGTCGAAGGGACGAAGGACACACGAGCCAAACATTATAGCACAGCACATAATCTAGAATTTACAATTAATTCTCAAGGTCCAATAGAAACCATTTCTTTTTATTTCTACAAATGATGCTGCATACCCAAAATGACCACACCATAAAACTAAATTCAAGGCCATGGCCGATTCGAGCATTGTTACTGCGGCCACTGTGGCATGCTGCCACATGCTCGGGCATGCTCCCGTGATGAAGGTAAGCTGTGCGTCAGAAGAAAAAAGGAAGCAATGAAAGTGCTCACGGTCATAATGCGCTTGTGACATAACTTCCTTACCCCATGCCCTTTCTCCCTGCTTAGCTTCCAGCGTGCTACCTATCTCTAACTTTGCTCATAATTGAAGATTCTAAGAAATTTTCGTGGCAATCCATTCATGAGGGAATAAAATCCTTTGATGAAGCCTGGCACAGCGATGGGAAATGCTAGAATGCCAACATTTTTTTCTATGTCTTCGAGACGTCACATCCAGAGGCAATGTCAGAGCATTTTTTTTTTTCAGTAGCTCAGCAGTTTTCAGCTCAGCGTCGTATGCAAGTGACCACACTACACTGCACAAGCTACCACAAGGCGAGTAATTAAGGAACTTGGGTCTAAACAAAAACTCGAAGACTGTGTTTTTATGCAGCACCACCCATGAATTGCGACAAAACAAAAGGACCAAAGTCAGGTTCAGCCATTGTGCTGCAATTTACAAAAATGAAATGGCAGGAAGACTACTAAGCACTTTTGGAAAAACCGCACACAGAATTTTCAATACGGTGTACAAATGCAGTGCTGTCAAAGCAAATTAAAAAAATTTGCTGTAAAACGAAAACCACTCAGAATATAAGAAAAAAAATTGACACATTTTTGCAAAACCTTGTATGTAGTTAGAAAAATAAAAAAATATAAAAAATGCTGCCATTCGATACCATTTAATTGGAACTGCCATATACTAACTGTCGTCAACTACCATGATTTTTTCATGTTTAAAGTGGGAACAGCTGCAGGCGTGCTGCACCTTCCCCTTAAGGAGGCAGACTGGTGTTTGGGACCAAACAGTGACAAAATTGACATATTTGGTTTCTGCAAGTATTTTTCTATTTCTCTGGCGATTTTTCCCACACCAGGAAGTGGTAATTTTTTTGTAATGTCATTCTAACTGTCCAGATTCTTGGTGCTGTTAACATGCAGCACCTGGAAAAAAGGGGAACCTACTTTGAGGGTTCTTTATAATATGCTGGCACGTGTGTTAGAAGCTCAGCTACAAATTTATGAGCACTTTTATGAGCAATGCAAAACATGCGCACCATGGTTTTTGCTTTTTGAAGAAGCTGTGTGTTTTCAGTTTTTTCCATTTTTCTCAGAAAAGTAAATTTACAACTGTTCAATTTAGAGGCCTCAATATCTCTGCAGCTAGGCCTCATACAGCAATATTTATTTTTTGCAATGAAAACCTGTATGTGTGTAGAATGCAAGTGTGGGAGCAAAATTTAGAGCACATGCCTTTTTAATTAATTACTCATCAAAATTGTAACACGATTCCAACTGCTTTTTAAAATGGATAGTTCATTTTACTGTTAAAACAACCAAAAAAGGCCTAAAAACAAACAAAAAACTCTTGCATAGGTACTTTCAATCTATAGTCATTCGTCTATGTTAGCATATCATAAATATCACTTTTAATTAAGCACTTTTTTTCTATCGTGGTCTTAAACAATAGAGGTTGAACTTAAGTTATCTCAGGAACAAGATGGGTAATAGGAAAACTAATTTAATATGGAATCAGCAGAAAAAACTGCATAACTCTGTGCAGTTTGATCAAGATCACTGAAGAAATAAAAGAAAACGTCTAAGACCAGTCTGCCCCCTAAACACAAATCGCCGAAACTTGCCTCAAGGCTGCCTTCAGGGCAATCTTGATGTCGTGGCATTTTCCAATGAGTTTTGATTAATTACTTTCTCCTACATAGTCTCCTAGTGTGTAGCAGTCATTCTAGAGAAAAAAGCCAGAAGTCGTGCAACAAGAGGTAGGACCGGCTATCGTGAATCCACGACTGTATCGTCGTCCGACATGTACACTAAAGCCAAATCCTGAGGAAGAACAAGCGGCATTTTTCTAGTGTTCAAATCACCCCTACACATGACCCACCCCTACACATGACTCCTGCTGCATATGGCTGAGAAGCCACTTTCCCTGCATTGCTGTAAAGCAGTCTATGTATCCAACTTGCACAATAAAATTTACATACAGTTGAACAGCTTTATAGAAGACACTCTCTGTTGTAAGAGCCAAATGAGTATAAAAGACACCCCTGTGCCTGCATAGAAATACAGTCAAACCCACATATAATGGCCCCACTTAAAACGAACTTCCGCTTAAAAAGAACAATATCCGCATGACCGTGAAAATATACATTGGTATAACGGCACAAAATCGCACTTACAACGAATGTCTCCGAGCGCCGCTGATCGGTTACAGCCAACGGGGTCGGCGCTCTGCCGACTTCCCGGGAAACCACTTTCGACCCGCGTTCAGGCATCGGCGAAATGCCCGTACATTCTCGTTAAACGCCGACCCTGCCTCCGCGCCCCTTTAGTTGCCGCTCTCCCCAACTGCTTTTTTGTTACGCACCCCTCCGTCCTTTGTCCCCCCGCTACTCTGAGCACCTTGCATCGCCAGATGAGGCCCGTGTTTTCACACTGCCACCGATCTTTCAAAGACCGGTCCGCCTTCCCCCTGTTTTTGATCGCTGGTACTGTCATTGGCGTAGCCGGCCTGGAGTGACCAGACCATTTGCCGACATCGTTTGCTACTGACTCTATCCGATCGCCTGTGTCTAGTGCATGCACGTACGCTACCCCACCGATTCTAATAATTCGCGATTCATTTCGTGTTTGGGATCTGTTCTCGCGCACTTCCCACTCAGCTCAGCATGCCCTCCGGCCACGTGGGGAAGCACGAAAACGGCTGTTAATTTGCGCGGAACAAATCTCGAAATATCGAAGTCGGTGAGGCCACGCAAACCCGCCGGTGCTACAAATGGTTTTTCGACCACGACTGCCAATTCTTTGAACACCGCCGCGCACGCCGATCCAGGCGGCTGTGCTTTGACCTCTGCGCGCGCAGGCACTCTTTCATGTGTTTTTTTATGCGCGAGTGGCGCGTTTCGCAGACCTTTCAAGCAAGCTACCCGACCTGACTTCTTAACGCGTGTTTTAGTTTTAAAAGTCGCCCTCCCACCGTATCCTCCCCTCTTTTTTCTCTATCGCAACTACTTGCCCTTCTCTCGCAAATCGGCTCTCTTCTCTGGATTACAACCCCTTCGCCCATCTCCACTGCTCCGCGACACCAGCCAAGCTGGCTTGAATTCAAAACGTTCGTTTCTGGACTAGAAACGGGCCCAGAGCTGTTCTACGCGTTCTGGCATGCGTCTCGCGTGTGTGCCTCTAGCTCGCTCTTGGTGTTTGTGTGTGGTCAGGATGGCAGACGGGAGGACTCGCACGCTTTTTCCTGCCGCTCAACAAAACGCCGAAAGTGTGACCGCTTGACTTGAGCGTAATCTGCGCCTTGGGTGCTGCGTTGCGGAGTGCTTGCTCATAGCTGTTGACCACCTGGCAGCCAACTTGGAGCTTAGGGGGTCCTGGTATTCAGCTGTGGAGATGGTGAATATTTTGTGGGCGGCGATGATGGCTACATGCGTGCGGATCTGTTTTCGCGAGGCTGACTTCGTCAACGTCAGGCCCGTTGCCAAACTTGTATATTCAGAACAGGATCACTCCGGCAGCGATTTGTGGCAGCACATTGCCGACTTCGACCTGGGAGAGCGCGTGGGACATCTGTTGTGATGGTTTAATTACGGCCGATGATGATGCCAACACTGCGGAATCGTGCACGGATTAGGGCATTGTGAATGAAGTACGAGGCAAGAGCGATTTCGAGACATTAGACTGCGAGAACGACAAAACTTTGGAGCTAGTGACTCATGCAGCTGCTTATGCCACGGGCCTCGGCGAACGAGCACGCTGCCGTTTGAAATAAACTCGAGACCGCCTTTATCGCTTTTGACCTTCTAAACACGTGCATCACGGACTTTCTTTGGGCAAAATAAAGTTCGTGTTTTCACTCACAACTTTTTAAAAGCTGTGTTTCATTTACTACGAACTTCGATGTACAGCAAACGAACTTGCTTTGAAGAGACATCTTCCTGCACGACACACCTCCCGAATGTCTTGGCAATCCGAATTTCAATTTATTTCCAGCCCAATTGTGCAATGATTTGTCAGTGCATGTTGCTTTCAGAAGGCAGTTCAAATGTAACCCGGCTTCTACAGTAAAACCTCGCTAAGTAACTAGAATCCTGAAAATATGTTCGAATTAAGCATGTTTCCAAATGAATAACATGTGCAAAAATCAGGATGCAAGGTACTTTGCATTACTGAAAGTAATCATAGGTGGTTATCTGCTGTGCTAGGTAGTTTGTGGCTCTGAGAGTTGTATCCAGCAATACCCGGTCTCAATTTTTCAACACACAAGAGAAAATGGCAGATCTCGCTGCTGCCAGCGTATCATGATGCGACCATTCGCCCCCTCGGTCAGGCAAAACAAAGAAATTATTTACCAGACGGACACCAGTGAGACAGAATTGATGATGTGTTCTGGCTAGAAAACTTGACCACTGAAGTTTTCCAACAGAGTTTTTGAAGTAGGTGTTGCAGGCAAGAACTCCCCAACAGTACAAATGCGCAGACTGCCAGAGCAACCATTAATCGCACCATCACATATATCGTCAATTCCATTAGATCATCCTTTACTATCTTTTTGATGCGGACTGACACTGCGAAAAGAATGCAACATGCTGCCCACGTGTCACGGCTGTGCTGCAGTGGAGTCCTGAACTTTGTTGATATTGTTTGTTGATATTGTATTAAAACAGCAGATATCCAAGACTTTGACATAAATCAAGTCGCTCCAGTCATTTCCTTACTATAGTGAAGCACGTCTTCTCAACAAAGGCACACATTTCAGCAGACCATAATACTGCTTTTTTTTTTTCTGGCAGCTACCAGTTTGCGGTGCTTCAGCGGTCACTTCTTGCTAGTATCAGCCACATCGCACCGACTTGTGGCTCCTAGGGGCCACTGTTCTCGCTCATGTGCGGTAAAATCGGGATCTGAAATTGGTCCATCGCACCCAAAGTCTCTTCAAGTTAACCAGCTGGTGCTGGACATCGCTTCGAATTATCCACTGGAATTTGCACTGCAAAACACAGGACTGCAAAAAGTTTAAATTAAGTCGAATTTCCAAACAACCGAGTTTAAATTAGAGATGTCTTACCATATCATATCTACAGCTGGCTGGTGAGCATATCTCGACTGACTCTTTGTACTAAGGTTCCCAGTTGAATAACATCGCAGCACTGGACAAACATGTCTAGTTATTCTTACAACCACATTACCAGGTTGAAGATGACAAAGTTCCAGATTTATCTCAAAAGCATAACTGAACTGTGTCACAAAGTCTGCCATATACTTGGCGTCCATGCTAGCAGGCAACTTTCTGCGTCTCAGCTTTTTTTTATTCAACACTGTCTATGGAGCTCAGGGGGCTTTCTCATTTGTCACAGGCACTTTTGCACACACATTGCCAAGCACAATGATGCAACCATCTTCATAGCTATGATATTGCCTTAAAATCATGACACTGACAAAGGCAGCATTCAGCGGGTCCAACATGAAACTATTCAGTCAAACCTGTGGCCGGCAAACCGAAACAAATGACCGCAAACAAGGCACGCTGTACAATGACATCGGCGAATAGAGTATTGGGCGTCGATAATCTGATCCATGGCAAAGTGCGTCTGCATTTACACGTGCGGCATCGAACATTCTAGCGTCATTGCTAGTGGCCGCGTTTGTGTGCTCAAGCCTATCCCATGATCTGGAATGCTCTCGGACATTCTAGCGAGGTGCAAATCGATACGTGCAATGGGCCAGTAACATAAAACACGAGGAAGGAAAGCGGCAATATGTTAAGCCTGTTCTTGATCAATACAAGGTAGTCCAGAGAAGTATTACGACAGCGAAGCTGAAAAAAGGATAGTAGCACAGCGATGATAGAATAGGCAAAGGAAAAACACAGAGAAACCCGTTTCAATGAAGAAAAAAAAATGATGATGAATAAACTTTATTTTCGTATCCGGCATGTTTGCGGTCCGGGCTAGACCGCACAAGGAGGTACCGGGAGACCTTGTCTCTGTACAGCCTCCCTGGCCTGCTGGATAGCCCATTTTTGGTCTTGAACTTCTGAGCTGAGCAGCACAAGTTGCCACTGCTCCCGGAGGACCTCAGGAGAACTTGTTGATAAGCCGGGGCATTCCCCGGGGCAGCTGTTGGTATTCCGATGCTTCTTGCCTGTTTAGACTCGGATGAGGGGCGGGAAAGACGCGCCTTGCTTCTCTGTAGTGTTGCATGTATTCTGTGTAGCTTGTAAATCGGTCTTTGTGTGGTATGTCGGCGGCGCCAGGAATGATCATCGAGCGGTGTGGTTGGGTTGCGTGGCGGGTTAATTCTCGCGACAACTCATGAGCCAGCTCGTTAGGATTGGGTGTATCAGTCTCTGTGTGCGCCGGAAACCATACGAAGTATTTCTGTTCATCTACTTTGTGTTGTTCTGGGTTATTAACGAGGATTCCGAGGGCTTGCTGTGAAATCCGTCCTTGCGTGAAATTTCTGATTGCTACTTGCGAATCGCTCAGTATGAATGAGTGTTTATTGGAGGTGATAGCCATGGCTATGGCTACCTCCTCAGCCTCCTCTATACTGTTTGTTATGACAGAGCACGCATTAATACAAATGACGGACAAGTCAATCACGACAGCAGTGTGAGCTTTTCGTTCAGGGTATGGGCTAGCATCTACAAAAAGAGATTTACTGTTCCTGCCGTGTGCTTTGAACAGTGCTTTTGCTCGGTGTTTTCTGCGGTCCGTATTGATAATGGGGTTCATGTTTTTCGGTATCGGGTTAGAAATGATCTTAGCTCTGATTGTATTAGGGATGTCATTTTTGACACCATGTTGTGCATGGTACATGATCCCTAATCTACTCATTATATTTCTTCCCGTTTTAGTTTTACTGAGCCTTTGAAGCTGGGATATCCGCTGAGCTTCTATAATCTCTTCAAGCGTATTGTGTAGTCCTAGCTGAAGAAAAAGGTTTGTGCTAGCATACTCAGGTATTCCTATCGCTTGTTTGTAGACCTTCCGGATGAGTGCATTTATTTTGTTAGTTTTAGCTTTTTGCCAGTTGTGGTATGCTGCTACATACGTTATGTGACTTATGACGAAGGCCTGAATTAGACGAATTACGTGAGCTTCTTTCATGCCTCGGTGTTTATTCGTGACCCTGCGAATCAGTCTCATCGCATTCGTGACTTTGGTGTTTAGTCTGCGTATAGTCTCACCGTTGGCACCGTTAGCCTCGATGACTAATCCCAGTACCCGTATTTTCGGAACTGTCGGTATAGCTGTGCTCTCCTGTGTATGAATCCTAATTTCCTCATATTGCCGCTTGTTTTTCTCTGACTTGCGTGGTCTGCCTCTGATTGCTGGCCTGTAGAGAAGAAGTTCTGATTTCTCCGGGGAGCATGTGAGTCCTGTGCCTTCCAAGTATCGCTCAACTGTTCCTATTGCTTCTTGGAGTCTCTGTTCTATGTAGCCGTCGCTTCCATCACTGACCCATATTGTGATGTCATCCGCGTAGATAGAGTGATATAATCCGAGGATTTTATTTAACTTTTTCGGTAGTACAATCATGATTACACTAAAGAGCATTGGCGATATTACGGAGCCCTGTGGAGTGCCTCTGCAGCCCAATTCTTGGAGATCAGATGTAAGGCCGCCTAAGCTCAGCCTTGCTTTCCTGTTGGTCAAGAAGTTTCTGACGTAATTAAAGGCTCGCTCACCCATGTTTAAGCTCGATATGCGGCTGAGAATTGTTTCATGAGCTGCATTGTCAAATGCTTTCTTAAGATCCAGACCGAGTATGGCTCGTGTGGATCTTGTGGGGTAGTCTATGATTTGATGTTTAATCTGTAGCATGGCGTTTTGGGTGGCTAGGTGACGACGGAAGCCTATCATCGTGTGTGGGTAGTACTCACCATCCTCAAGATAGTTTTTGGCTCTATTTAATAATGCATGTTCCATTACTTTTGCTACGCATGACGTTAATGAGATGGGTCGGAGATTTACTTTGTTGATTGGCTTTCCAGGTTTTGGTATAAGGATTGTTCTAGCCTCTTTCCACGCGTCGGGTATTTCCCCTTCTGTCCAACATTTGTTTATATATCCAGTTAAAAATTCTATGGATTCACTGTCCAGGTTACGTAATGCTCGGTTGGTGACTCTATCGGGTCCCAATGCTGATTTTACATTTAATTTGTGGAGCACCGCTCTAATCTCTGCTACCTCAAAGTTTTTGTCCATGTTGGGGTTGGCTTCGCCTGTATAGTTTTTATGTTGTAGTGGCAGCGATTTTGGCATGTAGATGTTTTGTAGATCCGTCATTAGCTGTTCCTCGTTTCCTTCGTATTCGCGTGCGAGACGACGGATAGTGTGTCTCTGTTCAGTTTTGGTGTTGGTGGGATCTAAAAGAAACCTTAGCAATATCCACGCTTGTGATGTTCCAATTTGGGTGCCCATGTCCTTACATATCTCCGCCCATTGTTGCTCACACACCTGCTTGCAGTGACTTTCAATGTCTTTATTGAGCTGTGCTATCTTTTTCCGGATTGTTGTGTTGTGTCTTTGCCTCCGCCATTTGTGTTGTAACGCTTCTTTAGTTCGCCACAGGTGGATTAATCTGTTATCGATGCGCTGAACTGGGATATCTGTTTCTACTTCATGTGTGGCTTTCCTGACTGTGTCTATTATGCTCTCGCACCATTGCTGGATATCGTCAGGATGCTCGGTAATCGTTTTTCTGATATCCCGAAATTTATCCCAGTCAACTAGACGTCTCATGTTACATATGGTCATAATCCTGTCGCTATCGGTGAATGGTACGCGTGTTTCGAGTATGCGATGGTCACTTCCTAAATCATCGAATGTGTTGTGCCATGTAGCCCCCGGGGCATTCTTGGTTATTGTAAGATCCGGTGTTGTGTCTCGCTGGGTGCTTGTACCTATGCGTGTGTGTGCATGCGGGTCTGTTATCAGAGTAAGCTGTTCATTTTGCATGCTCTGCCATGACCTTTTTCCCTTTGGGGGTGGTGTAACCATACCCCCATGCCTCATGTGCGGCGTTGAAGTCCCCTGCTATGATGAGCGGGGTGTTGTCAACTAATATCACGGATTGCCTAAATAGAGAGTGAAATTGCTGTGATTTGATGGACTGCTATATGCGTTAATAAATGTGCTGCTCCCTTTTGTTTTCCTAGATAGAAGTTCTGTCATTATATGGTGGTATCCACATTCTAGATTATGGATTCTGACCGTAATCTCTCTCCTTACTAGTGTAGTGAGAGCTTTATTTCCTTCTTCATGCTCGAGACTTACTGACTGGTATCCTAATAGTGTGGCGAGGCCATGGGTTTCTTGAAGTAAAATAACATCTGGCTTGTTACCTTGTCAGATGTACTGCTGGATGACAGATTTCTTAGCCCTGAATCCTCTACAATTCCATTGTCATATGCGGAGTTGTCCTTTACCACGCCTAACCATCGCTGTTTGTTATTTGTGTGGGAGGCTTGAAAATAGGTGGGTGGATGAGAGGGGTTGGTGGTTTTGTGGGAGTTGCCTGCAGGGGATATGGTGCCTGTGGTTGTTGGTGAACGTTAGCGACTACGCCCTGAAGGTCTGCGGATGTTTTTGGGTTGCATCCTCGTTCCAGCATTTCTGCCCTGGCTGCTAGTGCCGTCAGATCAACAGACGTCTTAGTGGTGGTTTCCAGGATAGATTGGAACGCGGTTAATAGCTGGTCTACTTTTTCTCAATGTTATCCAACCTTGTTTGTTGCGGGATGCTTTCTTATTTAGTGCTTGGGGGATCTGTAGTTTTCTGCATTTTGGCCTTTCGTTTTAACGGAGGGGTAGTTATCTCCATGCGATCGTCGGCTATGGGTGTTCCCTCCTGCATTACAGTATTAGTTATATTAGGGCTTCTGGGGGTTTGCCGCATTCGCGTTCCATAGAGAGGAGTTCTATTTGAGCTTGCATCTGTTCTATCATTTCTTTCATTCGTCTGTTTTCATCTTTAAGCCGCTCAACTCTTGACTGTTGTTGTTATTGCTACCGTTATTTTTAACCTCCTGAGGTCTCTCCGGTCGCAAGCCGCATACTCTATCTGCCCAGCTCACCTTGTTTGTTGGTCCCTTAGACGCCGATCCCGACCTAGAACTGGGGTGGGAGCTTGCAGGGCTGCGGTTCCTTGAACCGGAGCGGGATCTTGTTTGCTGTCATTTTCCGGGTCTCGATGTCGAGCGCTCTCGTGGACGTCCTCTTGGTGGAGATGAGCTTTGCCTTTGATGTTCTCGTAGTCTGGCCCATTGTCTCTGTTTTACAATGTAAGGTTTCTTGAACCTGGGCGTGCAGTTTTTATCAAATGTAACGTGGTCTTTTCCACAGATTTGACAACTAGGGTCGCATCTGTGGTCGTCTTTGGGGTTGTGAATGCCGCAACCAGCACAAAGTTTATCTTGGGGGTTGGGGCGCACATCACTTCTATGTCCCAATCTGTTGCACTGCTTGCAGTAGTCAATTTGCTTGCGGTATAGCGTGCACGGTATTATTACTCCATCATAGCACACACTGGAGGGTACCTTGTTTCCACTGAAGAGCACAATGACCGTTGTAGTATTCCCCAGTCGTTTCGCTGTGATGATGCTGGGTTTTTTTTCAGCGACAAGGGCCGCTTTAATGCTACCGGGCGTTTATTCCAGTGGGATTCCTTTAATAATACCATTGGCTGTATCTTCTGGCGCTGTTTCATACGCTGCCACTTCATATTCTTTGCCACGTATAAGTATTTTCTTGATTTTTCTGTACTGGTCAGCTCGGTCGGGGTCTGGTGTGCTCACTATCATGACGTTCTGTGTCTTGTTGGGGCATATCACGTCGAAGTGCCAGACTTCTGGTGGTGTAGCCGCGGCTTCATGTATGCCTCTGGTTATATCGGTTGGGCCGAGTGCGGCTACGCGTAGGCCTCCCCTCGGTCGGATGACAATTTTGTAGTCTCCCGCTGGCAGCTTCGGCATTCTGCTCGCTTTTTCGATGCGGCTCATCCGTCTTTCCTGCGTTTTGGCTTGCGTGTTACGAAAACCGGGTTCTACCTTGTTGTTAGCACCATGGACGCCATCAGCGTCTCTGACCGATTCATGTCCGGGCTTTCGACGACGCCCGTAGTAGACGGTGTGCCAGCCTTCTTCACTCTCGGTAGTGGCTGGCGATTCATCATCATTGTGTTGTACGTCCATCGTCCTCGAATCAGCCGCATTGTCTTGCGCGTCGCCTGCCGACGTGGTGGATTCCATTGGGTTTACAGCGCAGGCTCCCTGAGGAAACCGGCCTGTTTCGCGAGGCTTAACAGCGTCTCGTGCGGTGTGCACCAAGAAAAGGCCGTAAAAAGACGAAAAACAGTTGGGCCACCTTGTCTTAGGTATCCTGAGAATCTGAATGACGAGGCGCATCTTCTGATATCACCTTGAGAAATGCACGTGGTGATTTTCACAGCGAAGTTGTTCATGAAAGCAGGAGCCGACGTGAAGCGCGTCTGCACTCGTCGGCGCTCGCAGTGTCTCCAAGAAAAATGCAAAAGAAAGCTTTAGTACTTACAGCTAGGTGCTTGGAATTTGATAGAGTGGAGCTTCACAGGCTGTGTGAATCCCAGAGAAATTATGAGCTGCGATAAAATAATATAAAGTGAAATTAGCAAGAACCTGGTGACAAAAACAAATGAACGCTTGTTTGAACTGTAAGACAAACATGGCTCGTACTTATGCAGTAGACATTCTGTTCGTGTTTAGAACAGAGATGTTTAACAGCATGAGAACAGACATCAACGTGCAAAACCTGAAACGCGTTTCAATTCACTGCATTTTTTTTGTAAACCTAAGGCAATTGACCTTTACACTGACCCACCCAAGATGACTCGGTGACCCGAAATTCCACAGCTCCTGGCTGGTACCAAGTGCCACGATATATAATACTTGGAGGATGCCTGAGCTCACCTTCAAGAGTAGAATGCGACAACACAATCGAGCCCAGAGCGCATCGCATTCTCAATTGCTAGCCTAGTTTCTATTCTCGGCGCATGCCACAACCGTGCCGTAAGGAAACAAATGACCGTGCATGTCACACTGGCTGTTTCAATCTATCGTAGAGCAAACACTGGAAGTCCTGTCGTCAAGTGGCCACTATGCCTTGATTCGTCCCTTTGCGAATCAGCGAAAGGCCCACTGCGAGCCAGTACGGCAATATACGAACCCACATATCTGCCGATTTAGTTGAGGCCTGTGCTGCAGATGACAAATAAATTTGTCCGAGTGTTTTGTAACAGGTGGGCCTTCAAACACCCACTCGTTGCACAGTTCCCATGTTTTGATGCCTGTGAGATTCTACGGTTCTGCCACGTGATATTACACGTTAGTTTTAAGGAGACTTTTGCCACTACATAAAATTCATGTAGTGCTTTTTTTTTTTGAAGCAGTTTCAAGTAATGGCATTACTCTGTGGTAGAACACCTGCTTTTTACACAGAAGACCTAAATTTAATTCTCGCTATAGAACCAAATACTTTATTTATTCTCTTCAATTGCATCTTATACTTTTTAGTCACGAACAAGACTATTTTTCAATCTCAACCAACGATGCTTGACACCAACGCCAATACCCACTGAAATTCCTGCGAAACGAGCTCCAACGCTAGCACGTTACTATATTTGTTTGTGTGCACTTTGAACCCTTTCTGGCAGTATTTGTGCAAAAAAGAATATCGCGTAGACTTTGTGCCATATAGCGAGAGGTCAGCTGAATATAATAAACATCCCCAGCTAAATTTCCATCTAAATTTTAAGGTCTTATGTAATGAAACCACGACCAGACCTTCCAAAAGATGCTGGTTCAATCCGAGCCGTGACGATGCATTTCAACAGAGTTGAAATGAAAACCCCGGGTGGTTGAAATAATTCAGAGTGACCAACTACTGTGTGTCTCATAGCCTAAATAGTATTGGGATTTTAAGCTCCATAACCAAGCACACCGTCATCACTCAGGTAATTCCATTCCACCAACACCCCCATGCATCTAAGAACAGTAGCATTTTTGTATCTGCACTGCGCAAGTATAACACCTGCAAGTACGAAGGTTTAGTTTGGAAGCTGTGACAAATTGAATCACATTCTCGATTTTTTTCTTTTTCTTTTCTGTTCATAATACAGTAAGTAATATGGACGTAACAAGAAAGTAGGTGTTACAATACAAGTCACGCCAGAACAATGTCAAACACAGAAATACAGGTAAACTCATAATTTGAACAGCTGTTACTAACCTATAAAGCGAACATTACAAAAAAAAAAAAGACAGTCAATCAGCCCTTAGGCATAAAAAATCTGTACATGGAGATCAATACCAGTTGATCATAATTCAGCTAATTCATGCTAGGTGGCAAAAAAAAATACATAAACTATGCAGAAGAAGAAGCATAGGCATTTGATGCAGCTATGCTGCACTAGTTTACACGTTGCAGTATATCACTGCAGTGAGATACTGCAGTGACTGATGGATGTGTTTATAACTACACATAGCCGAACAGAGCCAGGAAATTCTCCTATTAGCAGCATCAAATGCCTCTTACCACATCAAATCGATGTGTTATGTGCCTCTGTGGCTTCTTATGACATTCCACAATGACAAATTAAGGTGATTGCTCATGAGGGGCATACTGGGAAAATACGCTCGCAGTGCTTCCTCACTAAGATGTTTGAGGCGCTTCGCTCCGTTTCGTCTCGTTAGAAATACGAGATAAGTAAGTTGTCACAAAAAAGATGGCCATCACTATTGTTGCAGCTAAGATTGTGCGAATATTTGAATGTTTCCAATATTTGAACGAATAGTAGAGTATTCGAATTTGCTTCAGTTCAAATTTATATTACTCAAAATTTTGAAATATTTGCAATGAACAAATAGGTGTATATTATTCTGCATTTAACCGCCTGCAGAGATGGTTTCACAGCAGTGTAGTGGTGCTAAACTGTGAAAGCACCTATCCAAAGAAAATCCGCTTTGTCGCTAAGACCCCCTTCAAATTCAGAGGGGCCCTGCAACACTTTTCGCGCATGGTCAGGAAACGCTGCCGATTGGTAGTCGAAGCTCCTGAAAACACGCGAGCTAAATTTTATAGTGCACCACATGGCCTGGAATTCCGAATAAAATTTCTGTCAGCTTAAAATTGCTCTCTTCTCTCTGCCAATGACACCATAAGCTCAAAAATCACTCGTCACAGCCATTGTATCAGCCATTCGCTGATTTTAGCATGGAGCGCTTGGTCATTAGGTCATTACTGGGGCACCACTTGTCCTGTGTACGCGTGCGATTGCACTGAAAAGTGGCGTTTTTTAACAAAAAAAAAAAGAGAGAAAAAGTGCTCAAGGTGGCGAGGTGAGCGTGCCATATTTTTTTCCCCCAAATGCCATCTCTTCCTGCTTGGCTTCCAGCACTTCCAAGAGGATGAGAAGAGAGAATGCAATTGCAGCGTGTGACAAATCTGCAACTCCGCCCTACCTGATGCATTCTAAACATTTTTGCAGCGGCGAACTTGTGAGGCAATAAGCTTTCTTTAGTGAATCCATTCGATGGCTACTCGAGAAAATGTTGCAGGGCCCCTTAAAATGAACATTTTACCCTCAAATCGATTCATCATTTTTTGAAGCATAAAAGCTTGTTATGGCAGCTTATACGTTCCAAGTATACTAAATCTTAAAATGTTACGTATTTTACAGGTCATCACTCGCATCCTACCGAAGTCAAATCCTGCTACTACTCAGAGTTGTTCAGACTTCCTTTGAATAAAAAAAAAGGCATTTGCATAGAGGCCTTATTTCAATTTGAAAAAAAAATATTGTTTAGGTTAGTTCGGTCCTGATAAATGTGCCCACTTTTTTCTAGTTGTCATATGTACTTTTCAAATTCAATTCGAAATGATTCGACCACAATAACTATTCACTTAAAACCGAAAATTCACTATTTGCACAAGCCTGGTTGTAGCACATAAGGACATGGACGATGAAGAGGGAAACAGGATAAGAGCGCATAGTGTTCATCATACCTGCTCATCACAGTCAGATTCCAAGTAGCCATCTCCCGAGGACAAACAGCCAGAAAGTGGGTGGTCATCAGATTCATTTAAACATTCTTGAGCATTGCGATCAAAGAATGTCGACATGTCAACCTGTAAAAGTGAACGTGCACGCAATTACATTGGCTTCACTATGTGAATTAACCAATTACCCCCTGAAATGAACGAGCCAGCCGCTCTACAATACAGTTTGGGGAAACTCAAGGAAAGTATGTGAATGAAGCAACGAAAGCTCGTTCTTTTTTTTTTTTCTACATTTCTTACATATGCACTACCGGCGTCATATGAAACCCCAAAAGCTGCAAGCATTCATTCACACTGGTGTAATAGCGCGCTCCATCACTATTGACAAGCGTGCATCCTGTTCGACAGCACTGCCCATACATGTGCCTTTCATGATGATCACTGGACGGCACACACTATACCATTGCAAATGGTTGCTGTTGTTGAGGTTTCAAGTGACGTTGCTTGTACAAGGCTACCAAAGTGAAATTCGAAAATTTAGGCTTATGTAAGGCACCCAACCTTTTTGTTTCCAATATTTTCGGTTAGCAGAATTTTGTTTCAAGTAGTTGCCCCAGGCCCGATATTGCCTCTAAAAGCGAGATTCTAAAGTAAACGATGTGGCTATCTTGATGAATGACTTATAGAAGTTAAAATAAAGAAGTTGACATTGTGTCTGAATCCGTGAGGATGCAGCTATCATGAAACGACATAAAAACACAAGCCAGCAACTTCCCTTTGCTTTCTTCCTTTATTAATTTTTTTGCACTTGCACAGTGAGCTTATCATACAGCTTTCCCTAGTTAGGATGCAGAGACTGGTGGTTAAAAACTGCATCTGCAGAAGCTTGAAGGCAACTTACATGCTTTCTATTCCTATTAGTCTATAAAAAGTGGTGTCTCCCATAGCCCATTTAGCGTGTCAGATTGACTAAGTGACGTACCAAATCAGAGTTCACAAGTGCCAAATGAATGCTGAGAAGAGGGAAATTTCGATTTGGACGTCACCTGTTACTTTTTATTAATGGCCTGTAAGCAAGTCGTCATTTTTGACTTGGGGAAAGAGCTCATTAGAGATGGTGCTTTAGAGAAAGGTCATTGCATCAAGATACTCGCCCAAATCATCAATTTATAATTATAGAGTTTGAGAATTGGGGCCCTAAAGAGCTTGGGGACCCAAGAAGTTTGCGACGTGCCAGGGCGCATGCGCAGAACTCAAGCCAATCTTGGGCTCTTGCGTTCGTGCTGACCCAAGGCCCAAAACCTTTTGTTTCAGCACTACCAAAGCTATGGGGTGTGAGAAAACCACAAAGTTACGAAGAAGAACATAGTCCCAGATACATTACGCGCCTTAAAATTAACGAGGTAGACTAAAATTGGCGTTAGTTTGGTGTATGTCACGTGACATTGTTATGTAATGCGTTTATTATTGTTTGCATTTAGTTCGTACGCATGAAATTATTTTTGTCTCTCACTTCCGGTCACTGCATTTGCAAATCGACATGGCAGCATCCATGCAGAAGCGACCGCCCGCTTCAATCTGAACTTGCTCTTGCTACATGCCCAATGCACTGACAGCAACAAATGAATGATGAAATCTGCCATCGATTTGTTTAATCATACTCTGAGGATAAAACATCAGGTACGTTCTGTTATTAGCGAGATATGCTGCTTGCTTAGCCGCACGTGCTAAAACTAACGCGCCGAGGCAGGGCTGCGTCGATAACTTCACCTAGTGCAAAAGGGCACAAAGTGAAGTTATCCACAGGCATGAGCGCCTACCGATATTCAGCATGCAGAGCAGTAAATCCACGCTTCAAGTTCCTGGCGTGACTGTTTGTTTCACGGTTTTACTGTATTTTTTTTTAAGTTAATAAACCAGCCTTATCTAAAATAAGTGTGTATAGACGATTCGGCGAGCAGATGCCGTGAAGACGGTGAGCAGATGGCATGGTGCGAATGAATACATTTGGGGAGGCTGATTGCCCTTTCTATTGGCTTAGGGGCCCTGTAGCCTCCACAATATTGAAGGGTGAGGCGCCTTGGATCCCCAGCGAGATGAAGCAGACGCAGCGCGAGCCACAGTGCCGTATGACCCGCATAATTTAGAATTTGGCCATGGGTGGCACCCCGTGCGTTTGACCCAATGCAGCCTGCATTTGACCCAGTTCTCAAACTTTTCTGATCCTGCCAACGCAAGAGCAACCTACGCAACGAAGTTTGGGGACCCAGTGTCTTGGGCCCCCAATTCTCAAACTCTAATATAACCATCGATGTCATACAGAATGACTTGCACATGGACACAGATTGAGGCACAGGTTCACCTGCTAAGTCCGAGTCTGCTGAGCGGAAAGACACAAAAATGTGATGAACATGCTAAAAGCCACATTTCCTGAACCTCTGTGCTCTTTGGAAAGCCAAACATTGTAAATAACAATTAAAGAAATAATGCTTTTAATTCTAAATTACAAATATCACCTGTAATAGTGGAATCACTTGAGAGCAATTTTAGATGTTCCAAGCTCCCATAGCACTTTTAACTGAAACTCAAATGCCTTAATGCCTTTCCTTAAGTAAAAAAGCGCATGCTGAAGCCGCAAGTTTACTGTGGCGTTAGGGACTATGCCTTTCACTTAATATTACCATATGATAAAAATGTACTACCATCCTCAAAATCACTTGCAATATCAGAGAGCATAGCTAAGTGAGCTCCAAGATTGTGCATGGCTTCCAGTTGCTTTTGTTTCTACAACGTTTGTCATTTGGGGGTCACCTTTAAATGAGAGGACAGTACGCAGTTGTACCTACAGCATGCACTCTTGATGAAAAGTTTCAAACCAAGTACACAACTGAATTTACTTGATGCAGCATTACAACACTACGTAATAGGTAATGTACATGAATGTCGGCATTATTTTGTCTTTGTGGGTGCAAACCGGTGTCAGATCTCGGCTGGGTGTGAGACAGTGCTGGTGTGGCTTGAGGGGGGCAAGTGTCCCTTCTGCACTGCACTGCCCATGGTAATACAAAACTGAAGATTGCAGCATAGCCTCGCCATTGCAAGCATCGCAGTTTAGTCCACCAATTTTAAGTTATGAGTGTTAATTTCGTAAAAGATAAAAATTTTGCACTGCTCTTGGTCTGCACACCTTTAGTGAGAGTCAATACCTTGAGAATGGCGTACAACTATGCTGATGGGCCCACACATAGGATTCACTACATATTGAAATAATGTGTGTTCATGTGCTTCACGTTGCTGACGAATTCGCCCTCACACAACCGATAGCTAACCTCTCAGTTCACTAAACCGGTAGAGCGCGCATTGCGGAAAGGCATTGGTCCCAGGTCCGATCACCGGATTAAGACGAATTTTTCGGCAACTAGGAAGCCTTCTTTCTAAGAAACCCACACGGACTTCCTCGCGCCATCACACCAAGCGGTTGCCTATTTTCACCCATGAACGTAGAATTCAACATGCGATATTGGTACTTGCATGGCCCTGCACTTTTTCGGTGGCAGCTCCCTCCGGAGGCTCGGAACTGAGAAGTTCCTGAATCTTGGCTTCGAGAGTGTTCGGATCGGCGCCTCGCATGGTGGTTAGCTTCGCCTTGGCCCGGAAGAAAATGAACGTCGGCACGGCGCTTACGCCGTGGGCAGCGGCGATGTCTTGACATTGGTCAATGTCCACCTTCAAGAACACTGCCTGCGTGTACTTGTTGCTTAGGGACTCGAACACCGGTGCCATCCTTTGACAGGGCCCACACCTGCAATACAAAAAAGAAAAAAAAATATGTTACAACCAGATACCGCAAGTACGCTAATTTGATCAGACTAATGCTAGTTCGGAACTATCAATCGACGTGTGACGGTGTCGTAACCGCATCGATAAAACTGCGATGTCTACGACGGTTTCGTAAAAGTAATCAGAAAATGGATGCTCAGTGTACCTGTTTACTTATTAAAGAAAATAAAAAAAAACAAAACACGGAGCTGCGAAGAATCGCACTAGCTGCTAACGAGACGATTAGCGAACCATGCAATGACAGGACACTGCAAACACGCCCTAAAATAAAAATACACGCCGAGAGAAGAACTTGACTGCATCCACAAGTGTTAACGACGTCAACAAGCCTCAGACAATGCAGAGTAAGTGACTTAGGCACACAATGATTCATTGACGGTAATGTAGCGCGACGGCTTGCCCATGATGTCAGCACCTTTGGACATAGTGGCGCGTGTCGGTAACGCAGCGCTAGAACTATCCCCTTACCAACTCGCTGTAAAATCCACTATGACAAGGCTGGCTCCAGAGTTGGACAGTTCGGCTTGAAAACGCGCATCGTCGGTCACTTGTTTCACTGGCATCTTGGAAAGAAATACCCGATATTCGATGAAAAGCACACGGCAGAGCGTCGAGAAAACCGGCGGACAGACAGTTTTGCAGAACGCGACGCCACAACGGCCACACGAGAAACTACTCATAAGCGAAAATGTAGTTTCGGTTTATATTTTATGTAGGAACATATTCATCCGCCTAAAATATTTTTTTTACCTTCTGTCCTGCGTATTTCAGTAAAATTCGCATATTGTAAAATGTAGCAAAATTGTACCAGCGAAGGAGGAGTAGAGATACATACATACAAAGAACTTCAGAGGGACTGGTTGAACGAACACCTAAGACCCCCGCAACCTGTGGGCGGCTCCACCCAGGTAGGCACAGAAAGGTAAAGCATAGCCTCCTCTATCTCTATAAAAAAATATAGGAGGCTATGGGTAAAGACCCTCCGCGGTGGCCCGGGTCCTCCGACAGCCAGCCTTTGTAGATACAAATCCGGGCTGTGTAAGCTATACAAGTTATTTTTTAGTAAACTACAGGGCTACACTAAAGCACAATCTGAAGACGGCCGGAACTAAACACAGTGAAACGGTGCTAGATCCATCTTACTGCTTACCGTACCACATGAAAAAAGAATGAAAGGTCCCAATAAATCAACAAGCCTTTTATTCAGCAACAGGAGCGTACCCAGAATGGGCAGGTGCTTTTACCACGTCGACAGTAAAGCACATGGTGCTCACGTTCAGTTTTTTTTTTTTAACGTTAACCTGCAACGCCAATGTAACAAAAAACCTTTTATTCAGCAACAGGAGCGTACCCAGAACGGGCCGGTGCTTTTACTACGTCGACAGTAAAGCACTTAGTGCTCTCGTTCAGTTTTTTTTAACGTTAACCAGCAACGCCAATGTAACAAAGGAAAAAACAAAAAAAAGGGTCCCAAGCTTGCTTTGTTCGTCGGAGTCCGAGGAAGTTCACCTTGGCCATGCATCACTTCCTTGTAACTTCAGGGACACTCCGATCCATAACCCTGGCCGGTCAGCTTGGTCTTGGCGCGCTTGTCTTGCAACACCGACGAGGAAGATGAAGTAAAAAAAAAATGGAGGGCGAATGAAGGCTCGAGCCGGCTCGCCCCTGAAGAGCCGGCCGCCACGTCATTCTTCGTTTCCCTCGGTGGTGGTGGTCTTCTTGTTCGGCTCGATGTCGTACTCTTTGAGGAGGTCGTTGAACATGGCACGCTGTTTGTCCCTGGTGGCCTCGAACACGTTCTCGTACTTGCCCTTGGCCAGGAGCACCACGTTCCTCAGGTCTTCCGGGGACATGATTTTCTCTAGCTTCTCGTGCAGACGCTCAAGGAGACGCGACACCTGTACCTTTCGCAGGCGGTTGTAGTCGAGGTCGGCAAGCATGAGCCTGTAGCTGCATTCGTCCAAGACGCGCATCACGTGCCGGGTGTTCTTGATGCCGCGGCACTCGACGCGGTAGGCTCGTGGCACGACCCGCATAGCACGGCAACGCATCAGGAACGCCGCGTTGTTGGCGTACGAGGCGAGGTCAAACATGGAGCGGAAGTAGCGGTTCACCATCTCCATGGGGCGGCGGCCGTAGGTCTTTCGCAGGTGCCGCTTCAGCGACGATGGGCTTGCATGCGGTTGCTGCTGCGGCTGCTGCTTGTTAGACGACGTCTCGCTCATCTCGGTCTTATCAAGTGCGCTCGTCTCCAGAGTGTCGCCAGCCGCCTTGTTAGACTCCTCGGGCATGGTAGTACCGACTCACTCTCGCTGCTAGGGGCGGTTCCCGAATTCCGAACGGACGCCGCACGAGACACTGCCAACGTTGCAGGCGCAGAGCGTGCTGAGCGTGCTGCGCTTGTTCCACCCGCCACGAGAGGCACTGCCGCTGTGGATGGCCGTGCGCAGGCTTGCAACGTGCATTGATAAGTACTTGGAAGCCGTTCGTAAATGTGACGGTGACACGGTGAAGGCTATTTTTTAATTTTTTTTTTGCCGAGCTGCGCTTTTTTTGGGCAGAACGCGGCAGCGCCTTCCTTTGATAAATGCACTGCTTCTTCGCGAAGAACAGATTTGAATCGGCGCTTGTCTTGGTCGCGTTCTCTGCTTGCGTGCCATCTGGCCGGCTGTAATATACTCCTCTCTTATATCCTCTTTTTTATTTTAGAAAAAAAAAATCTGGTGCAGAGACCGGTTCAGAAAACGCTGTGACCTTTTTTTACCGATATATGACTAGTTGACTATCTAGAAACAACCTTGAAATATTGTAACTGACGAAGACAAAGACCATTATTACGTTCATTCGAATGCCTGCACTCACTATATGAAAAATATCCACTCCCTTTGCCACTTTCATCATACAGAATATAGAAGAAAACTCACTTGGTTGACCTGTTGAGAGTCAACAGCAGTAATTTTGGAACACATGGGATGGAAGGAGGAATGAATGAACTTCATTAGGTCCTTTAAAAACGCGCTTTAGCACTTTGTGGGCCGCTGCCACATAGGAACAGAAAGACTGCTACGTCGCAGACCAGTTGTACTGCCCATAACTGTTCCGTGCCATGGCGCACGGGAAGACACCGCTAATTTGTTTTATGTCCTTCCCCCGATGGAGTTCGGTTGTAACGTATTGCCCTGAGAGTGCTACGAAAAGATGGAGACGACAGCACAAATGCGTATATGCTTCATACACAAGGCGGAGAGAGAAAGAAGACGGACGGACGAAAAAAAACATTATTGAAAAAATGGTAAATCCCATGTACATTAGGAATCGATTGATATACGAAGCACGAATGAGGTAGGTTGATATGTCATTTTAAAATCAGCACGTTACGAGGCGGACGTAAATTATGCTGTACATGACTTCCCTGTCCTGATTGTCTTGCTTGGACGTGTCATTTATCTTCGTCGCCTATTCACGTCACGTGATACCAAATTTGGTATATACGGACATGGCCTCCTATATTTTTCTGCACCGCCGCGGTGGTCTAGTGGCTAAGGTACTCGGCTGCTGGCCCGCAGGTCACGGGATCGAATCCCGGCTGCGGCGGCTGCATTTCCGATGTAGGCGGAAATGTTGTAGGCCCGTGTGCTCAGATTTGGGTGCACGTTAAAGAACCCCAGGTGGTCGAAATTTCCGGAGCCCTCCACTACGGCGTCTCTCATAATCATATCGTGGTTTTAGGACGTTAAACCCCACATATCAATCAATCCTATATTTTTCTTGCTTGCCGGATGAGCGCGAAACGCCTGTCATCTAGTATACGGCGGCGCTACCTACGTAGGGATAAGGGTCTTTGTACTTGGCAAATTTGGCGTTTGCTAATTTCAGAGGCTATGCTTTGCATTGAAGGGGTTGCCTGCTGAATGAACGCAGAACGCCCGCCATCTATGACGGCGTCACTTACGTTGGGTTAATCAAAATTATTTTTAATTAGGTTTACGCCTTTTTAAATTTTTCAAAGTGTTTTTTGTTGCATATAAGCTCCAAAAACGTAAAATTTTATTTTAAAACAACCTTACTTAAGTGGCGCCATCACCATCACCGCAGTTCCGACGACGGCCGCTTCTCAAGTGACCGCCGATAATCCGGCAGGCAAGGGAAATCTAGGAGGCCGTGATGTGGAGCTAAAGAAACGGCCGCGAGCGCGCTGTGAGCGTAGCATGTAGTCATGCTTTACATAAAACGCTTGTTATGATTATCATGTTTGCACCAGTCATATACTTTCGTCAACCATTCACGTCACGTAACACCAAACTTTGGTATATGCGAAGCTAGCGAAATGGCCGCGAGCGTACTATGAGCGTAGCATGTAGTCATGGTTTACAAGACAATCATGTAACGGTTGTCATGTTTCCACCAGTAATATATCTTCGTCATTCATTCACTACACGTAATACCAGATTTGATATCTGTGAAGCTGGCGAAACGGCCGCGAGTGCATCATGAGCGTCGCATGTAATCATGTTCTTACATGACACGCGTGTCATGATTTCCACGCGAGGGCCTGTCCTTTATGTTCGCCACGCAGTCATGTCATACCATACCAGTTTTGCGATGTGTCATGTGAACGAAACCTCTGCAGGAGCAGCAAGAGCATGACATGTAAATCATGGCATTCATGAGATACGTGCTACAATTTTCATGTTATGACTAGTAAATTATGCTCATCATAGAGTCCTCTTAAGCCATAGCAATTGTGGTATAGATCCCGTTATCCAAACAGCAAGGAGAGCTAAATATGTTGTAGGTGGATAGATAGATAGAAAGATAGATAGATAGATAGATAGATGATAAATAGATAGATAGATAGATAGATAGATAGATAGATAGATAGATAGATATGGCCAAACTCACCGAAGTTCGCTAAGAAACGCTTGGCATTAAAAAAATAGATGCCTTGCAAGGTTACCAGCCCGGACTCAGGTCATCCGGACATTTTTTTTTTTTTTTTGCGGCGAGGCATAGCCTTTCCAACCCTGTCCAGGCCCACTGAATTGCCCACATCTGGTCGTGCAGATCTGAGCTAGTCAGTGCACTTAGCCGTCGCTTCTCAAAAAGGTCCGGTCCTATGTTGTACTCGCGGTATATCTGTGGGGCACGGTATTGAAAAAAAAATTCTTTATCTGCGCATTAAGACCTCTGTCTTGACGTCAGGCCCGTCGCCGAGGGGGCTGGGGGGAGCGAGCTAGAGGCTTGTCCCTTCCTCAAAATTCGAATGGATTTTAATGAGGACAAATAATAAAAATATGTGTTTTTCAGTGCCTTCAATAACAGCCCACCCTCTCCCTCCAGAAATTCCTGGCTATACGGGCTTGCCGGACGTTGTGACAATATTCTGGGGAGAGTCCTACCTGCAAACTGCATCTAATTTTACGAACAGTCGCGATGCGTTACGTTTCTCTTTTGGCTTTTCAAAGTTGCCCCGCCGCGTCGGTCTAGTGGCTAAGGTACTCGGCTGCTGACATGCAGGTCGCGGGATCAAATCCCGCTGCCGTGGCTGCATTTTCGATGAAGGCGAAAATGCTGTAGGCCCGTGTGCTCAGATTTGGGTGCACGGTAAAGAATCCCAGGTGGTCACAACTTCCGGAGCCCTCCACTACGGCGTCTCTCATAATTATATGGTGGTTTTGGGACGTTAAACCCCGCATATCTTCAATTGGCTGTCCAAAGTTAGTAGTGAACAATGTTTTCTTCTAATATACATATTCACCTCCTTATTTAAAGTAGAAGCCACCGCAGCGCCCTATAGTGACCGTGATCAGCTGCCACGGATGCCGACAGAGGGGCGAAAAGGGGCACTGGAACTCCATAAGCTACGCTAGCCCTTGCCCTCCCCCCCTCCAGCGCCGCTGTGCAACACAGGTTTAAATACTCCACGACGAAATCCTGCCGTTGCCCATGTCAGCTGCTGACCCGAAATAAGCTGGTTCGATACCGCTCGCGGTGATAGCGCATTCGATGGAGGCGATATGCCAAAGGCCCATGGGTGCACTGAGCGATGTCCTGCGCCTTATAAAACATAAGGTGGTCAAAATTGCATGGTATCTCTCATAGCCCGAGTCGCTAGACATTCATAGCTCAAACATTTCTGAATATATATTAAAGGGGCCCTGCAACACTTGTTCAGCATGGTCAGAAAACGCGGCCGATGCTGATGCTGATGCTCTCTGATGGATGGCGCTTACCCACAAAGGGGGATGGGCCAAGAACCGGGCGGCGGGATACTTAAATGAAACTAAACTGAAAATGAAGTCAATCTGAAAAAGTAGCTTAAAATAATACTACCAAAAAACAAAACTGTGAGCTGAGCAAGCGGTCAATCGGTAGTCGAGGCTCACGAGAACACGCGAGCCAAATATTAAAGCACAGCACGCGGCCTGGAGTAACAGTAAATTCTTACAGCTAAAGATTGTTTCTCTTTCTCTCGAAAAATGATGCTGCATATATACTCACGCGTTAAAAAAAAAAGCCACGCGTTCAAAAAAAGAAAAGGAGAAAGAGAAAAGAGCTCCATGTCAAGAGGCGCACGTGACGTATATACCTTCTTCCGCCGTTCTACTCCGCCTTGCTAGTTTCCGGCGCTTCTGTCGGGACAACAGAAGAAAGACAAAAAATGCAGAGTGCGATAAATATTTGTCGGAGGTGGCCTGCCTTTACATAAGAAAGTAGGGAGCCGATCTTGAAAAGTACCAGACGAGCAACCTTCGCGATTATGGTATACGGCTCCGCTAGCTGGTTCCACGGGGCCACACAATTCGGAGCTTGTAATCGCGGCATCAACGTCTTATACGACGCCGGTGACGACGATGGAGCCTACTCGGATGCAGGAGCGGACGTTTATTCCACCCAGCTCTGTCACGTTTCTTAGTGCATTCAGCGAGGTTGCATGCAGAACCTCAATAGCCACGATGTTCTCACGCGGCTTCACTCGGATACGTCCATGATTTCGCCGGGCACCAGCCCATAGAGCAGCGCCGAAACAGACTGCCTGTTGAGGCGCTTCGTAACGCCGTTGGTGTCCACAGAAACGGAAATGGTGGTTTTGGCCTCTGATATGCGTGCTGCTGCTTCATTCGGTGTATTCGGTGATGAAGAGGCCTTGGTGTTTCGTCTCGTCGCTTTTCGACTCGTCACAAGTTAGATATCGTGGTCAGAAGGCCCCTCGCATGGCACTGAGTAGACTTCAGTGTCTTCGCTGTCTCAGTAAGGGCCCGTCCGCTTCCTGGACGCGGCCGCCGCCGACGCTGCAGGAGTTGACAGATATTTGAATTGCATCAATCCACATAACGAATGAACGCAGTAGCAGTCGTCACTAATTTCATATATTACAGCGCAAAAAAGTAAGAAACACTCGAATTGCATGCTGCTAAGCAATGAGGACTGTTGAAGCGCTGAAGCAAAGGAAGGCCAGATTAGCAAGTTATAGAGACGTCAAAGCTACCACCATTGGTAACTACTTCACGGAGCATATGACCGTCTTCTTCAGCATTCAAGACACGAAAAGAGACACACCATCAGATTTACAATAAAGCGTAAAGCGTTTGAAGTGGCGAAGCCACTCCAAACATAGCACTTGTTATAACAATAGGCTTACAAGAGATTTAAAAAAGCCAGTTTTTTCAAACACAGTGTCCTCAATTATGTTGTCCCCCCTGGTAATCATTTGCAAGCGAAGCTTGTGTCGACCGACCTGTGAAAGTGGCGATGGTGTTGTTCCAAGAAGACCCTTCTCACCTACTGTAAACCCCCCTAATGCACAGCTGACGCGTATCAAGTAATAAATAAATTAATTACTTTTTTTCAGAGCTAAGTTTTGAACCCGGGTCCCCCCGATATGAAACGGAGTGTTTCATGAACACGAGGCCACGCACCAATGCTTGCTCAATGTGATCTGAAGCCTTCCACCAACGTTGTAAAAAAAAAAGTTGGAAGCGGTACACTGTCTATGGGCGCTTCATTGTAATACAATTTCGTGTTGGCGACTAAAAGCGATCTGATGGACAAGTTTAGTCGGTATAACGCATTGCACACTTCAAGAAAATTCCAACTTCGAGAAAATGGAATTCCCGACGCGCGTTTTTGCGTTTTTGTGATCGTGCAATAGTCCTTTCGTTAGATCGTTTTATACCAGTTAAGGAACGCTGGAAAGAAAACATGAAAGACGTCATGCCCATTCAGCCCGAATACAGCGTTCAGCAGATGGTCGCTGTTTCGGGAAAATGGTGTCCCCGCCTTTTCCCTAGTGGGGAAGGGCTGCGATTTTTTTATCGTTACCTCGACAACCACTGTATCGCATTATTGAAAGGGCAGCGAGTCTGTTGCGGGCGTTCGGCGACTTTTCTCCGAGCGCACTCCCTCTTATAATCTAGAGCAATCTCTTTACATCTCTCAACGTTGCATGATATACAACGTTATACCGTGTCTACATGATATACACCGACTTACGGCTCCAAAATTCACGCATATCACTGGCAATATGCGCCTACTTGATACTTTTGCAAACAATAACCACCAGGCAGGTATACCCCTCACTAATCCCTATGGAGTACCTGTAAAGTTCTCTGCACCTTAACCTTGCCACTACGGAGATTTGCCTCTTGCGGTTCGTGAAAAAAATCTTAACTACGGCTTAGCCTTTAACAGGAATTACGAACTCAATCACCAAATATTGAATCACCACCCATCACTAATCACTGGCTCCGTGACGCGTATACATGTATAAGTTGCTTTCTATGTGGTTGCTTTCTATATGCCCTTTATGAACACAGCTTCAAGCAGGAACTCTCTTTTTGCGTCAGGGTACCACGCGCCACATCAGTTCTCCGCTACTATACGTTGAACAACTTGCGTTCATTTCTTGTTCCTTTTAAGGGCGTAAGTAGCCAACCGTGTTTGCTTCATACGTCCCACATTAAGTTTTGCGTAACACACCTCGTGGTAATCATAGGCCTGCTTGCACAACCATACAATGTATCACCGTCCAATATGTAAATTCAAAGTCCAATATGTAAATTCAAGATCCGGTGCTAGACGGGGGGACGGCTTCCGTGTTCTGATGGAATCCGTGTATAGGTGTGTTACAAACCCTTGCACTGATATACTGGTGAGCGCGCTAACTATACCTTTAACCAGGCAATTTTATCGGGAGCCTCTAGCACCAGCTGGCCGAGCTATAAAGCTCTGGCGTGCGCAAATACCAAATTACCTGCGAGTTAGGCGCCAATCCGGCGCCAATAACGGTGGCGAAGTTTGCATCTGAATGTAGCACAAATGGAGACATATGGACGAGGCACCTTCGGAGTTCCAAAGCGTTCTAATTACTGGCATTCTCGTGCAGTGCAATGTAGATATTCTGTTCTTCCTGGCTGTCTGACATATTCCATACCCAGGCGTTTCAATTGCGCCCTAAATTATAAACAAATCAGGCAATGATATTGTTGTTCGATACCTTCGCAATTACACTTCTTCTATAGCAGGCACCTTGAGATGGCTAAACACATCATTTGAGACTGTAATTGGTAGATGTAAAATAGTTTACCTTTTTATTTAGTAGAGTAGTGGAGTTAGGTGGCTATGCTAACTGAGATAATTGATATACTTCGTGCGGTGAAGCCTTTGCATCTTCGAGATTTCGATGAAGCGGCCTCTATATATAGTAATGATTGCGCAGTACTCACTCGAGTTCAGCGCAGAAACAGAAACTCGGAAGAGCGCAACTGTTATATAATTCGGCTACGTCCAGAATAAGGGGTGTCGTTATATAAACCGTCAACCGACATGGTTACGTGGGTGTGCGGGCTACGCTTGCAATCGCAGAACGTATTGAGAACGCAAGTTAACATGCACGCAAGAAGTACACCTAGCAATGGTTATCTTAAGCAGTGAGGTAGTTCTGGTGGCCTGCTCGTTGCGCTCATTGGTGCTTTGGTTTCGGCTTTGCCATTGACTGCGGTTGGATTTCATTACGACAGAATAATTACTCGAGGCCGAATTTATATCTCGAAGCTGCGTTGTTTCTTCGCATGAAGAACTTCAATTCACGCCTTAGACATAACTGCCTAATCTTTTAATAAAAAAAACATAATTAACTTGACATTTTCAATTTGCTGTCACAAATTATGTCTTTAAGCATCCTGAGACGCTTGCCACAGGAGAAGAGGCAGTGGGAGGCCAGCAATCAACTATTGTATTTTCTCATATTTTTAGGATTTTGAATGGGATTTTGAAGCATCCTGTATGTACATGCGCGCGAAAACCAACGTCTCTGAGAAAGCTTATAATGGTTTTTTTTTTTCGAATGAAGGTGGGAGCTGTACGCATGCAGTTTAACAGATAAAGATGTAACGCTACTAATACTCCACTGGGACGCGGTATAGCGGGGCTTAGAGTTATGTAACGGGGCAGGAACACCAGCGAATCCTTACGAAAGAGCAGTGAACCCTTGTGAAAGACTTACGCGTGTGCAGCATATTTGGCCATCAAGGCTTGTTCCTCCAAAATTGCTCCGAGTTTCAGGCATAAGAAAAAAAAAAGCACCCAGTCACAAGCTAAGCGCCTCGCACGGATTAACTTCAGACACACTAGAGAGAGAAAAAAAAAAACCGAAGGAGGAGTGAGCGGATCGTTATTTTACCATTCCTTCTAAAGCTATAGTATGTATATGTTTGCAGCAAATGGCTGAAGGAAACGAAAATGCGTGTTCGGTTATAAGCTATCGGATGCTCGTTCGGCTCGCTCAGGCGCGATTATGAGAAAAGGAAGCGCAACGAAAACTATGCGTAAGCGGGAAGAAATGAATAAATAAGACGTGCACCGAAGCGGGAGAGAACGGAGTGAAAACGAGGAGCGAATGGAAAAGCTAGGTGTCGCCGACATCGGCTTCTCTCGAGTTAAGCCTAGCCGCGAGGGCGCGCGCGCATCAGCTGCGCGTCCATTAGCGAGATTGGTTGGTGTCCACGTGCGTGCGTGAGTGAGTGTGGGAGAATACGCGTGTGTGAGCGCTTTTGTTTATGCCTGGAGAGGAAGGCCCTGTGTCCCAGGGAGGAAGCTATAGGTTGACTTTTACGAAACTCGTATGTCGCGTGGCGTCTCTCGGCGAGTGTCGCTTTCCGTCTTCTTCTGGGGCCCCCTTTCCGTCATACGCGTCTTCCGCCGTTGTTTTTCCGTCTCTTACTACATGTGCGTCCGCATATAGCTCGTTTTCTCCTTGCTTATCGTTTCGATTCTCGGCCTTTATCTCTCCTTCGGTCGACGTTGACCGGTTATTCAAACCCTGGAACGAAAAAAAGTTTTTTCTTTTTTTGTAGGGAGAGGAGGGACAAGCCAAATCCGTATCGTCATCAATCAAGATTTGTCTCAATTTGAATCTGCCACGCTCGAGGCCGGCATCACCCGCCGCTCTTTTCGCTTTTGCCGGAATGACCGAATGTTCTTGTACGTTGGAAAGAACGAAGGGGAGCATAGACAACGTGATATCTTTGACAGAGATAGGGAGAGAGAGAG
>WOVY01009651.1:2500-13536 GCA_013436015.1 Rhipicephalus annulatus | reverse complement strand
TTTTTGCGTCGATTACCGGAAGCTGAACAGCGTGACTAAAAAGGACGTGTACCCCGCTGCACGCATCGACGACTCGTTAGACAGATTACGCCCGCGCCCACTGTTGGAAATTGTTTGAACCTCCCGCGCGAATAGCGCGCGCACCAGGAGACGGAGAACGACGAGGAAAAGATGAGCAAGGAAATAGAACACGCTCTTTGACCATGGATGCTGGCGTCTGCGTCTCCTTCATTTAGTGCCTTTAATCGCCGAGCGTGGTTTTCCCACATCAATTTTTTGGTCCGAACCCGGGAATCAAGCCTACAACGACCCGAGCCTTTCATTCCTTGGTGGGTGAGCTGCGCTGCGAGCTAGACCGACATGGAGCGAGCGAAGAGCAAGCGGGCCTCCGGCGATCGATGAACACGAGAATCATCAACGAGGTCAACCAGGTGCTCCAGTCCAATGAGTTCGAGCTTTCTGGACTTCGAATGCTGCACGGCCGCCTACGCGCCAGCAACGTGGAACTTAAAGCCTTGAACAACGAGGTTGAACCCCTGATCACTGACGACCTGGCGGCAGACGACTATGAGGTGGTCATGCAATACGATGACGCCGCTAACAGTACTCTGGCGTTTGCTCGAGCACCACATTGAAGTTCTGAAGACTTCTGCTACGCCGGCGTCGTCTACAACTCCAGCCATGGGCGCAAGGACCTGTGAGGGTGCACCGAGCGAGCATATAACGACTTCCACAACGTGAGTTCGGCGCACGACTTCCCAAGCTGGAGCTTCTTCGTTTCGATGGAAACGTGATCAAGTGGCAACCCTTTTGGGATATGTTCCTGCACTCCGTGCACGAGAAACCCAAGGCTGTCCAACACAGACCGGTTTCACTACTTGGCCTCACTTCTAGATGGACCTGCAGCTCAGGCCGTCGCCGGTATTCAGGTGACAGATTCTTGTTACGATGACGCGCTGGAAATTTGAAACGTCGGTTTGGCAACAAGAAAGTCATTGAGCAGAAGTACTTAGGAAATTTGCGCACGCTCAAACCAGTGAAATTAGCGAGTGATGTCACTGCTCTGCGCAAGCTTTTCGACACAGTTCAACTAAACAGGAGGGGACTGCGTAGTCTTGGAATCACGGAGTCATCCTACGCGGCTATGCTGAATGAAGTTCTGCTCAAAGTCATACCAGCTGACTTGTCGTAGAATACTTCAAAAAAGAAAGTATGGAGAACACGACGGAAACGAGCCAGGCTTCATCTGATCAGGAACTTGAGCAGCTGATGAAATTTCTCCGCATCGAAGTTGAATGTCGAGAAAAGAGTTCTTTAGTGAACAATTTCGCCAACGACATCGAACAACAGCGTACCTGTATTAAATAGATCATTCAAGAAGCAGTCCGCGACTCCTACAGCATCCGTTCTTCAAAACAAGACACTATCTTCCCCCTCGTCCTGTTTTTTCTGCGCTGCTACCGATCACAAGACAGAGGACTGCACGAGTGACATGACTCTGGCCGAGAAGCGCAACAAACTTGTAACAGACGGTCGATGCTTCCGGTGCACGTCAAAAGGACATCTGGTCCGCAATTGCCGGCGGAGAGTGCACTGCCAAGCATGCAAGCGCAGACACGCCTCCTCGATGTGCAACGCTAGTAGCTCTGAAAACACCATCAGTGACTAATGCTCAGAAGAAAACCGAATGCTACGGTGCAAGTTTCCACTCAGAGAGCTTCAGTTCCCCGACTCATCAATGATGTTCTTCCTCCAGACTTTTCGAGCTTGGGTAACGACTTCATCTCATTGTTGCTATATACGCGGTGTTCTCGACAATGGAAGCCAGCGAACGTTCGTCAACTGAGAGCGTCGCTTCCAAGCTAAGTCTACCTGCTGTTGCCGAGACCGAACTCGCCATCAGTGCGTTTGGTAGAGCGAGCAGACCCAACCCGACGATTCAAAATGGTCAAGATCATGCTCCGCAGTCAGGCACGACGACCTAACCATTGACATTGAGGCCATAGTGGGTGCCCTTTATTTGCGAGGAGATGATGAAGCACACAAGGCAGAGTCGTCCTTCTTCAAGCCATCGCAGCGGAGGGGAAAACTCTGGCTGACGCAGTCGTTTACCCGAGTGTAGATTGTGATGCCAGGTGTGAGTGTCCCTCATTGGATCGGACCAGCTTTGGAAGTTGATGCCCAACACGAGTGAAGTGAGGTGGGATGAAGAAAACCCTGCCTTACTCGCCATTAACACAAAGATGGGCTGGACTCTCCAAGGCCCCTTATCTGGTGGTGGAAGCACGAGTAAACAAAGCAAGCACCCAAGTATGTGTTCTTCGAACAGGTTCCCACGAAGACGACCAGATCGCCTTCCCATTACAAAGATTTTGGGACCTCGATGCTATCGGAATTGCCGACACGCCGACGTCTCAGTGCAACGCAGATATTTTGGAAGAATTCAACAACACTACCAGCTTCGGAAAGGACGCTATGAGGTTGCGTTGCCATGGAAATCACCTCTCGTCGACATGGCCAACAATCGCAAAGTAGCCCTTTCGAGGCTCCATGGACTCGTCAAGCGGCTGTCACCAAACGACGAAGCCCATGGAGCCTACGATAAGGCTATCAGGCAGTATGAGGTGGACGGTCATGCTGAAAAAGTTGAAGATGCCCCTTATTGTACACAGCACCTATACTACATGCCGCATCGAGAGGTAATCCGCGAAACATCTACGACGACGAGGACTTCGCGTAGTCTTCGACGCATCATCGCATGCATCAGGAGCTTGTTCTCTCAACGAACAACTCGAAAAAGGTCCTAATCTGAATGCCGACCTTTTCAAGGTTTTGATTCGGTTTCGCCTTTCGCCATCGGAATTACAGCAGACGTGCAGAAGGCGTTTCTACAAATCAGCATTCGAGAAGAAGACAGAGATGCTCTTCGTTTCTTGTGGTTTGAAGGGCTACCAATGTCAGGCAGACCACTGCCAAAAATACAAGAAATGCGAATGACCAGAGTTCCATTCGGCACCTCCGCAAGCCCTTTCCTATTATCTGCAACGTTGAAATACCATTTCGATCACGTTGAACAAATTTACCAAGTAACGGCCGCAAAAACTGAAGGCAAGCGTCTACGTCGATGACCTAGTTTTCGGAGCTTCAACGACAAAAGAAGCGCTACAACTCTACGAAGAGACGAAGGCCATAATGGAGCTGGCCGGAATGAAAATGCAGAAGTGGTCAACAAACTGCGACCTGTTAAGAGAGAAGCTCAAGCAAGCAGGAGAGACGTCAGCTGAGCAGGTCACACAATCTAAGGTTCTTGGGCTATCCTGGAACTACACCGACGACACCATTTCGGTGAAATTTGACTCTGTGACGAAAGTCTTAAAAGCGGGACTTTGTACCAAGCGAACTGTGCTTCAGGCTTCATCACGAATTTTTGACCCCTTGGGACTGCTAGCACCGTTCACCATTCGAGTTAAAATACTTTTTCAGAAGATATGGATGCAAGGACTCGACTGGGAAAGCGTTCTCCCCGAGACATTGAAGATCGAGTGGGACAAGTGGACTGTCGAACTTCAAGACCTCAAAGACTTTAGAACCAAGAGGTATCAACTAGACAACATCAGCCCTGATAAAAGCACTCACCAGCTGCATATATTCACGGACGCTAGCCCGTGTGCCTACGGAGTGGTGGCATACATACGAGTGGAAGACAGTACTGGAGCGGTTCGACTCCAGCAGCTGCTCGCTAAGTCTCGGGTCGCTCCAATCAAGGGTCTCACTTTACCACGCCTGGAACTCGTCGCTGCAGTTCTTGGAGCTCGACTTCTTAAGCTACTCGTGGATACTTTGCCACACACAAATATAGAATACTTCTGCTGGACCGACTCCCAAGTTTGCTTGAGTTGGATCAAGTCTACAGCCACCAAGTGGAAGCCCTTCGTTTGTAATAGGGTAATTGAGATCCAAGGGCTCACAGACCCGAGTCGCTGGAGACATTGCTCTGGAAAGACAAACCCAGCCGATTTAGTTACAAGAGGGATATCAGCGCATCACCTTTGTACTAGCGATTTATGGTGGCATGGGCCTGACTGGCTATCTGGTACCCAAGAAACGTGGCCGGCAAGTGAAGCTGGTCCTCATGAGTCAACGGATGAAATATGTAGATCAAACGACGAAGACACAACAATTTTGGCTTGTCAATGCTCGCAAGCAGAGCCACTTTTCGAGCTCGACAAGTACAGCAGCTGGATACGAGTTGTTAGAATCACAGCTTGGATTCGAAGATTTATTCACAATTGTCGAGTGCACACCAGTCGTCGTCTGATGGGCCCACTCACTGCCCCTGAGATAAAAGAAGGCGAGTTTACATGGATGAAGAATGCGCAAGCGGAAGCCTTTAGTATAGAACTCGCCTCATTGTTAAAAAACCAACCACTATCTAAGGCATCCCGAATTCGTGATCTGCATCCATTCCTGGACAATGATGGGATTTTAAGAATCAAGACCCGGCTTGACAACGTAAAAACATCAGAATACGTGAGGTGCCCGATTCTACTACCAGCTGACCACCGCTGCACATACCTCATCATCGACCGTACGCACCGGCGCCTGCTGCACAGTGGTGTAAACGATACCCTTTCAGAGCTACGCGAGTGTTTTTGGGTGATTAAGGGCCGCCAGTGTGTGAAAAAAGTGCTCTCTAGGTGCAAAGTGTGTGCTAGATACAAGCTCCAACCTGCAACAGCCCCTACCGCACCACTGCCGACCGACAGGGTTAAGAGATCACACCCTTTTCAAGTTGTGGGTGTTGACTTTGCTGGTCCAGTTTTTGTGAAAGGAACCAGTCCCGTGAAGGCCTATATCGTTATTTTTACGTGTGCCGTCGTTCGGGCGATCCATTTGGAGTTGTGCTCCGATATGACGGCGGGGTCATTTTTAATGGCTTTCCGTCGGTTTGTGTCGCGACGCGGCTTGCCTAGTGTTATTTATTCCGACAATGCTCTAGCTTTTCATGCTGCCAGTCGCGACTTAAAAGTGATGTACAGAGCTTTGAGGGACTTCCAAGTACAGGACTTTTGCTCTACTAACCACATTACCTGGAAATTCATTGCAGAACGTGGTCCTTGGTGGGGTGGATTTTGGGAGAGGATGATTCGCACTGTTAAAAGCTGCCTACGGAAAATTCTAGGGAAAGGTTGCTTTGATTTCGAGCAGCTTGTGACCATTCTTGCCGAAGTAGAAAATGTAGTGAATTCTAGGCCATTAACGTACCTCTCCGCTGACGCTACCGATCCAGCTGTACTTACACCTTCGCACTTTCTAACCGGTAGGAGGTCTACTACACTGCCTAGTGATAATACTGCTGAAACGTCGGGAACTCGCTCCGATACTTTAAAGCATTGGAAGTACAGGCAGCAAATAGTGGCTGATTTTTGGAAGCGTTGGTATAAAGACTACCTCTTGTGCTTGAGGAGTGCACACATTAGGCGAGTACAGCCTTGCAACCAGCTTAAGGTTAACGATGTAGTCGTCATTAAGGAAGACAAGGTGCCCATAACTTTTGGAAAGTTGGTAGAGTTACGGACGTGTACTTATCAAGTGATAATCACGTTAGAGCCTGCAAGATTGTCTTGGCAGGAGGTACGGAAGTTACGAGGCCAGTACAACTTTTATGCCCGTTGGAGCTGGGCGATTGAACTTTCGGGCGCGGAGGATGTTGGAAATTGTTTGAACCTCCCGCGCGAATAGCGCGCGCACCAGGAGACGGAGAACGACGAGGAAGAAGATGAGAGCAAGGAAATAGAACACGCTCTTTGACCATGGATGCTGGCGTCTGCGTCTCCTTCATTTAGTGCCTTTAATCGCCGAAGCGTGGTTTTCCCACACCCACTATTTTTCCTCTTTGGATTTAAAAAGCGGGTACTGGCAGATCGAGGTTGACGAGCGAGATCGCGAGAAAACGGCCTTTGTTACCCCTGATGGCCTGTATGAATTTCGAAGTCCTTCCTTTTGGTTTGTGCTCAGCGCCCGCAACCTTCCAGCGAATGATGGATACTGTGCTTACTGGTCTGAAGTGGCAAACTTGTCTCGTATACCTTGATGATGTCGTTTTTTCTGAAACCTTCCAGCAACATCTTCATCGCCTCAGGAGTGTGCTACAGGCTATTCAATCAGCAGATCTTACACTCAAACCGCAGAAGTGTCACTTTGGTTATGAAGAGCTCAAATTCCTTGGCCATGTAGTCAACGCGAAAGGAGTTCGACCCGACCCCGACAAACTTGCCGCTGTAGCCGCGTTTCCGCATCCTACAGACAAAAAGGCTGTTCGACGCTTTCTGGGCTTGTGCGCCTACTATCGACGATTTATTAGAGGGTTTTCGAAGATAGCGGAACCCTTGACTCGCCTTACACGCGACGACACACCGTTTGTATGGGCTACCGAACAACAGGCTGCTTTTGCCGAGCTACGACAGCGGATGCAGTCAGCCCCTGTTCTTGCGCATTTTGACGATGATGCTGACACAGAGGTGCACACTGACGCCAGTAACATCGGCCTCGGCGCAGTGCTCGTCCAGCATCAACACGGCAAAGAACGAGTCATTGCCTATGCCAGCCGCTCACTGTCCCGTACCGAGGTGAATTACACGACCACAGAAAAAGAGTGTCTCGCAGTAGTGTGGGCGATCACGAAGTTTCGCCCGTACCTCTATGGTCGTCCATTTAAAGTGGTGACGGACCACCATGCCCTCTGCTGGTTGGTAAACATTCGTGATCCCTCTGGACGACTGGCCCGATGGAGCTTGCGTCTACAGGAATTTGACGTTACCATCGTATATAAGTCTGGACGGAAGCATGAAGACGCTGATACGCTGTCGCGTGTACCCATACCTTTAGTCAATCAAGAAGAAGACGACGATGATGGTTTCCTGGGCGCCCTTAGCTCATCTGACTGAGCAGACGCCAGCGAGAGGATGAAGAGATTCGACCGCTCATCGACTATCTGGAGGGTCATAGCGCCGTTATACCTCGCCATCTATTTCGTGTCATGACGTCTTTCTGCCTCCGAGGTAATGTCCTGTATAAAAAAAAAAACGCCCGTTCTACGAGCCGCGCTTACCTCCTCGTCGTTCCGAAGGACATGCGGGACGAAGTCCTCTCCGCGTGCCATGATGAACCCACATCTGGTCATCTAGGTTACTCGCGAACGCTCGCCAGAGTAAGTGAGGCGTACTACTGGCCCGGACTTTCAGCAAGCGTGAAGCAGTACGTTAAAAGCTGTCGTGAATGCCAGCGTCGAAAGTCGCCACCAAGCAAGCCGGCTGGATTACTTCAGCCAATTGATCCACCCCACAAGCCATTTGACCAAGTCGGCATGGACATTCTCGGCCCATTTCCTTTATCGTCCGACGGCAACAAATGGGTCATTGTTGCAACTGACTATTTGACCCGCTATGCTGAGACACAGGCGATACCACGAGCCACGGCTTCTGAGGTAGCACAGTTCTTCATGTGCCACATTGTTCTGCGCCACGGTGCTCCATCTACAGTGATAACCAACAGAGGAACAGCGTTCACTGCACAACTTATTGATGAAGTTTTTCGGCTAAGTAACACTAGGCATCGAACGACGACTGCTTACCATCCGCAGAGCAACGGCTTAACCGAGCGACTAAATAAGACAGTCACAAACATGATCTCCATGTACATCGACGTCCAACACAAAACATGGGATCGCATTTTGCCTTATGTGACGTTCGCTTATAACACCGCCGTTCAAGAAACAACCCGATTTACACCGTTTCGCCTTCTCTACGGCCGCGAAGTTCAGACGATGCTGGATGCGATGCTTCCTTATGAAGGCGCTGATCGATTAACAACTGACGCAGAAGAATTTGCAGAGCGTGCCGAGGAAACTCGCCAGCTCGCCCGGCTACACATTGGTCAGCAGCAACAGGTCGATGCACGACGTTACAATAAGCGTCACAATGACGTATCTTACAGTCCGGGAGACCAAGTTTGGGTTTGGACCCCTGTTCGGCGCCGTGGCCTCTCCGAAAAGTTGCTCAGCAGATACTTCGGTCCGTATAAAGTAATACGCCGCGTGAGCGACGTAAACTACGAAGTGGTTCCGGACGCTACGTCGTCACGATGGGCACAACGAAAACAACCGACCTCTGACATAGTTCACGTGGTGCGCATGAAGCCCTATTTTGCGCGTTCCTAAAAGACCACTTTTCCTGTGTTTTTTTTATTTGTGCTCCGACGATTGCCTCATCATTGGTGAACTTATCGCGTCTAACATTTGATTATTGGTGCCCTTTTTCATTGTTTAACCTACTTTGTTTTGGTTTTTTTTTCAATAACTTTACAGCATCGGGACGATGCTCTTTCTTTTTTTGTTGAGGAGGAATATTGCCACCTGCTTCTAGTAGTGGGTCGTATGCCAAGGTGAAGGCACACACCACGAAGAAGAAAGAAGTGCGCGTGAACCCCCGCTCTAGAAGACAAGCCCAACCGGCGCGCTTGGTTAGAGCCCTGTTGCTCGGACATCAATAGACCTTGTCGACATCCCTTGGAGCGACGTGACAATATTCGCGTGGTCTATCGCTCCGGCCGGAAACATTCGGACGCAGACGCCCTATCCCAATCGCCTCTACCCCCTGACCCGGACTGCTACGAAAGTCTAACCTGTGATGCCACTGCCGTCACCATCGCTGACATGCCATCTGAGCAACGCAAAGACCCTTGGGTTGCTTCGATTCTAGACATCCTGACTGGGCGGACGGCTTCCCCCCCCTTCTCGCACATTGCGTCGGCAAGTCGAGCACTTCGCCACTCGCGACGACGTGCTGTACCGACGCAACTACGCACCCGGTGGACGTCAGTGGCTACTCGTGATTCCACGTCATCTGCGATCCGAAATTTGTTCCACGTTTCATGACGACCCCCAATGTGGCCACGCAGGTTTCCTGAAGACGTATTCTCGCACACGTCTCCGATATTACTGGCGTGGCATGTACCGTTTTATACGACAATACGTTCGGGCCTGCTCGACGTGCCAGAGACGAAAAACTCCCCCTTGTGACGCCAGCGGTACCTTGCTACCCTTACCATTGCCATCCCGACCATTCGACCGCGTCGGCATTGATATCTATGGTCCCCTTCCTACACTGCTGACGGTAACCACTGGATAATAGTTGTCGTCGACCATCTCACGCGGTATGCCGAAACTTCATCCCTTCCCCCGTCCACAGCAAAAGACGTTGCGACTTTGGTTCTTCACAACATCGTATTATGTCATGGAGCACCTCGGGAGTTACTGAGCGATCGTGGTCGCGTATTCTTGTCAGACGTCATCACAGCATTGCTGCGTGAGTGCCACGTCGTTCACCACACTACAAGCGCCTATTATCCCCAGACCAATGGAATGACAGAGCGCTTCAACCGCACCCTTGGTGACATGCTGTCTATGTATATCTCGTCAGACCACTCCAATTGGGACCGAGTGCTCCCGTTTATCACGTTCGCTTATAATACCGCCATTCAAAGCACTACTGGGTTCTCTCCTTTTTTCCTCCTTTACGGACGCGAACCTTCTTGCACTATGGACACCATTCTTTCTTACAAACCTGACTCCTCAGAGTCCACGACTTTGTCTCAAGCCGCTACATACGCTGAAGAATGCCGCCAACTGGCAAGGTCATTCACAACCCAAGACAAAGGACGCCAAAAGCACCACCATGACGCATCAAATAACACTACTTCTTACGATCCAGGTTCACTCGTCTGGCTGCATGTCCCTTCTGCTACACCTGGCCTTTCTACCAAGTTGGTCCCCAAGTATCACGGCCCATATCGTGTGCTACAGAAAACATCACCAGTGAATTACCTCATTGAGCCACTGGAACCATCTTCTGACCAACGTCGTCGTGGCCAGCAAATTGTCCACGTCCCGAGACTTAAGCCCTGCTACGACCCTCCCGTGTTTACTTGTCCATAGGTCGCCAAGATGGCTCCTTATTTCGCGGGGAGTAATTGTAATGAATCTGAATAACGGACGCTCTGCTGGTAATGAAGAAGACGAGGAGGATCGGTGGCTGTAGTAGTAGCTCGCGCACGCCGCTCGCCATTAGCCAGACCTGCCTGATAAAGCACATTTTGCCAAGCTGCGTCTGAACCTTTCTCGACGTACAGCACCTCTATTTTAATATATATATATATATATATATATATATATATATAGAGAGAGAGAGAGAGAGAGAGAGAGAGCTATGGGATATGGCACAACGGGAGCGTTGTCAACAAGGATAAATATATTTATTTCCCAACAGTTTTCGGGAGGGGTCCTCCCTTCATCAGGGGATGAGTTATACTGACATGAACTTCCAACCTTCGTTGCTGCCGCGTCCCTCTCGCCTTGAAAGATGTTTGCGAGAGTGAGAGAGAACTAAAAAAGAAAAGAAAGAAAAAAAACAAAAATGGGGAACAAAAAAGACGAAAAGAAAAAAGAAAAAGAAAGAAAGAAAGAAAGTAAAAAGAGGAAGAACCACTGTCAACACTGAGAACGAAACCAACTGTCCATGTACGTCCCCATCCGGTTCTTATCACGTGCTTCTCGACGTGTGTCGGGCCACCCAAGATGCTTCAATCTCACCATAACACCTTGGAGAACTTAATAGATGACACTCACTTCTTACTCAATCCGAGTAAATGTGCCCTTCTCGTGTTTCCTCTACAATGCCCCATGCACGCCTCAATGCGTTGTCTTTCTGAAGATATACTACAGGCCGAACCTATTGAATACATGAGGGTAATTTAAATTGAACCTCTTAACTGGCGACAACACATGAAATAAAAAGCTAGAAAAGGGGCACGTGCCATTGGCACGTTGCGTAGGATAAGCAACTACACCAGAGGTATGAGAAGAGACACACTATATAGTTATGATATATTGCAGGTATACGTTCGTCCTATTTTGGAATATGGTTGCATGCTTTTCTCTAGTGCTGCAGCATAGAAAATCTGGCCTCTAATTATTTTAG
>WOVY01009650.1:0-246122 GCA_013436015.1 Rhipicephalus annulatus | reverse complement strand
CTGCGCGTAGCGGGGCCGATCGCCGTCGCTCCGTCGAGCCAAGGACTAGGGGAGAGCTTTGAGCAAACTTAACGGATTTATTTACATCATTACGGGAGTTGTCGAGATGACAGAAGAGAAGAGAAGAGCTAGTGGTTTCACAAACCACGAGCGTGGTGGTTGAACTTTACTTAGTTCAGAGCGACGTCCAGCACTCTGCCGCGTCGTTTTATGCCCTGTCGGGCTCCTCCTCTACGAGTCGACCACCAATCACGCCACACAGGTGAGGGGGGGGGAGCATGCAAGGTCCCCGTGAACACTGCACTTGGTGGCACCAGCAGGGCTCTTCCTCGTCGTGTGTGAGCCTTTAGTCGAGAGTGCCCACGATCCTGGCCGCATACTTCAAAGGGTCCGCCGATTATGTTCGCTCAATTAGCGGGGCGATCCGCGGCAGCCGCCGCGGTCTCCCCCAGGAAGACGGCGTCCCTGTTGTCCTCTTGGTGGCGTCTTGGCGACACTACGTCTCGTACTCCGGGACAATGCCTGGCGGGCATAGGCAGTCAGCGGGTCGGCTACTTGACAATGGATTAAACAAGTGCCGCTTTTGAGAGGTGCCCGGTTCGTGGATTCCTCTGGGGAGAGCCCTTTGACCAGCGCCGTCGTCGTCTGCCGGTTAACGCGCTAACGATGCGTGGCTGGCCCAGGGGGAGATAGAGCGGCGGCTCCAAAACCCTCTTTGGCGACATTCCACTCCGTTGGCGCCGCTGTCAATCAGTAGGCGACGTCTCGTGGGGCCGGCCTCTGTTGCTTCCTCCGTCCAGACATGGCGAGACTGTCCTTTTTGCACTAATCCGGCGTGGCAAATGACTCGCTGGGTCAAGGCATAGCCCGATCGCTACAGCTCCTCCGCCGACGGGAAGATCTCGGACGTCGGGTAGTACCAGCTGCTCGACGGGAGAGATCACAGTAACCGCAGTCTCCCAACACCATTTAAACCACAAAGACCCACCGCTAGAACCAGCAAGCGCCGGCAATGAGTTTTCGGCAACCAGGCGGTCTTTCAAATGTGCCACAATGCACCTACGCTTTTTTTGTTCTTTTAAATGGCAACCACACTAATACTCTTGCCCATAGCTAAAAATTTCGATTACTCCAAATACCCCTTAAAATCATTACGGAAAACGTCCCTCAACGTTCCGTATAACACGACGCTCAGCTAAAGAATTCAACTGATCCCTCAGCACATACTAAAATACAAAGGGTAATGCAATTTCGTATACTAACACGCTTATTTGCTGAATGTAGTTTCATGTCAGCCCATTGTTTTAAAGAACGCACAAGACTTTGCTGTGCGCTCTAGCACGACATCTTACTCTCATCCAAAGAGCGCTAGCATACCCACACGCACCTAACCATAGGCGATATCTCTCTCACCTAGGTATGCTTAAACCATCATCTGAACGTGAATTTTCTCGAGGAACAAACGCAAGGAACAATCACACTTGAGGTACACGTCAGGAGTGCGTAACAAAACAGGCGTTAATTTTGCGCCAAAACCCCTGTACCGAATGTTTCTCCCCCTGAGCATTTCGAAAATTGCTTTGTTTGGTTTTATTCTAAAACCTTCCCAAACATTGCTCATTTACTCTATTGAAGACGGCATGCGATGCCGCGCTTAACTAAAGGGCACGAAGCATAGAAGAAACTCCGGCGCCGCTCGACTACGCTACCGCGCTTTCAAAACTAGCGGGCGTACCAAATCTTCATTTGCGACTTGCGTGCTCGTATCTAAAAAACTCCTTTCACGCAGTCGGTTGACTGATGCGGGGCCACTGCTTCCGCATAACGCTGAACAATTCAACTCTAAATTTTGACAAAGCTTACACCAAACAAAATCTAGAGGGAAGAAAAAAATGTCCAAGCAAACTAGCTGTGGAGATGACACAGGAACACCACTTTAAAACCAATTATAAACTAAACAAGTATGTTTCCAAAAAAAACTCCTGTGTCCAACTCTCCCTCCTACAACTGTCGATCCCCCTTCAGCCGTACACGCGGCGGTCGTGGTCTTCGACTCTGAAAACGCGCGAGACGACAACGTGCACGAGCAACAAGCTTAACTGCAGCGTTCCGCCTCATTCGCGATTTTGGCGGTCTTCTATCAGTTCGGCGTAGGAGACCGGAGTGATGCGTGGGACAGAGTGGCCATGCTTCTTTGGGCTAGCTCGCGTGTGGTGCTTAGCTATTGTGGCTTTTCCTTTTCCTCTAGGAACCCCTTCTACAATCCCGTTCCGCAAAGCTTTAAATCTCCTGCGTACATTCCGTCGCGGGGATGCGCGCCGGGGCCTACCCTTCCGCTGTTGGAACCTTACTTTATGCCACAAGGACCTTTCTTTGAAACTGACTGGTAACCTACTCTAGGCCGCTCGCCCGGCTGATTGCCCCCTCTTTCACCCCTTCGCTTGTCACTCGCGTACGCCTCTCTCGTTTCCGGCGACCGTCTGCCACCGACCTGTCCTGCACCGCTTGTTAAATTCGTTGCAGGTTGAGTTATCAATGGTTTTACCGCTCAAGGGTGCCTCTGCACCACCTGCCACAGTGTTTCGGCACTTTGATTTCTTGGCTCTGTCGCCCTGTCTGGCCGATTCACCTGTGCTAACGCTGTACTCAGGTGCGCCCTGAAACGTTTTGTTGATAGACACGGAAAGACCGGCGCTCTCCACGCAATTCCATTCGCGAACCCGCTTTCCTCTTACCTTTTCGTCCGGTTGCTCGGACGCATGCAATGTAATTTTGACGCTGCTGCAAAGCTCTTATTTGCTACGCTGACAGGTTTTGCGCCTTCTTTACACGCGTAGTACTGTTCTTCTTTCTCGCGGATTTGCGACGTCTCTTTCGTTGCGCCGCTTTTTGCGTGTCGCTTCCGAGCCTCCCCGATCGCATCTCACACTCGTGAACCCTCTCACAGCTTTCGTCAAATGTCTCAGTCGCGCGGTTCTAAATGATTTTTGACCTGGTCATCTTTATTCTCACCCTCCAGACCGGCGGGACTGTTAACACACTTAGGAACAATGCAGCTGCTTGCCTTCGAAAAATCTTGCTCGCATTCCTGGAGAGCTGTCTGCAACTGCACTGATACCCTTCTCTGCGCTCGCTGCTTCTAAGCCTTCTCCGGTGTTCTTGCCTACTTCGACCTCATTTGCAAGATCCACCGCCGCGACAAACACAGTTGAGGTCTGTGCCAGATTCTCTACAGCTATTCTAGCTGTTTCGCTAACAGTTAACTGGCAAAGCACCTCGTCGGCCTCTCTACTCAGCGCAGCTTCATTCGCAGCACTCAAACTCGATTCGCCTTTGAATCCGCCGCTATGTTCACCCGTGCTAGCCTTCTCTAAAGCTCTGGGCTGCACCTCGCACTTCTCGTGCGCTACACTTGCGGATGGCTGAATCTTCCACTGTGTTGCCTCGACTTTTTGTTCTGACAGTTCAATCTCTAGGCTGAGTGCTCGCTCGAACTCTTCACCTCGCTCCCGTTTTTCTATCTCCCATTTGCTCTCACTATTCACCTTGGTGCTATGAGAGACACGCGGACCTCTCTCAGGCTTGGTTTTAATACCAGCACACCGTCGCGCGTTCTTCAACGGAGCGTTCGGGAGCTTGTACTCCATTTGCTTTCTGTCAGCTCTAATGCCGAAGCACCGCAGTAAGGCTGCCTTAGCTACATTGTAACTGTTGAACTCGTCCTCGGAAAGGTACCCTATTCTACCAATTGAGTCGCACGGAAAGACACTCAATAAGGCGATAGACCAATAGTCTTCGTCGAGCCTTAGGTCTCTGCAAACATTCTCGTAAGAGGTTAGGTAACTCTCTATATCCTCGCCCTCTTCGAATACATGGAATCCTCGAATTTACTTGAGACCATCTAAGGCACTGTATTGATCTTCTTGTCTCTTCCAGTTTTACCTTTAGGGTTTCCTTCCACTGCTCTCTCTCTTGCTCTCGCCTTTCCTGACGCTCCTGTTCCTGTTGTTGAATCTCGTTCCACGTTTCTTTAATTTCTTCACTGGTCAGATTCAAGCCCTCGATAGCGCCAACAATTGCGTGTTTCTTCATCCCCGCATCTACTTCTGCTCCCAGCTCCTCCCCAAGAATCAGGAGCTGACTCTTCAACAAACGCTTCCAATCCATGACAGAGAACTAGTGTGGTGCAGCTCACTCTCTACCCAGAAGTTCCGTAAACAACTGCTTCTGTGGTAGCCTCTACCAGCGAAAAGATTGCACTTCTATCTTATCAGCCTGGCAACCAAAAAACCAAAGCCAGCACTCACCAGTCCACAGCTGCCAGTCTCCATGATCTCGGCGTGTTGTTCATTCTCCGTCCTCCAGGCTCACATCCAACCGCTTGCCATCCAGTTGTTACGGATGGGAAGGAAGGTCGCTGATGGCATTCCACCGCTGCCAACCAGTTGTTATGGATGGGAAGGAAGGTCGCTGCTGATGGCATACCACCGCTGCCAACCAGTTGTTGCGAGTCGCGGCGACCGCAGTCTGCGGGTAGCGGGGCCGATCGCCGTCGCTCCGTCGAGCCAAGGACTAGGGGAGAGCTTTGAGCAAACTTAACGGATTTATTTACATCATTACGGGAGTTGTCGAGATGACAGAAGAGAAGAGAAGAGCTAGTGGTTTCACAAACCACGAGCGTGGTGGTTGAACTTTACTTAGTTCAGAGCGACGTCCAGCACTCTGCCGCGTCGTTTTATGCCCTGTCGGGCTCCTCCTCTACGAGTCGACCACCAATCACGCACACACAGGTGAGGGGGGGGAGCATGCAAGGTCCCCGTGAACACTGCACTTTGGTGGCACCAGCAGGGCTCTTCCTCGTCGTGTGTGAGCCTTTAGTCGAGAGTGCCCACGATCCTGGCCGCATACTTCAAAGGGTCCGCCGATTATGTTCGCTCAATTAGCGGGGCGATCCGCGGCAGCCGCCGCGGTCTCCCCCAGGAAGACGGCGTCCCTGTTGTCCTCTTGGTGGCGTCTTGGCGACACTACGTCTCGTACTCCGGGACAATGCCTGGCGGGCATAGTCAGTCAGCGGGTCGGCTACTTGACAATGGATTAAACAAGTGCCGATCTTTTGAGAGGTGCCCGGTTCGTGGATTCCTCTGGGGAGAGCCCTTTGATCAGCGCCGTCGTCGTCTGCCGGTTAACGCGCTAACGATGCGTGGCTGGCACAGGCGGGAGATAGAGCGGCGGCTCCAAAACCCTCTTTGGCGACATTCCACTCCGTTGGCGCCGCTGTCAATCAGTAGGCGACGTCTCGTGGGGCCGGCCTCTGTTGCTTCCTCCGTCCAGACATGGCGAGACTGTCCTTTTTGCACTAATCCGGCGTGGCAAATGACTCGCTGGGTCAAGGCATAGCCCGATCGCTACAATACATACTACGTGTCAATCACCTGTGGCACGTACTCGCATACCAGTGGCACATACCAACACTCAGGCATGTGCCGCTGTTTGTAGCTAAGTTCTTCAAGATGACGTGAACGGATTGCGAGATTATTCAGGTTTTGACCAGCTGGTCATATTGATGAAACCATCAGTGTGTAAGAGTTATGGAGAGCAGCGGGTTATTTTGTGGCGAAAGTTACGCGGGTGCTGCAGAGCGCGAAGCAAGCTCCCGACCCGCCAACTCATGATGCTGATCGTTCTCACTAAGGAGAACGCGGGAAACCAATGCAAGAGAAGAAGGAGATTCAGTCATTCACACGGTTCACGAGCAGAGCCGTCAAAATCACCTCAACTTAGGGGAGACAAAAAGAGGAAAGCCTACAAGGAAGTGCGTCTTGCAAGAACCAGGTCGAGCGCGGTTGCCTGGTTTTACGTTCGGTTTTTAGCATTCACGTGTGCAATTGAGAATACCACTCGGACGTGACCACAGGGCTGACCGAGAGATGGTTGCAGCATGTGGGCGAGCTTGTCTCCCCCCCCCCCCCCCCGCAATGCGGCATTACCAAGTGCTCTTGTGTTTACGGTGGTTTCTACGAAGAGAAGTTTAGTGAGAGAGCTGATTGGGCTCGTGGCTGAGAAAGGCTATCGACGGACTCCAGTCGATACACGGGCTACAATGGGAGAGAGTGTGAACACACGCTTGCGCCGAGAACCTATCACCCCGCGTGTTTTATTGGGTAACGTCCTCTTTACCAATGCAGAGGCTGCTACGAATGTGTTCCTGCAATTGGTTGGAGTGACGCAAGTCCCCACGTGTGATTGGCTTGTGTGCAGACTCTTTGTTTGAACGGGGGTTGAAAATGAAGTGTTTTGCATGTGAGAGGAGAGCCCTGGTTTGAGCTGGAAAGCCGGAAGGTGCCTGAATTGCTGCAATAAAGCGTTTCTGCACCGGACTATGGCTCTCTATTCTTTGCGCTTCGACCGAGCACTCGAATCATTCAAGAGCACCAATTCCGAACCTCAACACCTTCCCTTCTCAGCTACTGTAAAATCGAGTCGAAAAGTAGTAAGTTGGCTCCATCTTACCCTCCCATACTAATTTTGTTCACGCGACGTTAAGAGGGCGAGTCTGGTGCTAGCGGCTGGAATGTTTCCTTGTGGAAAAACAGAGGTCATGTAGTATGTCAGGCGAAGGCCCGCTATAATCAGTGGTCAATCTTAATTCTAACGTACAATATTGTAACCGACGATTTGGAAAACTTTTTGTTAATGCCGGGTGAGGAGGCTGTGCTCAAGCGTTTTTCCAGTGCCGTTAATAAAATCAACCACAATCGGGTGGTGGTATCCTGTTCTCCAATACAGGGAACGAAGAACATAAACCCCCCCCCCCCAAAATTTCGTGTGTGTGTGCCAACAATACTGATTCCAATAATCTTTGTGGGACTTCGCTGTAAAACCTGTGCCATTGTAAATCAGTGTCATTTAAATAAGACACCACATTGTGTGTGGAACCTGTGTCATGTAATTTTGCTGAACAATAAATTCCTTTTTCGAAGTATCTCAAGAATTCTATCGTCTTAAAATTGTCAGTGGCACAGAAATAATGGAATGTTAGCATTTTGCTTTGCAGACAAGCATTCTGCGAGAGCGGCATGGCAGGTGTCGCAACTTCCTTTATCATGGACCGTAATGTTCGTGAAGCATCAATTGCGGATGCAGCGATGTATATACTATTTTATAAACATTCCATATGTACTCCTACGATACAGCCGTCGCGTCGGCTTAAGGTCTACTGGAGTAAAGCGCAATGCATCAAAGGTGATTGACAGCTATGCAACCAACCATGTGTGAACAGTCATTGGTAATTTTATTTCGAGAGGGTTGAGAAAAATGAGTGCCTCTGCACGAACTGAATGACGAGGAGTGGTGGACGGTCCTAAAGTCCATCATGTCAGCTTTCAAGTCGCTGACAATTAAAAGCTTGGACAGATGGGCGGGCAGATGCTTGGACCGACGGACAGGTGTACGTATGTACAGATGGTAGGATGCTTGGAAGCAAGGATGCGTGTACGGATAGATGGATGAACAGAAGCAAGTATGGGCATACAGAAAAACGGCACGGACAATAACGTATGCCAAGGTAAATTTCATTACGCATAAAGGCAGTTGTTTACACAAATGCTTGCATTTATTTGCTGTGGCAGTTAGGTTTAGTTATGGTTTTGTGGGGTGCGATGGACGCCTACTAGGTCGACCCTAAGAGGCTTCTCTCCCATACATATAATCTGCAGTGTTGGCTCAACAAATGCATACTATAAATATGGTCCTAGCAGGAATTGAACCCAAGAATTTGGCGTAGCTATAAAGTAATCTAGCACAGAGCCACGCCAGGTATTGGAACTGCTTTTCAAGTACACCATAATGTTTGCGAATCTCAATTATGGTTGAATTTCTTGCTAAAGAATTCTTAAAACAGTACATAGTCACATTTGCCATACAACCAATACATCAAGTTAACGACAATTGAAGTGAAGCGCCATCTACTAAAGCACATTTACCAAGCAGTGTCTACGGCGACTATCCTCCCTCCCACAAGCGCTACATATCAACTTAACGCGTCAGTTGTTGCTGATACCCATGTTGCTTTTAGCATCGTTACGGAACAGTCTTTACAAAGGCTGCCTTCGCATGAAGGCAGCCTTCGCTTTCCGGGCTCGTCAGCGCGTCTTCAGAAACTTCTCTACATGCTCATAAAAACTTGCATGCAGTTTCTAGGTCGCTAATATTTGAGGCGACGTGACTTTGTTACCTACAATTTGTCTCAGAAAAAAAGCGTAGTGACGTTTTCGGTGACGGGACTTGGCTCGTGTGTCAAGTGAGTAACGACGATGGGACATGCCATCCACGACACAGGCGCAACAACGTTAGGCGCAGGCACAGTCAACGCAGTACAAATACAGGGAAGCTGTATAAAGCCACATCGTCTCGTTGTAACGGCTTGTTATTTCCAATAGTAGTTGCAAAGCTCAAGATAAACGGGGTTAACCACAGTTACAGGAACTCCTGTGAAAGCAGAACAATGGCCGAATGAACAAGTCGCTAGAATGGCTACCTGAATCGCTATCAATTCTCCGCCTTGCTGAAAAAATGTACGTCGGGGTTCAGAGCCTTTCGAATAAAAAAAAATACTGATTATGAAATAACTGCATTTCAAAGTAACTACTCCACCTGGGAACACTACGAAGGCTGAGCTTTCGGTCGCACCGGGAAAAACTGGGTAAAAAGATCTCTTTACGTTCCCAGTAACCTCAATGGGGAACAATGGGGAATGGGAAACAGACCAATTGAAGAAAAGAAATATGGTAAAGCAGAAAAAATCGCTGCTAAACTTTAGCTAAATCTGCTTGTCGTATCATAGAGTACTTACGCCGCAATCTTTCTCTCGCTCCTTCTGATGAAAAAGTTGTCTTTGAAACCTCTGTCCACTGAAAGCTAGAGTATCAGCATGCGATTTGTGATCTCACCACAATAACCTCGTTAAGACCCTCGAGTCTGCCAAGACCGTGTGGCGCGATTAGTACTATCTAACTGTTGATACACCTCAAGCATCTCATCACTCACAGCGAAGATTTACTTATCCAGTCTGGCTAAGCGCCGCCACATCTCATGTTTTAACCTTTACCGAAAATTCTTCCATTCTTTGCCCTTTGATCACCCATACACTAGAAGAGCCTACCGCATTTCTCGCCACAGTCCCTCTAACGCAGTCTCTCTAGTCAGACCCGATAACGCCAACTTTCACCAATCGTTTTCATGCGCACATCCCAAGAGTGGAATGACTTGCCTATAGAAGCCACCACCACCATTGACACCCAACCATTGAAAGCGGGTTATCGAAACCATCCCATAATAAATACCATTATATAATAGCCTTTCCACCAAACACTGCCACTTGTTATATCCCAACCAAGACCATTGAGACAATAATATGAATGTAAATAAAAGCAATGATTGAGAGAACAAGCCACCATATTGCAACTCTCTGCACATGAGTGCAGCAAAATCAGTAAACACTGGTCACACTTGCGTGTAGCCGGTCGACGTAAGCTTCGGCTTTGCGATATCAACAAAATACACAACAGTAACGACTCTTTAGCACGAGAGTTATGGATGCCTTAATATAAAAAAGGGGCAAAGATTGCATTAGTGATATGTCTATTTCATTTTACCAAAATTAGCAGAAGCTTCATTATACACAAATATGCCCAGCGTTTACTGATTTGGATGCCCGTATGTGCAGAGTTGTGATCTGGCGCTTGGTCTTTGGCATGAACAGTATAAGTGTGGCACCCGACATTTAAACTCTCCCTGCTTCTTTTGTTTTCGAATATGTCTTTTGCGAAGCTTGCACTATTATCTACCCCAATATTGTTACTTTTATTCCAAAATATTTCTAGAGGCATTCATCTCGAATTTTCGCTTACGGACAATGCCGATTTTTTGCTCAAAACCAAATAGGCTGAAGTCAACACTAACCTCGGAATTTCTGCCAAACGGGCTTTGAACGCTATCACTCCAAACTGTGTTAGTAACGCTTGACACCAACTTGCGTCAATATGTTTGACAATCTTCACGTTCATTTGAGGTCATTATGCTCACATAGAGCTGAGGATGTGAAAAGTCAAGCCTGTTAGAGAGCTCACACGAGCAATAGAGATGGAAAGTTCGATCAGCAGTTAAAAAAAGGTGACTCGCTCCTACAATAAACACATTCCTCCATGCTCGAAGACTGTTTTTCACTACTACAAGTCTACAGCGTGGACTGTTTGCATACCTTCACTTTTGATTTTCCCTGCACGATTTCGTGTTACTGCAACCTTATTCCCCGTGACAACCAGGTAAATATATGGAAGAGGCTTTGAAGTTCAGAAGCTGCCGAACACAGTGACAGATATCACAAGCATTGCCTACACAGTAATCTACAGAGTATCAGTAGGTGGCCTAAACAACAAGCACAAATCCAGGGCACCAGCTTCAGTTGGCGAACTGAAGCTCTGGGATACTTGGCTTTTATGTGTATGTTTTGCACACTGCCCATGGAGCATAATAAAAGAGGAAGAGAGGGTGAGTGCCCCAAAAGGGGAGGAGAAGAAAACAGCATCATTGGTTATAGTGTTCATTGAAGGTTTAAACATTTCTGCTATTCCACTTCCTTATTGTCCCTAAACCTTCATACCTGTTTCTAAATAGGAGTCTGGAGGCAGGCTTTCGCGGACGGCCTCTGCGGTTCGAGAAGCTTGCTCACCCCTCTTCTTATGCTCGAGGCATGTGCTTTGGCGTGTACGCTAGAGTAACGGCTGCGAAATGTACTCAATACATGCCCTTCGCAACACTCGCGAAGCATAGAAGCACCCAATATATCACTATTCATGCGTCTTCTACTTACAAGCGAGGTGGCCACTACACATCTCTAAGACATTATATGCACTTTGGGCTGCGGAGAAGGCTCGTCGACGGGTTCTCTATGAAGGAAGAGCCCACGAAGCAGAGGCAGCTCGTAAGGGGTGCAAAAAGAACCTCGACTCAGGAACGTTTATCCACACTGCCTTCTCCAAAATTGAATGCCAAACTCTCATTCAAGATCCCCTTGTGCCATACTTCTCTGACGAAAACAGTGTAATCGTGGAAAAAACGCGTCCCCACAGCTTTGTAAACCGTAATGTAAACATTGTATATAATCACACTGATAAATGAACAATTGTATATAGTTTATATTCAGATGTATATACAAGTCCAATAACAACTTCTGAAGTCTTAGTACTTACGCAAGTTGTTCAACAAGCACTGAAGTTTTTACGCTGCTTCCTGATATTATTACACCGAACCAACTGACTACAAAACACGCCATACGACGCTGGAGTGCACGTGTCTCCACAGCACGCATTGGAAAAAGAAAACTAAAGGCGCTTGAAGGAGCGGCACGTGGCGAGACGCAAGAAGTCGATAAGGTTCTGAATAGAAAGTTCAATACAACCTCTGTGTATTGATTTACCAGGCACAAGTTCACCCTAAATAAATATTTGTTTTAGTTTAGCGCTGACTTTGTTCGTTACAACAGGTGGAAGTTCTGGATGTGATGGCAAGCCCACCTCAGGCTAGGGAGTGTAGCCCAGAATCCCTAGACTAGGAACTAGCGGAATTGCCTCTCCTACACCAATGCGCGAGTCGCCGCCTACGAGGTGAGCAGCCCGAGTTTGGCGCCCTCTTAGATTCTTCGAAACCAGCGGAGACGATAAGTTCAGAAGTCCATAAAATGGCAAACCAAGCAACGTCATTTCTTTTTCATATCGTCATGGACCCACCACGAACACCGGAGGTCTTTCACGGTGACATTTTCTAAGATTTCGAGGACACCATGGCTCGATGATTTCGAGTTCGTCATCAGATTGATTGGTTCGGACAAAGACAGTAAACTTCGTTACGTCTACGTGGCACTGCAAAATTCTGCACGTACTTGGTTCAACAACCACGAAGCTTCCTTGTTCTCATAGGACAACTTCCAAAAGGAGTTCCTTGCTACGCACCCAAAACAAGGACCACAAAGAAAAAGGCAGAGGCGACTCTTCATACTCGAAACCAATGAAAAAAACGAGAGCATCACCGTGTACTTTGAAGACATGTTGCGACTGTTCCGCCAAACAGACCCTAAATGGCCGAGGAAAAGAAGTTGTGGCACCTGGTGCATGAATTGAAGGAGGAGCTTTTTGCAGGCTTCGTGCGTGATCCACCCCGCTTCATCGCCGCTGTCTAGAAACGAGGGTGACAAGGACAGAAAAGACGCTGAAGTAGCACGCCCGTCAACACAACAGGGACATAAGCGTCTCATCTGTTAGCGTGATCTCGACAACTCTTACGAGCAACACTGACCGCTTACAACACTTACAAGCAACACAGCCCTCACCATTTCCTCCACTGACCGTGGAGGAAACGGTGAGGGCTGTCGTAAGGAAAAAGCTTGCGAAAATTCAAATAACTCAAGTTCATCCAGTGATGTCCTCGCTTATTGATGACGCGTGTAAAGAGGTACGGCATGTGAATTTTCAACCACAACCTCTATACTACAGCACACAACCGGAGCCTCAACCTCAGTTGTCGTACACGCAAGTCGAACGACAGGTACTGGGATGCACGAGTCAGATGGCTGCAACTGCTCTAATGCCCCCTGTTAAGCTTCGCTTACGTGAACACCGTTGGACCCAAATTCGAAAACACAAGCAGTGTGTTTTCGAGCACGTAGACCTTCCGCAGCAGGAAGTGCAGAAGTGTATGCTTGACGCCCGAGAAACCTGAGGCGCTGCGGCCGCGAAGGTGCACTTGGGCACATTGGTCTTGTGCTGTGCGCGAGAACGTGGTGAGCTCGCAGCTCATCGACGCGTGGCTCCTGTGTGTTGGAATGCCGGTATGACATGATTGCTCGCGTGATCTGTGACGTGTTCAGTGGTTCGAGTACAATTTGAAGTCCATATTTGGCCATGTCTGGAGGTACCTAACGTCATACAAGTGTCTAGAACCCTTTAAAACGCGCAGGGAGAAACTGGGTAGAACAGACTTGACTGAAACTGTGACGGAACTGTGCTCCTCAGCTTCTTACCTTTGTCAGTCCTAAGTGCTCACTTTGGTCAAACAATGTATTAATAAACTATATTGCTTTGCTCCTCTAGCTGTCACGCCTGTACTTCGCTTTTCTTCGGTCCTGGTACAAGTTACGAGCACAACCTGCTGACAGCGGTGGTCGATAGTCTCATAACAGTTCGTGGCAGCGGTACGATGCTGCAGTCATTTCGACGACTCGAAGGCTGAGCTGCGACACGGATCTATGAGCCATCTCGTCCGCCAGGCCGCAACCAGGGGTAGTGTTTGCGAGGGTCTACGCAGGATTTTTGGCTGTTGAGTGGTGAGTGCGGGCTTCGTCTGCTGAGCTTTGCCAGGCTTTTTAAGTGGGAGTAGTAAGTGGTAATTCGAACTATTTTTGTCACGAAGGAGGGCTGCGGCAAGATAGTTGTGTAACGAAGGGAAAGTTGCGCTGAAAACGGCCATGAATTCCAGGTTGCTGTGTAAACCAGTCTTATTACAACTTGCACAGGAGTTGCATTTGGAAGCTTCTGGCTCACTCTGAAAACAAGAATTGATCGAGGCTATCATTACCGTGGAGGCTGAGGAAGATGAGGTGACGGAATGCCTTGAGGCAATTCGAGATAGAGAAGCCACAAAAAGACAGGCAGAAGAGCTTGGGGAACGGCAAGAGAAAGAGCGTCAGAAAAGGAAGCTCGAATTCAAATGACGCGAGTTTCAACACTCGAGGGAGCACGAGAACGGGATCACTCACTCAAGTTAAAGTGATTCGACGTTGAGATATAGCGCGTTTGAACGGCAGGGCAGAGAAGCGAGGCGAACAGTGCAGGTGAGCACATATTGTTCAAAATGACGGAACTAATTTGCTCCTATAAACTTGGAGAGGACATCGGGTGATTCTTGGTGAACTTCGAGCGGACGTGCGCGAAGCAGGGTTTTTCCCGCGAGCCGGGGCACAGCGCTTGCTAACACTCTTGCCTGGTGAGGCAGCAGAAGTAATCACTCGTTTATCCGCTTCGAAGCTCGACGAATAAATAAAGTGAAATCTAGTTTGCTTAGGAAGTGCAAGCTGTTCTCGAAAAGCATTCAGGCGGAAATCCCGTGAAATGACGAACAGAAAGGGTGTCATACACGGAATTTGCATATACACTGAAGTCAAATATAAAGGAATGGCTAAAGAAAGGGGACCACGTGAAAGTTATTGAGCGTTTTTTGGTAGAGCGATTCTACAACTGCTTACCAGAGAACCTCACGCATTGGGTGCAAGATAGGCCAGATGGTAACTCTGTAGCCAGAGCCGCGGAGCTAGCAGAAGAATTCGTCACAAGCCGGGCTCGCGAAGGCAGTGACAGTGGTTGAAATGGGAGTCCTGATTTTAAGTTCAAACCAAAGAGAGGGCCTGTGAAAACAAAAGAAGAGCCAGGCACTGGCAATATCCAAGCCGCAAACACATCGGAGTCGGAACAGAACACCGAACATGTGTTATAACAGCTAAGGAAGCTAGAAGCGAGGAAAACGTTCCTTTGCTACAACTGCCATAAGCCCAGTCACATTGCAGTGCATTGTAAAAACGAAAAGTAGTGTTTCTTTCTATAGGTGATATGGACTAGAATATGGAGCTTCTCGAACCCTACAAGCGTGACCTTGAAGCGAATGGGAAGCCATGCCGCGTACTGCCCGATTCGGCAACTACGATGGACGTAGTTCACAGCTTGTACCTTGAAACGCGAAGGTTCACTGGTGAGTGCGCGTAGATCAAGTAGGCAGTAGATTCAAGCAGTGCATGTCTGCCCGTCGCAGAGGTAACTAGTAAACGTCCCGTATTCATACAGAATACGGTACAAAAAAAGATTCTCAACGGCAATGCCGATGGCTTAAGCCGAAGCCACTAGGTTTTGAATTGGCCTCAATCGTTTTTCTTCCTGACGTATCATTTTGTGTTATTTCTTCGGTAGCTTTGAAATACTTGTGCGTCGTCAAGTGGGCAACGAAACTAGAGGCGTGTTTAGTCCTTTGTATGAGTAATAAGGCTGAGACTTCAGTGTTTAAGGTAAGCCTGGCAGGGCTCAGTGGAAACTCATCTCGCTCTTGCTTCGTCAATGGCTTTGTTACCCCTGTTTTCTCCATAGATTGTTTCTTTAGTTGACTAGATCTGCTATGTCTGAGATCTTGCCCTCCCCGAGATAAGATTTTGCTGTCATACGGCATCTCTCCGGCCACCACATCGGTTCCAACTCTTGGCAAGGACACTGGAAGAAGTACCTCTTGTTTTCCTTTTTGCTGATGAGAGGCCTGGATCGGTAGGGTGTGATGCATCAGTTGATTAGCTTCGTCTGGTACGGCGCCGTCTGGAAGTAGCCAATCACAGCCATCTCTGTGAAGGCTGAAGGTGGCACCAGAACTTGCGTAGGGACCAGGGCACCACCAGCGACTGCCTGGTACCAAGCCCCACCGAGGAGCCCTTGTGGTGTCGCCCAGGGAAGGAGCTCGTACCATTGCCGTTGGCCACTTCCTGGTTTTCGCCATTTGCTGGATTCCATTGTCGTTCACCTCCAGCCTCCTGCAAGCCTTGACATCATCGCAGAAGTCTGGCGAAACTACTTTACGAGACGGAACAGGGCATAGATTCAAGTATCCGTGCGACGCTCCACGTTAAGAAGGCTACAAGCTTCGACGACTGATCCCTGTTGATAGTGGATGCTGTCCTCTGCCATTCGGGATCTCCATCCGCGAGAAGGCAGTCTGTAATGCTTCGATTACGTGAACCCCGTTTGACCCAAATGCGACACCACAAAAAGCATGATCTCGAGCTCGTAGAAGTGGATGTCTAGACGCCCGAGAAACTTGACAGCTGTTGCCACGAAGGTGCACTTCTGCGCCTTGGTCTTGTGTTGTGCGCGAGAACGCGATGAGCTCGTGGCCCATCGGCGCGTGGACTCGTGAGTGTTAGAATGCCAGTATGGCGTGATCGGTCGCATGATCTTTTAAGTAGTGAGTGGCTTGAGCACAATGTTATGTTCATTTTTGGCAATGTCTGGAGGCACCTGACGTCACACAAGCGTCCAGAACTCTTTGAAATGTGCAGGGAGAGTCTGAGTGGAGCAACCGTGACTGAGACTTTGACGGAACTCTGCTCATCCGCTTTTAATATTTGTCAGTTTTAAACGTTCACGTTGGGCTAACGATGTAGTTTTAAACTCTATTGCTTTGCTGCTCCACGCTGTCCCGCTTGTACTTGACTTCTGGTTGGTCCTGATGCAAGTTACGAGCACAAACTTCTGACGGCGGTGGTCGATATTATCGTTACACCCCCCCCCCCCATGGTTTTTTTAGATTACACCACATCTCATGTCGGAAGCAAAGTCACGAAGACCTATGTATGGTGCATTGAACACTGGCAGCCCCTCTGCTACCACTGCAGAGAAGCAGTTCACCTTTATCGGGCGTGCCAGTATGATCGAGTGGATCTGCATTGTTTTCGAATAAATGCACCGGAATGGTAATTGCCCCTACGAAACCGAAGCAGTGAAGTTTTGCGCAGAAAGTTTTCTCTTTTCAGAGAATTTTTGCCTCTCATTTTTAGCCAAAAAAGGGAATCTTCGTGATATTGCAGGGTACATCAGGAATGGTTCACTCTCCTATCACGACCTCTAATTAGCAATCACAGTGCGCATTCATCTGCTGTACTCGGTGTTGGCGCATGCACTGCGCAAGCGTAGCAATTGGCATTTGTTTTTGATATTTCCATGAAGCAATTTCTAGTTCACCATTGGCGTATCCTTGAAGCTCACATTGTGCAGTGTACTAGCAGTATATGAATAATAAGATCATTCTTTGTAGTGCGGCAGTAGAGGAGTATTTATGGCTTTGAAAGTCGCCAGTACGTAAGAGACGTGTACTTATAGTATGTGTGTGCGGGGATGGGGGCGGAAGTTAGTATTGTTGTGCAGAGAAATATGTTGGGATTTTCGTAAACGTTTTCAGGAAAAAATCCCCAAAATAGGGAATATTTCTGTCTTTAAAAGGGAATTCTTCGGCGCTATATGGAAACAGCACTGAATAGAAGAGTATTTGTATTCGTGCCATACACATCAAGACACGCGACAACTGGAGTCATGCTCCATCGCAACGATGCACTATTGGTTGCCGAGTCCTCGTCAGACATCAGATTTTCGGAGACCACGTTAAACTAGCCCGCTGCGGGAAAACTGGAGCCAGGGACCTCTGGAGTCAATGCCGCTGATATATTGACAACTGAAGACCCGCCATTGTTAACCCGGCAGGACGACAGTCGTTAGGAATGACGGACAAGTGCAGTAGCAAAAACTTCACCTCCAAGATATTCGTTTACGATCGACGACGTCGAGGCTATTGCGCTAATAGACACCTATGCAGACTACTCCGTGATCAGTAGCGCTCTCGCAAAGAAGGTGACTGAGTAGACCGGACCTCAAGTATGTACCGCTAGAGGGCACTTACTTAGCCCCGTGGGATCGCCGGCGGCTCGAATTTAAATAGATGCGCAGAAGAAATCAAAGAGAGGGTAATCGGTGACAAGAGGGTTGCAGTAGGAAACGTTCCCAGGACGCAAGCTGTAGGCAGGCATGAGGCAAGCGAGCGCACAACTCGAAAATACAGCTGATGGACGAAAGCTCGTGATAATTTCAGACGGTTTAAACAATGTCAATGAAAATACGGCAGGACTAGCGACCACACTGGTGAAAAGAGCCGATGACATGCGTGCACTTCTCCTCAGGTTCAAGTAGTAATATGCACGATACCGGAGGTACTGGTGCGTGAAAGCAACCTGCAAAAAGCGGCTGTCAACGCAAACCAAGAAATATGGTGGATGAGTCGAGAGAAAGGCTTTGAGCGGTGGAAATAAACAGAGAGGTGCATAGGTGGGGTGGTTTTCAACGAGACAGAATTCCATTCAATTGGCGGCTAGGTCATGAGGTGGGTTGGCGACTTGGAGGACGTGCAGTAGGCCCCGCCGCGGTGGTCTAGTGGCTAAGGTACTCGGCTGCTGACCCGCAGGTCGCGGGATCGAATCCCGGCTGCGGTGGCTGAATTTTCGATGGAGGCGGAAATGTTGTAGGCCCGTGTACTCAGGTTTGGGTTCACGCTAAAGAACCCCAGGTGGTCGAAATTTCCGGAGCGTTCCATTAACGCGTCTCTCATAATCATATAGTGGTTTTAGGACGTTAAACCCCACATATCAATCAGGACGCGCAGTAGCTTTTTTTGGTGGGGGGGGGGGGGACACGCGGGCCCTTTGGGGGCTCGGATAGCTAGTGACGAGGAAAACAACCAGGTGGTATGGACAGATATGAGCCAAGATCTCCTAGGAGACAAGACAAGACAAGATACGATTCCAAAGTGGCACCAATATCTAAGACAGGTAGAGCCCGGGGCAAAGACAGACGTAGCCGCGAGGGTCCAGCCAATTCTGACCTATGGTATATTAACATGCAAGCTGGCAGTAACACACAGAAGTGAGAAGAGATAGAAGTACAGCTAAGGAAGCAGAGGCCGATTGTATAGGGTTTTGTGGAAACACATCTTAGTCGCATGGAACAACCTCCTAACAATCCGCGCTACGCGTGGGAATATTGTAATAGAACAGATGGCAGCAAAAAGTGATGGTATTGGGGCATTCATTCATAAATATACAGACTGGCAAAGGGTCAGCATGAGTGCTAGGAACATTTATGGCTAAAAGGAAAAGTGGCAGAGCAAAGGGCACTCCTTGGTTTGGTGTACTTGTGGACGGGAGGAAAGGTCAGAGAGGAAAGCCTGACATTGATGGAGTGTATATCAAATGACATTGAGTAATTAGGAGGACAGTGTGAGATAATTATACAAGGAGATATGTTTGCGCACATAGGAGATATAGATGGGTATACCGACCCACCAGGCAGAATGATCATGGATATGTGCCAAAGACATGATTTGATCATTTGCAAAAGTACTGAGAAGTGTGAAGGGCAAATAACGTCGCAGGTAGGAAGGCTGCAGTCGACAATAGATTACGTACTGATGTCACATAGAATGTATGATAGGCTCAGCGGAGTGCACATAAATGAACGCGGCTCCAGTAGCCTGGGTAGTGATCCCAAACGTATCAAGCTAAGTTTTAGAACAGCAGTGAAAGTGGAAAAAAACAAGAATAGTGACTACATGAACATTTTTATTCAGAAAGGCAAATAGAAATTGCCACAAAACAAATTGAGAAAGTAATTACTGAGAACAATAAAACAGTGTGGAAAACACGATTATAATTAGACTGTTTGGGCTAGAGCTTGCTAAGGCACGTGACAAGTCACCCCGGAAAAGAAGACACAAATCCAAGTGTTAGTGGGATGAGGAAGTTAAGTAGCCACAGCAAAACTCCAGGAAGCCTCTAGGGAACACAGACATGCTAAGCAGTAGGATGAACCGACAGATGATGTTGAAAGAAAATGGGCCATCTTTCTAAGCTGTATATGGAAGCATCCCATCTGATCAATGAAAACATTAGAAGAAAGGGGGCTCAGTAACTGTCAGAAGTACATAAAAAGAATAGAAACGCAGCTGCGAAATTTCGGAATCATCTAAACTCCCTAAGAAATGAGACGAGCCCAGAGCAGAGGTTTCTAACTACAGCTCGAGGTGCTAGGCTAGAAGGAAACAAAGCTATTGAACATATAAGAGCAAGGGTGACAGAAAAATTTCAACGAAGAATTGCCTTATACAACACAATAGACAAGGATGAAGCAAGTGGCGCAATGGCTCCATTTTCACAACGAGAGGGGGAAAGGGCTGAGAAGAGGGTTCTTAGTAGTACATCTACGGGCTCAAATGGCATTCCAATTATGTCAATAAAGACATTGGCTCCGAAGTATAAGCAGATTTTGAGAGAGGCAGTGAGCAAAGTAATAAGCGATGGTGAAGTCCCCGATGAATAGAAACTTAGCAGGATGAAGAAGAATGGCTATTTGGGCTAGTTGGTTTGAATTCATGGGAATAAGGGCTGCAGCGCGAGCACGAAGGTGCAGCGCTCGTGTTGTCCTCTTTGCTTTCCGTGCCTCGCCTTTCGTCTCTTTCTTCTAGCACCTTCGCGCTCGCGCTGCAGCCCTTATTACCATTAGCAGGATGAACATGATCTGTAAAGTAAAGGAGGACAAAGCTGACTCAAAGAACTACCGTCCCGTTGCATTGACATCAGTGGTCTATACGCTGGCGATGCAGATTCTAAAAGAAAGACTGCAGGCATGGATAGAGAATGAGGGGGTGCTGGGGAAATTTCAGAATGGGTTTCGGAAACACAAGAGGTTGGAAGACAATCTGTTCTCACTGAAGCAGTGCATCGATGTAGCAGAAAAGGAACACAGTCCACTGTGGCTAGCATTTTTTTATATCAGGGGAGCGTACGATAGCGTGGCTCAAGAGGACTTATTGGGAATACTGGACAAGAGGTTCGGAAGATGGTGTCGCTTGTCCTAAAAGATATTTATATTAATAACAAGGTAGTTAAAAAATGGGAAAAACAGGTATCCGAGACCACAGATGTAAAACGGGGGCTTAAGCAGGCGTGTCCTCTGTCACCCTTGTTTATTCATGATGTTTCCACAAGGACTAGAGGCCGAATTAGAGGGAAGTGAACTTGACTTCAATCTCTATTTTGTCAAACAACGAAAACTCATTGAAAAGACACTACCAGCATTGATGTACGCAGAAATTATAGTGCTAGTGGCCTACAACAAAGAAGATTTGCAGAGATTGATGGACATCTGCGGTAATAAGGTAGATATGGTAGAATTAAGATTCAGTGAGAAAAAATCAGCCGTCCTAATTTTTGATGATAATGAAAGTGGTGAGCTTAGAATACAGGAGGTCACGCCAGAGATAACAAATAAACATAAATATCTTGCTGTACCGATAAGCAATGGGACAGTGTTCTTAAGGGAACACATGATATACTTGACGACTAAAGCTAACAGGAATGCAGCAGTGATTAAAAATTGGGCAGTGTGTAATTACAATAGGTATGATGTTGTGAGAGGAATATGTAAATGGGTCATGGTTCCTGGATTGACGTTCGGAAACGCAGTCTTATGCATGCGATCAGAAGTTCAAGCAAGATTAGAACTTAAGCAACGTGGATTAGGTAGGCTTGCTTTAGGAAGTCACATGAATACACCAAATCAAGGAGTACAAGATGATATGGAATGCACATCATTTGAGGGCAGGGAAGCTAGCATTAAGATAAAATTTGAGACGCGATTGAGAGAAATGGGGAAGGAGCGTTGGGCTAAGAAGAATTTCAGCTGCTTGTACAAGAAGAATGTCGATACAAAATGGAGGAAGTGAACCAGAAAACTGATGAGTAAATACTTAGAACACGGCAGGAAGCCAAACCAAAAAAATAATCGGTTAAGAAGAAGGTGAAAATGCTGAGACCGATATGTGGAGAACTACCAAGATTAAGATGTCCGCACTAGAGATCTATCGAACTTTTAAGCACGAAATTGTAAACGAAAGGATCTTTCATAATACTCGGGGTAATTCACTACTGTTTGAGGTGAGGACGGGATTATTGGGAACCAACACATATCGGGCCAAATACGAAGGGGTAGACACGGCATTCAGTGCGTGTGGAGAGGAGGAGGTAATTGCCGAACACATGATAATGTTCTGTAAAGAGCTTCACTCTATAGTTCAGGATGATGGCTCAGAGTTTTTCAAAGCATAGGGATTTAGAGACAGGGAGGGTAAAATAGACTTTAAGCGAGTAGAAATGACTACAAGGCGGTTATCTGATTGGCGGCAAAAGTTAAGGCACGAGTAAAAATTAAACCCTTCACTGCAAAGTACCAGTCCTCAACCTCACTATTTAAAGAAGGATAAATCTAGTTTTTGGTTCACTAAGTATGACAGCTTGGTGGTTCTAGCCACCGCCCGATCTAAATGATACAGCCATATCGATATAATCATTCATTCATTATGCACAGCAAGAACAGGAATTAAGACGTTTTATGTATGTAGGCAGCTTTCTTGATGATTTTGAATGGTCAAGTGAGCTGATTCTAGGTATTAACTTCTTGCAAACAAACAATGCATCCATCGTTTTGCGAAAATCGTAGGTTTAGTTTTCTACGGAGAATACCGTCAGCATCTGTCATGCGTAGCAACCAATTATTTTACCTCTCCACATTGCGGATGATTACGTGACCGCGGTGTCACGTTTCAGTGTGGTAGTTCTTGTGAGTAGTGACGTTCTCTGTGACTGTTACGGATTTACGGGCGGAATCAACGAAATGCTATTATAGAAAAATCACACAGTATTCACAAAGAAAACGGTGACGAGTGGGATGAAGCTCTCCCGGCCCGTACTTGTGGTAGTACGAGTGCATGTGCGTTAATACCAACAAGGTATTGACAAACGTCAGTGCCTCGTCCAGCGAGGTCTGGAAGCTCAACATTGTCCGGAAGCAGGAGGCCCATCAACGCGAGATAGACGCACAGTTGGGTGGACGCCTGGACGGATGGATGGCAGCACGAACGAAAGCATGGATGGGCGAATGGACGTACAAACGGGCGGACTGACAGATTCTCTGACAGATGAAAACACGGACGGACTGATGGTCGCTTCGCCCTACTCATCGTCATTCACTCTGTGGATATGCAGTGACACCATTTTGATTGACATACAAAGCAATGCAACTGGCTACTAATACGACTATGACGACACGAGACGTACGACCCACGGCCTAAGTTTAGCCCCTAAAAGAACTATGTGTGAGAAAAGAACTTGAGAGCCTTCGTGATGGATGTGCGTAAGTTCTAATAACCAACTTTGGTAATTAGTTTAGCTTGTCTCGAAGGGAACATCCGTAGCATCTCTGCATGAGTATGTGCAAGAATGAGATATTTGCACTTTCGAGAAAGCTAAGGAGACAGTAACTATAGTAGTACAATCAGAAGACGTGAACGAAGAGCTCTCTTTATCTCAGACCGAAAAGATTTTGGACCTTACGAATAAAGTTAAGGATTGCTTTTCCGCTTCATCGAAAGCCGGCCGTACTCTCCATCGCAAAGCCCTGCATCGGGATCGAAGAACGCGCTAGATTTCTGCCCAAGTGCCCATACAAGGTAGCGTCAAACGCGAAGCCATCAAGGAGCAAGCGCAGGAACAGCTCAACGATGATATGATCTAGCCATTGAACAGTCCGTGGGCATCACTGGCAGTGCTGGTCATAAATGGTAGCATATTCATGGAGTGAATGATGAAGAGTGGAACGAAGCATCCATCCGTCCATTCGTTCTTGCTTCAGTCCGTCCATGCGTGTGTCTGTGTGGCCGCCCGTGCGTCCATCCGCCCGTCTGTGCGTGCGTCTGTTCATGCATCCGCACGTCTATTTTTGCGTTCGTCCCTGCGTTCGTCCATGCATCCGCTCCTGCGTCCGTCCACGCGTCCATCTGTCCGTGTGGCCATCCGTGCGTCCGTCCATGCATCTGTCTGAGTGTCCGTTCGTCCACCTATTCAACACTCCAAGTACCACCATCTCGCATCTTTTTGTCATATATTCCTCATATAGAAGCACCGCCATCCAGCGAACATTCCAAGGACTGAACGAGAGGAGGCACACGCACACTTTCTTACGGCTTGCGCTTCATATCTACTTCCCACCTTTAACCACCTCGAGCTCATGGTATATACTAGTTCACTGTACTCATGGTACTGCGGCCCAACTCTCGCTGAACCTTCCTAAAACCAAGGAGTTTACGCCCAGCGGGTATAGCGTAGCACCCTTTTCTTGTCAGATAGTGCTCAATGTACATGCCATCGGCTGCTAAAAGGGAATGAGAGACAGGAGAATTCGGCTTTTAGTTAGCGCGCACGCTGCGAATTTTTATTGTTCAACAACGCTCAGAAGAAATCTTTCACCGGCACCACCTTGGAGGTCAAAATGTAAGACTGATTACACACTACTACTACGACTACGAGAGGCGAACGGGTGCCGCTATAAGGAGCTTCGCCCCTAAAAGGAAAACGCTCTGTGGTTTTGCGTTGACTATAGAAAAGCGGACATGGTCACGAAACGTGATGTTTACCCACTTCCGCGGATCGATAATGCCTTGGATAAGTTACGCAACGCTCAGTTCTTTTCATTACTAGACCTAAAAAGCGGATACTGGCAAAAAGAAGGGGATGAACAAGATCACGAGAGGACGTTGCTTGTCATACCCGATGGACTACATGAGTTGAAAGTACTCCCTTTCGGTTTGCGCTATGCTCACGCTAACTTCCAGAGAATTAAGGACACTGTCCTCTCTAAACTCAAATGACATTTGATGAGAATTGTATTTTGTCTACCTCGATGATGCAAAGGTTTTCCCTCTACCGTCGACCAGGACACCCACCAACTAAGAAAGGTACTGGAGGCCATTCATGTGTCAGCACTGACTATCAAACCGGAAAAGTGTCACTTTATATTTAATCAGTTTCGGTTCTTCGAGCACATAATTAGTGCGAAGGCGCCCTCTCAGATCCGGAAAAGATTGCTGCAGCTGAAATGTTTCCGAAAACAAAAAAACAAAAAATCTCTCATACAATTCCTGGGCCTCTGAGCCTACTATGCACGCTTCGTCGAAAACTTGCTCAGGTAGCTGAGCCTCTGACATGACTAACAAAAGAAAATGTACCGTTCGCCTGGCGATAAGAACAGCAATAACCTTTCTCAGAGCTGGAACGCCGTTTGCAGCCTCCTGCAGTACTTGCCCGTTTTGATGAAAACGTCAAAACAGACATCCATGCCGATGCGAGTAACGTTGACCTAGGTGTCATCTTCATTCAATGGCAGAATGGAGAAGAAAAAGTAATGGCCCACGCTAGCCGCACTCTGTCGAATGCTGATTCCAGTTGCTCAGCGACATAAAAGAATGTCTTGCAGTTATATTGGTAATCAGCAAGTTTCACCAATACATATACGGTAAACCATTTCGAGCAATCAGCAATCATCATTAATTGTGTTGGTTGGCAGATATCGAGAACCCACAGGCAGACTTGATAGATGGAGCCTGCGTTTGCAGGAACATGACCACCGTGGTCTAGAAGTCGGGTCTCGCCCCAATTGAGTCTATCATATAACCAAGAACAAAACTTCATATTTTTTGGAGCTCTGAAGGTGTCAGAGATGGCTCGTCGTCAGCGAATACACCCGTAGCTTCGCCCGCTTATCCAGTACTTGGAGGGTCAGCAAATTAGAGTACCACGAGTTTTTGTCCATAAATTGACCTCCTTTGTCCTGCGAAATGACCTCCAATACAAGTACAACTTCTAACACACTGGTGAGACGTTTCTGTTTCTCGTACCACCATCACTGCGAGCAACAATCGTAGAAGCGTATCATGATGACCCACCAGCTGGTCGTATGGGAATTAGTTGGACTTTGGCAAAAGTCCGCTGAAAGTATTATTGACCGATATCTATGGCCTCAATTAACCATTATATCAAATCATGCTGGGATAGCCAAAGACGCAAAATACCACCATTCAAACGAGGGGGTTTCTTGAAAGTGTTGGAGCCAATAAAAGGCAATTTGAGCAAGATGAGATGGTTTACTTGGTTCGCTTTTCTCTCGTCATCGGAAAAAGCCCTGCATTGTTGTAGCAACCGAATAAATGACTTAATATGATGAGACGTCCCCTTTCACAAAAGGAACGGTGCACAAGGTTGCCGAGTTTTTTGTCACTCATTTCGTACTACAACATGGCGAACCACACTTTGTCGTTAATGGCAAATGAACAGCGTTTATTGCCTGTTTGATGCTGCCTGTAGTAAAACTCACTTACACCGTCCACAGAAGAACAGCAGCATGCCACCCGCAAGCGACTGTATTACCTGAAAGGCTCAATGAACTCTCACTGACATGATAATCATGTATGTGGACGTAGAACATCAGAAATGCAACAGTATTGTGCCTTATGCGACATTTGCATGTCGTATCATCGTACATTAGATGGCAAACTTCTCTTCATTTCAACTTGTTTATGGTCGCTCGGTAAACAAAACGTTAGACGCGAAGTTACCTGTCGATGACTCGAATGAAAGTGACCCGGATGCAGCGGTTACATAGAAAAGGCCCAAGAAACACGGCAGTAGCTGGGAGAGCCGATTGAGTTTCCAAGCAAGTAGGGTGCGTGTTTTCGCACTTCCATCAATTCTTTTATGGTTTCTGCGCACTTATTCGGGCACAGCCCTTTCAGGGGCTCAAGATGCCACCTCCGAGAGGCTGCCGCAAGACTGCATATCAACGGGAAGCCACCAGGCAACCTTGGCATCGATAGCGGTGCCCACACAGCAGCAGCAGCAGCAAGAATCAAAGAAGGTGCACGCCCCAAAAACAAACCCCGATCCAAGGGGACCAGCACCAATAAAACTGCAATCTCTGTCCTGCCTCCGAGCGAAGGGAAAAGTCTAAACCCTACCTTCCTCTTCTGCTGCCAAGGCTGTGACCACTTGCAAGGGACAAAACACCATCTCCTCTCCTCTCAAAACCCCTGAGGCTCCTCACTGCATAAACTGACGCGGGAAACATTCCGCTACCAAAGCACGCTACCAATCTTGGCAGCTCCAGCGCAAAACCGCGGTCTCCATCCCTCCACTGACGGCCGTGTTCCTGACCACCAAACCTTACAACACGCCAAGACTCCTGGGAGCAGTGCGACAATCATCAAGGACCGCTCTTTCCGGAATGCACTCGCCAGTGCCGGCGGCATGACCTCGGAAACCGCCCTTCAACCTGCAACGAGGGAAATCGTCATCCCCATGAGCACAAAAACTACATCGCCCTCTACCTCGACTCAGTCGGCCTCTGCCGTTGTCACCAAGCAGTCGACGGGGACCAAGACACTGCACCCTGCCTCACTTCCACCAGCTGCTGCCACTGTCCGCAAGAATTCAACGATGACACCACCCACTTCCTCGACGCCACCGGCCTCTTCTGGCTTGTCGAGGACATAAGTATTGGGACACTACTTGCGGCAATACGTGCTGCAATTCCGATGCTCTCAGCGAACTCCCCGAAGTGACTATTTTTGCTAGAGCTCTCCTCGTCACCTCACCTTAGGATTGGCCTTTCTATGTGGCGCAACCATCGGGGCCAACTAAACTTACTTTGTGACTTTCGAAAGCCCCTTTCTTCCTCTTGCCCGTGTTAAAACTTGCGCATCACTGTAGCCCTGGTTTTCTTGGTGGTTTTCTCAGTCAACTCCTTGTGGTGCGCATTTGTTTTTTTCGGGCGTATTTGAGAGAGATCGAATGCGACTTTTCTTTCTCTTCCTTATTCTATTGCTTTTTTCTTACCTATTCCTTTCATTCCCACTACCCGGTCCCTGTGCCGACCTGTTCTGGTATCATCATAAAGCTGGACAGTTACGGGCGGCATTTTTCTTTTATTTTAATAACCCCTTAGAGAGATACGTCAGTAGGCAAGGCATTGTATGATTTTACAAGTCGCCGACGCAAGTCCCTATAATCTGAAGTGGAGAGATGTACAATACAACCCCGGAGACAGTGTGGGCGTTGCACACCCTACATGCACCTGGCCTGATGCAAAAATAATCCAGAAGTATTATATGTAGTACGAATAAAATTATACTGCTAAATTCAATGAACGAGAAAACTTCGAAATGCGCTCAAACATCAGATCAATCGTACTTTTCAAAACTGCTAACGTTACTATACTTATCGAGAAGGTGCATTTCAGGAGGGGGACTACTTTTTACATGAATCTAGGCCAACCCCGATTCCAAGCTGAACTCCTAAAGTCTGAAGCCTGGAAAAAAATCACATTAAATGTAGGCCGAACGAAACAGTAAAGAGAGAGTTCACCAAGAGAAATCATTTAATAAACAAGAAGATGAAACAAAGGAGTTGATTCCTGATGCAAATAACTCGAGAAACCTACAGCCTTTTGTTCTGGTGTGTGTGTTCCTGAGACGTCGTTTGTTCTTTCTTTCACGCTTCTTCTTTTCCGATGCCGCACTCATTCCAACTCGTCGTTGCTGACCTGTTGGTCGCTGTCTTCAAACAAAGTGCGATCCTCAGTGCCACCAAGCACATTGAATATACCACACTCGAAAAAGCGCACAATCAAAATTTGAGGGATGTCCTACGCAGCAGCCCTTTCAATGGGGCAAATTTTTTTCATCCGCTTCAAATTCTCACCCGGCTTGAACGTCGGACGACGACTCTGTGGCTGAGACAACTTTGCCTTTATAAGCGGCACCGCCTCTTCGTCGCCATTAAGCTACGCCATACACAAACCACTCGAAGCGTGACTCAAACCGACAAACGGCGCGCCTCAATATTCACCATAGTTGTGCACCACTTGTGTTCATTAAATTGGCATGTTTTTCAAAAAAACCTCAAATCTAAGCCAAATTTGACGTTTGATTTGAAAAAAAAATGTCCGCCTAGATTGGATTGAATACGATAATGCCGCAAGTTGTTCACACGCGCCGAAGTCTTCGCCGCTCACTGCTTTAGTGAATTATACCACACCAATTCATAAGCAAAACGTGCCTTGCGATGCTGCGCTGCACGTGTCTCCACACCACGTGCTGGAAAAAGAAGACTGGCGGCTCTTTGAAAGAGCGGCACATTAGAAATGTAATTGAGACTAATGACTCGAATGGTCATGTTATTAGTGAGTATTATGATATATTCCCCCAAAACGCCAAGTAACAATCTCTCAAATTTTTCAATAACATATTATTATATTACTTGGAGCATGCAGAAACTAAAAATACAATAGCCACAGATCCTTCCGTAAATAATCAAAAGGCAGGTGTAGGCATTGCCTCTCATTCGCTTGACTAATCTTTTCAGTGAGACTGCCTGATTTTACTCCAATTTTTGAAGCGGAGCTCGTGGCGATTATTTTAGCTCTTCGAAAACTTCCATCAAATCAAAACAACGCAGTCATAATTACGGATTCTTTTTCAGTTTGTGCAGCTCTGACAGCTTCAGGGAACTCTCGAATTCTCAGCACATTCAAAACATTAGTACCCCCGCAGTTGAGACTCCTGAGGTTACTATGGGTTCCGGGACACTGTGGATTAAGATTAAATGAATAGGCCGATTCCTTAGCACGAGCCGCACTTGATGGGCCAGTTTAGTTCATACTGCCAGATGTTGAATATATTGCCGCGAGGCGTATTGCGGATAGTGTTGCGCATGCCGATGCCGCCGGCACGCGGCCTTATCGTGGTCCAGGATGCACCGCGATTCATCTGCGAAGCTCATGGCCCGCACGTCGACCATTCGTTGATAACGAGATAGCGCCAGACGCTACGGCAACTGTATCTCGTATGGTGAACGCGCCTGGCGTTCCAGTGGGACATTCTGTTCCCCGACGGCCGTCGAACGCGCTGTTCGCCTCCCGCTAAGCCGGTGCGTCTGTTTTCCTTTAGTGGGCGCAAGTCCGCCAAATAAACGGATCTCCTATTTCTACTAACCTCCCCGTCTCCTATACTCGGGCTACTCTCACTCTTACGTGACATCTGGTGGAGGTGCAGGGTATGCACAAAAACGACCTTAAAACAGCCACTGCAGAGAACGAGGACGCTGAAGACACCAGATACTCGAAGCAGTCGCTGCCTCCGAAACCTGCCATCTGAGCTGGGACTGCTACCGGACCCCACGCGACCACGAAAGGACGCTTCCGCAGCCACCATGAGCACCCCACAATCACCTACCCCTGTCATGCTGCAGCAGCCGCGGGTGCCCCCTACTTTCCATGGTTATGCCGCTGAAGACCCAGAAGAATGGCTCGACCAATTCAAGCGCGTGGCTGCCATAAACAGGTGGGATGAAGAAATGAAGCTGCGATACGTTTACTTTTCCCTGGACAGCCCCGCCAAAACGTGGTATGAAAACCATGAGACCACACTGACCACCTGGGAATTTCTGAAGAATGAGTTGCTCAGGACCTTCACCAGCATCAGGCGAAAAGAAAGGGCCCAGCTTCTGCTAGAATCAAGGACCCAACAGCCCAATGAGACCCTAAACGTGTACGTCGAAGAAATGAAACGTCTTTTTAGGCGAGCGGACCAAGACATGACCGAAGACGACAAAAGGTCGGATACCTAATGCGAGGGATGAAGGAGTCGCTTTTCGCCGGTCTCATAAGGAACCCTCCTAAAACAGTCGCCGAATTTACTGAAGAAGCGCACACCATAGAAAGCACCCTGGACGCCCAGACTCGGCAATACAACCGCCCGTTTCAGCTCAGCTCGCTCTACTCGGAACCGATTCGAGGTGGGCTAACTACCAACGATCTGCGGAAAGCTATTCGAGAAGTGGTTAAGGAAGAACTACGCCGATTGCTACCTCCTACCTCCCAGCCACCCCAAGGAGCATCTCTCTTGGACATAGTGCGTGATGAAGTCTAGCAGGCGCTTGGCTCTTCATCAGCGACGACTCGAACAGAGGCCGAAGCAATGACTTACGCCGCTGCAGTGAACACTAGGCCACCCCGACGAAACGAGCCCGGTCCTCGACGGTACGCTGCAGCCCCAAGTAGCCGTCCGCCCTTACCCGCCCACCCTACATACGAGAGACGCCCGAGCCAAAGAAAATGCGACACCTGGAGAACCCCGACGACCATCCCCTATGCTTTCACTGCGGTGAGGCCGGCCACATTCTTCGACACTTCCCCTACAAGCGGATGGGACTGCATGGCTTCTCATCTCAGGCACCACGGCCACGCCCTGGACAACGACCTCCGGCAATCGAAGACTACTTGCGCCCACTAAAAGAAAACAGACGCACTGGCTTAGCGGGAGGCGAACAGCGCGTTTGACGGCCGTCGGGGAACAGAATGTCCCACTGGAACGCAAGGCGCGTTCACCATCCGAGATACAGTCGCCGTAGCGTCTGGCGCTATCTCGTTATCAACGAATGGTCGACGTGCGGGCCATGATCTTCGCAGATGAATTGCGGTGCATCCTGGACCACGATAAGGCCGCGTGCTGGCGGCATCGGCATGCGCAACACTATCCGCAATACGCCTCGCGGCATTGCGGATAGGTCAGGCCAGGTGACAAAGTCTGGGTTTGGACGCCCGTTCGCCGCCGAGGATTCAGCGAAAAACTCATGCGCCGTTATTTCGGCCCAAACAAAGTCATCCGTCAAGTGGGTGAAGAGGACTATGAAGTGGTCCCTGATGGGGCTAGCTCATCCCAACGACGCCGCGCACGACAAGAAGTGGTACACGTCGCCCGTTTGAAGCCCTATCAGGCGCGCTAAAGGAGGCTCCCTGCTTGCATCTCTTGTTTTGTTTATGTGTGCGTGATTCGTGCTTATTTGCCATTTACGTTCGCACAGGCTGTCCTTTTGTTTTGGTTTTATTTTAAACAAAGCATCGGGTCGATGCTTACGTTGAGGAGGGGAGCAATGCCGTGAGGCGTATTGCGGATAGTGTTGCGCATGCCGATGCCGCCGGCACGCGGCTTTATCGTGGTCCAGGATGCACCGCGATTCATCTGCGAAGATCATGGCCCGCACGTCGACCATTCGTTGATAACGAGATAGCGCCAGATGCTACGGCGACTGTATCTCGGATGGTGAACGCGCCTTGAGTTCCAGTGGGACATTCTGTTCCCCGACGGCCGTCGAACGCGCTGTTCGCCTCCCGCCCCGACGGCCGTCGAACGCACTGTTCGCCTCCCGCCCCGACGGCCGTCGAACGCGCTGTTCGCATCCCGCTATGCCGGTGCGTCTGTTTTCCTTTAGTGGGCGCAAGTCCGCCAAATAAACGGATCTCCCTCTATTTCTACTAACCTCCTGGTCTCCTGTCTTCGGGCTACCCTCACTCTTACGTGACAATATCACGGCAATAAGATATCGAAAATCAGCAATCTCCACTGATACGACAGAAAAAGTAACTACATGGACAGAATATAACCACCTCATGTTCCCATGGCAACACCACTGGAGCCAGTCCAGAAAGCTCGAACTCTTAATTACTAAATTTCGATGTCGTGTCCCCCCCCCCCTAAACCTGTATTTACACTGAGCTGGTCAGACAACATCACCCCTCTGCGCAATCTGCGGAGAAATGGAATCACTTGATCATAATTTTTTGTATTGTCGCTGCTGCGCTATACTTCAAAAAAGGTTACTAATTATGCCATTTCTGAAAATAGGCGTTACATTGACGGTGGAAACGGCGCTAAGCTTTGGTTCCTTAGTTTTGGGACTATGCCGCAGGGATTCTTTCAATGTCGTTTGCGATTATATTCAGGCAAAGAAACGTATACCTATGGGATCTTCAATCAAAAATTATTATTTATTACTCCCCAGGGCAGAGTGACGTAAGCGCAGCTGAGTGGTAATCATAACACGTCAAATCTCAAAATTGATCAACTTGATTTTTTTTCTTTTGCTCTTTTATGTTGCTTTCACAGTAGTCTTATTAAAATACCAATTCATTACACATAGTTAAACTGATCACAGAAAAACTGCACTACACTTTCTTGGCCAATCCCCCTGAATAGGTATGAGCCATCATCCCAGGGAAACAAAACAAAACAAAACATGGCGAAAAGCGAGAATAAGTCGACGATGCCCACGACAACCTCTCTGTATTGAGTGGACAAGTTCGCCCTATATGAGTAGTTGTTTTAGCTGCCGGTGCTGTATTTGTTCGTTACAATATGATAGTAGAGGACTTGTACGAAGGATTCACGGTTTCTCCAAGTAATTTCCGAGCGACCTCCCGGGTCATTCCACATCGTGTGGACTCTTTTCTTATTGAGAGTTATAGTTTCCTCTCTCTCTCTCTCTCTAAATACCTGTGTTTAATGACGATACATTTTTTGAGCTATAAACTTGCGAGTATTCTGCGATGTACGCCTGATATATTGCCACGGTAGGTGTGTCACCAAATGGGTTTAATGGGGTAAATTCAATTCGATTCAGTTCAAAGTTTATGTGTCTTTCAAAGAAAAGGAAGGCCTGCCACAAAAAAAAGTACTGCAATACGTGGCTTGACGAGGTGACAGTCCTTTTAAAATGGCAGCACCAGGCACTGCGTAGGACAAATGAACAATAACAGAAAGAAGCAGATTCAAAGCAAGGTGCACAAAACCCAATGGCACATCTTACATGGGTAAGTAACAAGTATGCCAGGAACCTGCTGTGCATACAACGTTAGGCAATTATCACCAGCAGCAGCAGGAGCCTAATTATGCCCCGTGCAGCGCAAAGGGCCCTGCCATGTTCCGCCAATTAACCCGGCCGTGTGCTTTCTGCGGCCTTGTTACACCTGCAAACCTCTTAATCTGATCTGCTTACCTAATTTCTCATGTCCCTCTCATGGGTTTGCCTTCTATTGAAATAAAGTTAATTACGCATGGTTATCCTGCCAACGCACTACGTACACATCTATGTTCATTTCTGCTTCATTTCCTAAAAGCGTGGAGGTTTTGGCTAGGTCGTAGACTCTGACGATTGCTGTAGCATGAACTCGGAATGGCGACAAAAGGAGAAGACGAGCGCTAGCTCCTAGGTCAGTTTACAGAGCAGAGCTCGAAAACATATAGGAGACAAAAGAATGCAACAAAAGCTGAGCAGTGCAAACATGTGTAAAACGAAAAAAATAAATAAAAAACGTTACTGGAGACTATAATAATTATCACTTCTTGTGCATGCTGATACTTTCAAGGAACGTTATTTCCTTCTTGGATAGAGACAGGGATGGCTTGAAAACGCATGAGCCCTGTTCACGTGTTAGTTGCGCAGCCTTGACTATGATTCGGGTGCGATCAACTCCGTGCTTACACAGCGCCACTGTGTCCTGGAAAAGAGGCTAACAGCTACACGAAGTGCAATGCTTTGCAAGAAACCCATCATTCCTCTTTCAAATATTTTGTTAGCATGTTCCCTCAAGCGATGTTTCAGACACCTTCCGGTCTTTCTGACATAACATGCACCACAAGAAAGCGGAGCTCCATAAACAACTTCCCGGGAATATTGCACATGTCTGGTCCTGTGTTGCAGATGACTAGGTTTTGAGAAGGTTTGTTGATTTAGTACCTTGAGCACTGCTTGAAGCAGCTCACAAACTTCGCACGTTTTTCAATTTTCCTGAGCCTGTGCAATATCTATGCTTGTAGGGAGTAAGAGCTGTGCTTTTACGCTCTGTTTCTGTGTTTTTCGGAGCCTGTCATTGTTTCTGCTTTGCCTTACTAGTCCGGAGCATAAACTCAGTGACAGACATTATGAAGGCCTCTAGAAAACTCGAAGCCATGCACCGGGACACTTGAGTTTTGAAGCCCACGGAAATTCTGCGATGTGTTCAAAGCAATATCAAGGCAGGTCCGCGATGCACTTCGCTTTACTAGCTTGCTGTGCGAGAAAGAAAAAAGGAAACATTGGCTTCTGCACACGTACTTCATCACGCCAACAAATGTGTTGTGTACTTAGAAACAGTCCTAAATCTAGAAAGAGTAAGGCGTCATTCCAGAGCATCTCCTGTGTTAGCTCAAGATTCTGCTACAATCTTCAAACAAGTTTATTGTTTCAGTGGATAAGAGTAGAACATCAAATGATAACACTTCAGGATACCCAAAAAGTCATCCACGTATCTAAATACTTTAACGAAATGCGTACCTTCAAATTTTTATATTCTATGCGTTTCTTAGTAAACTTTAGCGACTTTTGGCGTATCTGTCTATCTATTTATCTGTCCATTTAGCCGCTTACGTTTGGGTGCTCTCGTGATCACCCCGTGAACATGGCGTGAACCAAAATCAGTATGGGAAGGTAAGATGGTTTGACGAATATGACGTGCTAGCCAAGCCATGAATAATGTCACAATTCCATCACGTACATTGTCAAACACTTCCCGTCAGATAGTGGCACATATACGCGGGCAGGTATGTGCCGCTGGCATGCGTGTATGTCCCACAGGTGATTGACACTTAGTATCTACCCAGGAACGGCGAGAACACACATGGGCGATTCTAATGAGTCAGTGTTAAGCAATACCCGAGATTAGTAGCGACGACCCAACTAAGGCACAGAGTAAATGTCAGTGTTAAGAAAAGCCTGAATTTGGCAACACTGGCCTTCCGACAAATTCAAATAATAAACTGCAAGGTCCCATCAGGAATCTAACTGAAGCATTCTGTGTGGCAGTCAAAATTCTACCACAGATCTACGCCAGGTCTTGGAACTACTTTTGAAATAGACGCTGATCTTCGTGAAACGTCAATAGTGGTTGCAGTACTGCATACCCAATTTGATAAACATTACAAATGTACTCCTTTGATATAGCCGTCACTAGCGTGAATTTTGGTTAGGTGCCATACGCTCAAGTTGATTTATGTAGCAGTGTCCAGGTCCCGCATCAGCACTTCATATCAGCTTCTGGTTTTGCTGATACGCATGTTGCAGTTGACATCGTTACGCAATTGTAAACATTTAGTGTGTTAAACATCTGCAACTCTTCAACTGTTTGTCTGTACGTGCAACATTTGTATATATATATATATATACAGCGTCATTTCATGACGTGTCGCTCACCAAAAAAATTGCAACACGGTCACGATCCCTGCGCGTGCTTCACGTAACGTTGATTCCCAGGTACGTGGAATCGGACAAATTTTCTCTCGGCCATCTGATGAACAGCAGAACTCTCAATAAATGTGCAGTGCATGAGCCCATTGATGGTTATTGTTCGTCTTCTTGTTCTTTGTTATTGTTCGGAGCTCACACTATATCAATCGTCTTCATTTAAACAATGATGTTCTTAACACCGTTTATTCTCTGCCCTACTCTGCTCTCTTCCTGTCTCTTAAGATTACAGCTATCAATTCTGTTTCCTTCACTCGCTGCGTCGCCTTCAATTGAAGTTGAACGTTTTTGAGAGCCCCAAGTTTTTGCTTTGTAAGTGTGTTGCAGCAAGATGAATCTGTTATATATCTTCTTGCAAGATTGAGCTCCACTGCTACTCATAGTTTGAGAATGTTTGCGTATGTGGTCTACTTCAATCTTGTCCTTCTAGTTATAAACCTCTCATGGTTCCATTCTGCGATTACTACGTGTTTTAATTAGGTATAAATTGAAAAACTTTGGGCTAGTTGACGTTGGCTCATGATAGCTTAAGGTGTTTTTTTTCTAGTGTTGTGTTTTTTTGCTTCCACCCAAAGGTAAATAGACGTTTAACATTACAACTTATAGCATTCACTAAATTGTTTTCCAGAGCAGTTCTTTAGACTTTTCTTAAAAAATAAACAACTTTCCTGACATGAGAGTTGAAATTTTTTCCCAAGAAGCATAGCTGCCTACATATTTTATATGCATAGGGCTCCTTTACATATAAAAGGAATAATTGGGGTAAAAGAATAAAAAACCCATCTATAGTAACGCATGCACTAGAGTTGAAGCACATAAGCACAACTGCGATTGGTTATTTTGTACAAGTTTATTTTTCTTATCCATTATATATACTCAGTGATGACTGCACCAGCCTCTGTTTTAAAGCCAGTAAGATTTAGTGGTTCTGTCTTTTAAAAAAACACGAGGATGGGTGTAGTGAAATATTAAGCAATTGTGGATGGTATTGCAGGTTCAGTGGTTTGAGCACTGAGTGCAGATTCTATGATGTATGCGGCTCACTGGGCTTGTCCCAGGAGGGCCTTCTTGTCTCTATAGTTTCCTATCCCAGATAGCCTAGTGTCCCTTGTCATGTATCTTAGTTCTTACACGTGATGGGGGAGTGTGGGCGCTGAGATTTCCTTTGCAAGTATAGCGGGACACTATCTTTATGTGTTATAGGTCAAGAAGAAGATTCGCAGAAATGTTTCTGTAATAATTTTGGGGACGTGGTGAACGGCAACAGCCGTTCATCTTACTTATGCGGAATATTGTTTCGGTCATGTCCTCTCCATCGATTGGTGCGATATCTAACCTCGCCCGCTCACATGGTGTTAGTGACCTCTCGATCTCGGTTTTCTTCGAGCAATAGTAATTTATCGCAATTACCATCTGCCCCATAACCCAGCGTTGTTCGGTGTCGAACACACGTGTCTAATATAAACGTACAGCCGTCATTTTTACAAAAGGGAACGCCGGAACACGTGGCAGAGAGCCTCATATTTCACTTCTGTCAAAGGGCAGTGGCTACATGTTAAAAGGAGAAAGTCGTGTCGTTACATCTACTGCCTACATCTTAGTCACAAATGCATTTGTCTCTAATTTCAGCTGTCTTTTTTATATTCAACTTTAGTTGGGACGTCTTAACAAAGAAGGATCGTTTTGAAATAACAATTGTCTTATCAAAGCTTAGAATTTTTCACAACAATATAAAGTGATAAAAAAAAGAAAGAAACAATCAAGAAGGAGTGTAGGCAGTACAAGAATTGGCATGAATCATGCTTTTAACAGCGAAATTGTTTAAAAAAGTACATTAGGGGACCCTAAGCTTCACTTTCAGGTGTTGAACGCGATAGCGACATCCTGTTTGTAGTGCTTCCTTCAAACACTTAGTGCATGAAACCTGTTCGAATGTGCTATACACCCACTACTTGGCCTCACGTAAATACGTGCAGTAGCGTTTGTGCCTTTTGTAGTGCGCTTCAGGCTTTGAACCAAGAAGCTATTGTGATAACCACATATTCACGCATAACGTTTGCGACGCCGCGTGCGGTTTTCTAAAAGGAAACAAAACAAATAGAGTGTTGAGGTTAAGTGTAAATTCACTATATTCACAACCAAATCAGCTTGTAGGGTTTTTTTCTTACCTCTATTTATTATATTTCTAATTTATTGTTTACCAATCATTCCTTTGTTCAAATATTGCTATCCCAACATAGAGTCTGGTGAAACAATTCCATCTCAAATATGAGGTACCGCCCATTTCATGGCTGATCCCCCGTGGTGGGTAGTGCCAGGACTCTGAGGAACAAGCAACCAACCACATAGTCTGACGCCCGTTGGCAATGGATGCTTAACCATGCATTATTAATGCAATTTTTTCTGTTACCTTGTGAAGAATATATAGAGGACGTGTGTGTTTGTGAAGCACGAAAGGTACTTTTCACTGCACTTCCATGTAGAGGAAGTTCTTTTCAGTGTTTTTTTTCTAGCATAGGCTTATCCGTGTGGTAGAACATCCGCTTGCCAAGCGAAAAACGCGGATTCGATCCCCATTAGGACCCCAGAAACCCCGGTTTGGTCCCCCCTCTCCTCGCGTTTTTTTTTATTATGAATAGTTCATTTTCGTCGTTCTAGATTGTTCATTCACGCATAAGATGATAATTTTTTGCTCACAACCAACGACAACGACACCGACACCGACACTAAAATTTCTGCGAAACTAGCTATTAAACGATGATGATGATGATGATGTGTGGTATTTCATGGCACAGGGACCATTTGATGGCCAAACAATGCCATTTCAGTAGACTAGAGAGGTGAACAACCACGTGGTGCGTGGCTGCGTAGGGGCATTGAAATTTCTTACGCTAAAGAAGGTAAACACGTAGAAGTATTTAAAATCATGACAGTGACGTGAAGAATGTCCAGTGAAAGTAGGTGGCGAAAGGTCATGACCATAAAACTATGGCGGGGATGTAGTCATCGCAGCCGCGACCTCAGTACTGGGGTCGTGCTACGAATGAGCTCGCAATATGCACTTTACGTTGTGTACATAATTTAAAAACATTGAGGGTAAAAATTGGATTCCTACTGATGAGCATCCCAGGGTGTAGTGGGAGCTGCTCTTGGTAGGGTCGTAAAAGTGCTTTTTTCAGAGAGCATCTAACTCATCGCGAAGTACGAGGATGGGGAGAACAGTAAGTGGCTCTCCACAACTCTCACACAATAGCGTAGTGTGATTTGGATACCGTTGGCCAATGTTCAGGTCTCGGTTTATAACGTGAATTTCGTTATTGGTTTGCCTATTCCACAGGAGCTGCCAGCACGCCCTGAGCTCCCACTGACTGCAAGGACAACCAGGGATGTATTGATGGGTGGGTGGTCGTGCGTAGACCCCACCAGCTGGTCCGCCACTACGTTTCCAGCCGTCTCGCGATGCCCTGGCACCCATCACACCACAAAATGTCGTTTAAAGGCGTTGCTCTGACAAAGGTCTGACGTCAAGGCGAGCTCACGCAGCAGGTAACTGCCGTCTTTGCACGCTGTAACGAAGGCCGAAAAAAAAATGTGCTGTATTGTTTATTCGCTGCCGCAATGATCACAAGCAGCACTGTCTTCTATGGTGGTTCGAGAGGCGTAAATTTTCGTGAAAGTGACACCAAGCCACAATCGGCAAAGGGCCGTTGTCTCAAGTTGACAGAGTTGAGTAAGATAACAGAATTCTCGTCGTTGTCGCTGTTGCAGGAAAGATCACCGACCGTGCAGACCCATCTACTTTAGTTGAAGCGTCAGCTGCAGTAAAAAGATGGTTAGGCGACAAGATCTGTCTACGCACAGAAAATTCTTATTGAACTTTTTGCGTGTTAGTGTTATATTGTATAGGCTATAGAACCACAGCTCACATTTTTTTTCGCGTGTCTATTTCGCTCTTCGCTTTTTTAGCATCGATTTTCCTAATCCCCCTTCCCTTAGTGCAGAATAGCAAACCAGAGGCTCTGATTTCTACTTAACCTCCCTGCCTTTTTCTCATTTTATTTTGTATTTCTCTCTTAAGGACGTAGATTGTGCATGAAAGAGAGTAAAGCAATATCAGGACGGGATTTTCATGCTTTTTCAGCGTTTTAGATGCCATTCCAAAACACAGCGAATCTTTGTATACATACGCACGTTCTGGTTGTTGTTCCTTGATATGCTTGAAGGCCACAGATATCACATGGGCTTCTGCATTGAAGATGCTCGTTTGCAGGTGCAGATTACTGGATTTTGAAAAGGATGGGCAAGCAGGTGCTTAGGACCCATCAGTAAGAGATTTTGACGCATCTTTAAAAGAATTGCGGGCAAGTGTATTTCTGTTGAAGCTGAAGTATGTGTGTGCGAATGTGTGCATGCAGTAGGTGCGCGTTTAGTAACCTCCACGAAGCATACGTCGCAGTCAATAATCTGCCATTGGCGTGGCGGTGAATATGCTGTGGAAGCCATCAACCGGTGCTCAAGAAGTGGCACGCCAGTTTTTGAGGTGAGGTATTCTTTATTTATTTATCGTGAATACATTGAAAGGCTGACGACAAAAGCTGCATACAAGCAGCTTGACAGGCCCGTCAGCCCAATTCAAACGTCAGCAGCAGACGGCAGATATGCATGCTGTGGAAATTTACAGTAATAGACACAACAATTTACAGTAATAGACGCAACACCCCAATGTATCGCAATTCTATTGCGATAACAAAAATATGCAAGTAAAAAATATATGCACGCTAACAACTAAACAAAGAAACGATATTGTATTCGAAAAACATGGGAACGCTACAAACAAGAAAAAGAGAAACGACGAGGCAATACTGAAACATACAAAAGTGCAAATAGTGTCAATTTACAAAAAAAAGATGCACCGGTAAAAGAAAGACTGATAATAAAAAGTATACATATTAGCTACTGCACACAACAGAACAGGGATAAGCACTTCAAAAAAAAATGGTTACACCAATCAGGGTATCACCCACACTGAGATGCATATGCACTAAAATGTTACACATAGGAAAACCAACGGCTTGTAATTGAAGGCCCGAAAAATTGGATACATAATGCATTAAAACTGTACACACAGGAAAAAAAAAGTAATGTTTGTTGTTGAAGGCGCGAAAAATTTGAGTAGCAAAGAGAAGGAGTAAAAAGAAGGTCTGTAACGAAGGTCGGCAAGGCAGAATTGATAGACACTTGGCGATAACAAAATGGGACGATAACAAAAAATTGCCCGCAGCTTCCCTCGGGGGAACACTGAGGAGGATGCGGAGCATATAATTGGTTAACGGGGTGTTAAAGTGCGACTTACTTGGGTCGACGGCTAAATTGGTTAACGTGGTTGTGAAATGGGGTGTTAAATTGCGACTTACTTGGGTCGATGGCTAAATTGGTTAACGTGGTTGTAGGAGGGGGTGTTAAATGAGTGAACACGTACACACGTATGCGAAAGAGCGGCGCTGGTCGAAGGGACGTCGATCATTGTGTTTGTGGATTCGTCGGAATTCGTTTCACCGCGACCTTGGACGTCGACGCGCCGTACAAACCAACCGACGAGCGGCAACTGAGCGAGCGAGCGCCGACCTTGAATATATATACAGCGCGACGGCGCATGCACTGTCAGCTGTTGAATGTTCTCGAAGCGCGACGGCGCATGCGCGTCCACTGGAGAATCAGGAGAATTGTAGAATGTTCTCGAAGGGGAGAAGCGCGCGCGGCACAGATGGTGGGTGACGGTGCATGCACGCGTCAGCTGTCGAACTCGATGTGTAGAGGAGGAAGGGTGCACAGATGGTGGAGGAGTGAAGCGCGCGCGGTGTGTAGAGGAGGAAGGGATGCACAGATGGTGGAAGAAGGAGGAGGAAGCTTGCGGACGGCGCCGCACTACAAGCCTCGAGTATTAGATGCTCCGCATCTAATAGCACGTGTTTATCTGTGAGGTTTTTTTGTCCTATTTATCGTTTTTTCTTGTAGGTAGATGGCATTGTTGTGCATGTATCTGAATTACACGTGCTTATCTGCTTGGTTGCCTGACGAATATGGCTTAAAAGCAGCTTTGAGGTCGAAAATAAACATGTTGATAGTAGCGCTCCCTCTTCTCAGTCTATTCTTTCCTGTGTTCGTTTTTTCGCCTCGCGCTACACAAACTTGTTTCAAATGTTTCACCAACAAGCCCACATCGCCACTCTTGCTTACTCGAACACGGAATGTCCAATTAGACAGGTAGCTTTCGATTATTGGCAAAATTCTGCCGCACACACCTAGCTGTGACAGGTCTTGGAGTATGTCAAAGCGCCAAGTAGTGTCATTGGCCTTCTCCAAACCGAGGAACACAGACAGAAAGAATTGTTTATGAATGAAACCATCACGAATTTGCGCCTCAATACAAAAAAGGTGGTCTGTAGGGAACTTAGCCTGTCTAAAACCACCCTGGCATGGGTCAAGCAGGCTATTTGTTTCAAGAAAATGCATCGGTTGTCTGTTTACTATTTTTTCAAAAACCTTGCAAAAGCCGCTCGTCAATGTTATGGGCCTGTAGCTTGATGCTGAAGATGGGTCCTTGCCCTGTGTAAGAATCGGAATAATGACTGCTTCTTTTCAGGTGGAAGGGATCTCACGGGAAAATCAAACGGCATTATACAAAGACAGCAAAGCTTTTTGGGTTTCTGGAGAAAGATGTTTGAGCATTTGGTATATTATATGGTCGGAGCCTGGGGCGGTTCTGTTACAGCAGTTTAACGATGCTTGTAACTCACCTTAGATGAAAGGTTTATTGTATGCCCCAGTGTTTGTGGATTTGCATTCAAATTTCTGTTTTTTTTTTCGCTTTGTATGCTTGGAACGCTGAACTGTAATAAGATGAGCTGAAGACCTGTTCAAAGTGTACTGCGAGGGAGTTCGTTTGGTCTTCCAAACCGTTGCCTTGTTTGTTTACGAGAGGAAGGCGATGTGGTTTTCGTCTTACTGCCCTACCGACCATGCTCCAGACTCTTGCTTCATGTGTATATGAGTTGATTCTATGATTCTAAATAGAAACCTCTGCCAGCTCCCCCTCCTGGCGAGTCGACGCATTCTCCTGGCTTGGGACTATGTTTTTAAGATATAGAATATCTTAAGTGGTTGGTTATTCTTGAAGCAGTCTCCATGCTTGGTTTTGTTGTTTGCGAGCATTGCGGCACTCACTGTCTCATAAGGGGACTCGTCATTTTCCGCAAAGTCCAGATGTTTGCGGAATGCACTTAGCTGCAGCTTCAAAAGCAGTAAAATATTGTACAGCTACATGTAAGATATACCGCACATTTCAGTCCAACTTAAGCTAGCAGCCTTGTAAAACTGACCCCAATCAGCTTTTTCTATCAGCCATTTCGGAACCTGTGAAGGGCAATGATATTGTACTGCTGGGCACGGAACAACAAGATAGGGGTCACTTCTAAAAGGGTGATTGATGGCTTTCCAGTAGAATAGGGGAAGGAGCGATAGAGATACATTGCTTAGGTGAATTGACGAGTAGGTATTGTTAATGAGGCTATAATATGTTGCCTCTTTCCGATTGGGGAGACATGCGCCAGAGGAGAAAAGGAACTGTTCAATCAGACGACCAGGCGCATCCCAGCGCGAGTAACCCAACAGACTGCTCTGTGCGTTGAAATCATCATGGAAAAGATATGGTTCTGAAAGTTCATCATTTAACGCCTGGAATTCTTTATTGATTGATTTGTGGGTTTTAACCTCCCAAAACCACTTTATGAGTATGAGAGACGCCGTAGTGAAGGGCTCAGGAAATTTTGACCACCCGGTGTTCTTTAACGTGCACCAAAATCTGAGTACACGGGCCTACAACATTTTCGCTTCCATAGGGAATGCAGCCGCCACAGCTGGGATTTGATCCCGCGACTTGCGGGTCAGCAGCCCCGTACAGTTAACCACTAGACAACCGTGGCGGCGGGGCCGCATGGAATTCTTGTTTACTAGGTTTGTGCTGATGAGGTATATAAACAAAGCAAATGTGACCAGTTTTTTCAATATAATGGCTCAGACGGCCACTGCCTCAAGAGAAATATGAAGTGGTAAAAGTGGACAAGCAGCATTGGCAACACTACCGGATGACTTGACTTCATCGTTCCGATCCATTTGAAACATGCCGTAATGGCGTAGAAAGTTTGTGTGTTTCAGTTTTAAGTGTGTGTCTTGTACACACAGAACTTTTTGTGTATGTTTGTGTAAAAGTTCTTGAATATCGTGGAGGTTTTTCAGCAGTCCTCTGACATTCTACTGCAATGTTTGTGTCAATTTTAGGTTGTGTGGTGCTGTTGTACAAAACGTATTGCCTTAGATTACAGGGTTCTTAGGAGGCCCTGTGATGCGTAGTCTTTCATTTTAGTGTGCTCGAAAAGAGCTGCGCCTCTCCTTCGGCGTCTCAGGCGCCGGACATTTGGTACTTGTATTCATCGCCTCTTGTGAGGGGGCAGATGGGGCCTGCTCATCAGGCATGACCACAAACCTTTCGGACCTAACTGCGCTTGCAGTGGTCTGAGGAGGTCTGCCGGCCCTGTTTGTCAGGTAACGGAGCTGTACCGGGTGTTCCAGCCGGGGACGCAGATGGCACGACCACGGCCACACTCTGTGTTACATTCGCGGGTGCAGAAACATGAGAAACATGTGGCGCGGCACCCCGTCGCCTTGCAAGTGCGAAAGAAGGATAAGATGCGTTGTGTATTGCGAAACGTTGACGTGCTTCCTGGAATGACAGATTGAATTTGACCTGAAGTTCAACAATTTGTTTTGCTTTTTTTTCATGTGGGCATGATTGTGAGTAGGCAGCGTGATCTCCTTCACAGTTCTAACAATAAGCTGTTTCTGAGATACAGTCATCAGCTATGTGTTGAATTAGTGCACACTTTGCGCAAGTGGCACGTGCTCTGGAACTCTGCGATCTATGACCGAAGCATTGAAACTTGAAACATCGACGACGGTTGGGAATGTATGGCCTTACACGGAGCTTACAATAGCCGGTTTTGATTGAATCTGGTAGGTCACTGGTGCCGAAGGTAAATAATACGGGTTTTGTATGGGTCTGTTTGTTGTTGCGCCTTATTGTTATTCGTTGGACTTTGATCACGTTCTGGTCTTGATAACCTTCGAGTAGCTCACTTTCAGAAAGTTCAGTAAGATCCTCATCGGACATTACGCCGCAGACAGTGTTCATTGACCTGTGTGGGCCCACCAAAACCGGGGTTTCGCCAAATGCTACAAGTTTAGAAAACTTTTAATACTGAGCTTTGTCACGAACCTCCAGAAGATTGCCTCTTCTAATCTTTGTCACTTTATAACCTGGGCCTATTGATTCTGTGAGAGTTTACTACACGAGGAAACGTGAAATTCCTCGGACTGCCTTCTTTTCGTTCCGGCTGTGGATAACAATGTACTTGGGGAATGTCGTCTTTGGTGTGTTAAGCAGAAAAATGTCTTCGGTACACCACCATTTTGGGAAGCGATCAGAGAGGGAGGCAGGAAAGCTTTCGCTATAAAAATTCTATAAAGTTCAGCGGTGATCGTGGCCTCCCAACACCGAGTCAACATAGGGACGCTACAACGTTGAAAGCAAATACTTGGAGACGCCAGCCGCACATCGCCGCTATAAACTGTTCTATTTATTCTAAGTTGAATAGCTACACCACGTTAGCTCTCACCGGCAGGAAATTTTGAAGTAAACGAAAAACAAAGAAGATGGCAGGATAGCTAAAATTGAGAGATAAAGACGAAGATTAGGAGGAGAGATATAGGAAAAGGCGACTGGCGATTTCCCCTATGTGGGTCAGCCCAGGGGAGCCGTCTACGTGAAGCCGGGGTCAAAGGGGTGGGTTGCCTCGGCCGGCGTCCTTAAAGGTTCAATAACTCAGCGTCAGCTCAACCCCCAGGATCCCCTTTTCCCCGAACACGGCAAACCCACGCAAAGCTGGGCGTGGGAGGGATTCGAAACTCCCCCATTAGCTTGGGTGCATGGTGTCATGCACACCGAATGACTGCTTGGCCAGAAGCCCCTGCGGGGAGCTCTTAAACGGTATCGCATTAAAATGGATTCTCATGAGTAGATCACACAAAACTATTGTCATCACAGTGAGTATGTGCCATTGTGTGGCTTACCACAAATACATCGCTATCACAAATGGGTATGTACCACAAATAATTAGTAAATTTCACTGCAAAACAAAATACAATAAAATGGAAAAGCGAAACAGCCCAACAAACAAGTGCGAAGGGCCACAGGTGAGCTCAAGACCCAAAGTATGAAGAACAAGAAAATTTAAGGGAACGGGATGGTAATGGCGTCTACGAAAAGACCGCGAAACGTGGAAGGCTCTGCCTGCGACGCTGTGCCCGCAGATCTATTAGAGCTGCGCACGCTTGCTTTTCAGCGTAATTTTCTCTCTTGCGTTTTGACGACCGTCTCGTGTCTGTAACTGTAGTTTAACTCGAACCTCCCTACTCTGAGCATCAACGTTAGAACAACCTGCACGACCAACCTAAAGCTTTGCAGCACCCTAGAAACAACCCAGCATCTGCATGTACTAAACAAGCCCTAAAAACTACCTAGAAGCCATCAGAATATTGTTCAGATGTTTTACTGTTTCTAACTTAGTACGGCTCAGTGCAACTTTCAACCACTTTTTTAAAAACAATAATCCTTCTTGGAATATTTGATAAAGGGAAGTTTTATTGTATACATAACTTGTAAATTAACATTAATATATTGAAAACAAGTAAAAATAGTGTATACAAGGGGATCGAGTAATTTATATCTGAGAGTATGCCGCGCACGAATGCGTACTAAAGTGTAGTACGGAACTGGAAACTCCAGCTGTCTCTTCCATACTCTGAAGATACGTGTGTGCACTCGTCGGAAGCAAGTCTCTTCGCTGTGTGTCTGCTCATCGAGGTAATTCCACACAAAGAGCCACATTTCCTCCACGGCTGCATAAGTGCCTTTATGTGGCTTGTGCCATACTTCCACTAAATAGCGTCGCCATCACACTACGTAAAGACGAGCCTTACGAACAGCCTGCGTTCTGTTTCCATGTGCGTTGTACGAAAGCCAAAGATGTTGCACCATGTGCCACACGCCCTTCGCCACCCAGCACTCGAAAATAGTCCAATGTGCTGTCCCTCTTTCGCCGCAGTTTCGACAGCGGTAATTTAAACCAACTCCCTGATGTGCTAACTGGCCATGCGTAGGCAATGCCCCCCATCTTCTCAACCAGTCAAACTCGCGCACTTCGTTAGGTACGCATTTGCAACGCCATTGTTTTTATTTTTTGCGCAGAAACCTCTTTCTTTTTTGTGCTCAGTGAGTTAATTGTCACCATTTGACTTATTTCTTGGGACGAAACATCTTCCAGATTACACGAACCAATGGATTCAACTCTTCTTTTAAACCACTAGCATCTTTGTAAAACCTAAATGAAATTTGTGCTTGTGGTCCGATGTACGCAGTTGCCGTGAAAGTGCCTTTTCGCGTGTAGGCTCAGTACGTTAAAGGCCTGTACCTAGGGTGATTTCTTTCGCTGAAGCCACCGAAGAGCGCTTGTCTTGTTTTTACACCGAGTGCTCTCGTGACGCTACTGCCTGGGAGACCAAGGCCCCTACGGCTCTTGGGGAGTGGCCAAATTTATCTTTCAACCCTTGCTGGTTTTACTCCCCAGAGGAAAGTTTCAACATTAGAGACGAGGCATGCTGTTACACTGTGAGGTAGAAGGGCAATACGTGCTATGTAAAACGCAAAAGCGTGCGCCTGTGTCTTGATGATGCTTGCTTTTGCCGTTAGTGACAAGGTGAAATGAGCATCTGCTGATATGACAACTGTGGACCTCCTATGTACGTCATCCAAGGTCCTTTTTCGGTCGTCTCCTTCATCAAAGTAGACGTGTCACACCTTAACAGCTCCAACACATTCCACGCATCCTGGCAATGATTCTCTGAAACTCTCAAAGCACAATACATTACAATTGGCAGTGTTTAAAAGAGTACCTTACCGATCGGAATACTGAGCAAATATGTCATAAAATGTACTATATGTAGACAAGTTACAAAAAAATTACCAAAATGTCATTAAAGTATGTGAGAATTTGGAAGGTTTCACTGCTTGGCATCAGGAAACCCCCTATGCGCTCGCAGTTTGCAACCTGTCTAATAAAAGGCTCTAGAAAAAAACTAAGTGTTACCGCAGAGAACGGACAGCCTTGCCTCACTTTTTTTGATTGGCGAGGTTTCTGGTGACTTTATAGATGATATAAAGACAGCCTAATAGATCCTGATAAAGTATTTCTACCATTCGTACATACTGCTCCGGGAGGCCAAAGTTGAGCCAAATAAATAAAAGATGCCTATGTCTCACTCTATCAAATGCTTTTGCTTGACCAAAACAAATAAATACTCCTGAGATCTGTTTTGCATCTGCGAAGAGGGCTTCGATGATTGTAAGAGGTGCCGAGACGGAGCGTCCTGGTATTGCACATAACTGAAAGGGTTACAAAATATTTCCCAAGAAAGGTTACAGACGCCGTGATAGTAGCGTTGGTGCTAACTTGTAGTCTATTATTAGCAGGGCAATATGCCTCCATGATTTTGGATCTTCCATGTCCATACCTTCTTTCATAAAGAGAATTACCGTTCGTTTGTGGAAGAACTGCAGTTTCTGTCCATCTTATTACAAAATATTCACGAGAACAGTGATCGCGTCACCGAATATATCCAAGGAATCCAAATGAAATTACCGGGAGTATTGCTTTTTGGCCTGGTGACGTTGACGTATTCAATGATTTTAGAGCGTACCATACTTCTGCTTTATGCGTTTTTGCACATATTATAACTGCTTTAGGAGCCTAGCGATGGCAAACCTTCACAAAGGGCTGAGAGATTGGCAATAAACTCGTCGTCCAATGCGCCATAGCTTGCAGCAAACATTTTTGTAAAATAGTCCAGGACAATACCCGAACTCCATCCAGATCATGAAAAATGGCACCATCCTCTTCCAGCGCCTTATCGATGTAGCGGAGCTGGTATCGACAATGATGGTTTTTGTGCATATGCCAAGCTCGAAATTGCGTCTGTCGGTAAGTGGATATCTTTTGCGAGCCTTGGAGCCTGAGATATTTGCTTCAAAATTTTGATATTAGATTCTTTTGTTTGAACATATTCGAGCATGGCAAACGTGGCTGACCCACCTTTTTCTATAACTTGAATGCGTCGGAGAACCTCATTCATGATGACCGTGATGTGAGCGTAGCATTCTTTTCCCACCTGCCCAGCTATGAGGCGCCAGCAAGATTTTAAGTGTACCCATGTCACTAGAGTTCGGCATCCCGGTTCTGTCACTGAAGCCGCCAGCTTCATTCGAAGCACGGGAATGCTTTCTTCATCATGAAAAATAGTTGGGTCCATCCTCCACGGCTTGCGGATTTTCGTTTTTGTGGTCATGGTAGAGAGTAAGAGGGCGTAATAACTGAGTTTCTGCCGACTTGGCACGAGCTGCACAATTTCACATGCTTGTAGGTTCGGCGAGAAGTGGTCGGGCACATAAACTTTATCAAGTTGGCTTTGGTGAATGCCACAAGCTCGGCTTGCGGCTAACTTGGCGCCCCGCACAGCTAACCAGCCGTCTACCACATTGAGATCCTTAACTAAGTGCTGTAGTTCTCTGGCGTAAAAATTGTTGGCGCCTTGGCCGGGACCTCTTGCGTCCCGTGTGGTATCAAGCACGCAGTTTAAATTTCCGACAAGCAAATATGATATCAGCTTGATAAAAAAATTTTTGACACCCTTATAGAACCCGTTAGTTTTTTTACTACGTTACGAGCGCATATACGTTGACAAATCTGACTCGTGTTCAGTTAAGTACAACATCTACCGTTATAATACGGCCATCGGTGTCAAAGACAGTGAACAACCTTCCCCTGCGTTGCGTTCATGAAAACTACTCCTGTGCCACGCGCAAACGCATCTGTGAGTGAAAAGAAGGCTTCTGCATGAAACACTTCATAAAACTCTGCAATTTCAAGCTTATCGCAAACAATCGTCTCCTGCAAGAAGAGCATGTCCACACAACGTGCCCACGAGAGGTCAATACTGCCTGCTGCTTCACCGGATTTCGAAAACCGAAAACATAGAACGACGTAAAAGAAAGTGATTTCATTGTTGAATTAAAGGCGAGGAAACTATTTAAAGGAAATAACGGAAAGAGTGAGGAGGAAATGCAAAAATTTTGGCTGGTTGGTCTGTCTGTCACAGGATTCAGTCACCTGGGAGAAAGTTTAAGCGCTCCACTATGCCTAGCCTTCTTGATCTGGTGGCTGCATTCACACTTGGGAAAATTTTCGATAAAAAAGCTAATATTTTGCATGTCTGAGGCAGGACATCGATATGCAATTATTAGATGGTGTAGTATTTTACTCGAAATACACACGTCTCTAATTTTAAAGAACCTAGTGTTTATTATAGGCTGTGCTGAAAGTGTGACGCTGCGCACGAAAAAGCGGGTGTTTCTTACGCTTCGCTGAAAATGCAGCGTCATGAACAAAAAGGCGCTCTGCCTAAGACATTCTGCTGCCACCTGCCAGTGGCCCAGGGTTCTGTAAAAGATCCTGTTTCGCGGCATTACTGCTAAATGGTGCCCATATCTCAGGCAGCACACATGCAGACAGAAGACTATCCTATTTCAACAGAATTTGCAACGGAGCACACAGATATGTGGCCGTTTTTATTTTTTTTCTTCCTACTGCGCCGTGTGACATGTGTGGTACCCAGCTGCTTGGAACGCACCCACGTCTTCACTTACATAAGAATGCGGCTGAAGATATGATGGTTATATGAATGTAATAACGAAAGAATGAGGGAACATGGGGAGTGATGTATCTGGTGCTATTTGACCCATGACTCTTCTTAAGTGAGCCACTTCCGCACATTGCATGTTGATAACGAACACAAGGTAAAAGGTTCACAGCCGCGGAAAGCCTTCGAGAAAAAAATTGAGAATGCTTTTGAAGAGAAGAACACGATAGCGTGGCCTGATCACTATAAACGGTAGGCTCACCTTTTTAGTGGACACCTCAAGCGTGCCGAAAAGAAGGGAACGTCTGAAAGTTTAGGATTAGCCGTTTAAAACAATGCTACAATTCCTAGAGCAAGTCCAGTTGCAAGATTACAACTGTGTCATAATTAATATTTTGCGAATAGTTCATCTAGCCACTACGTGTTTGTAAGGCAGCACTTGAACCTAGGCAGCAAATCTCTATGTTTGAAGTTTCACATTTACGGAAAGTAATTACGGCAGATTGTTATTCAATGTAAGGGTTCTTAAAGTGCCTCACACATTCTGGAATGCTCATGCTACAGATCCTATTGCGATTCCACGTTTTTGCTTCTCAGCATTGCATGTTCTAAAGATACTCCCCACATTACATGACATTTTAAGAATCTTGCCAAGCATTGGCATGATATTTGCGTGGAACCACTACATGTCATGCGGAAGGCCTGGACTCTATTCGCACTCAAATTGAGGTCATAGTATTATTGATTTATTCGCATCTATATCGTATTTTCTTTCATAGGCACGTTTTTTCGCTCACGATCAATGGTTTCATTACGGGAATCTATGAGAAACAAGCTCCGTAAGCATATCGACTCGAATTCTTAAATAGGTAATATACAGCCACAGGTGTCACGTTAACTAATGTAATGCCGTGTGGCAGAAGCTCACAATAACAAAAGGCCTCAAATTATGTGAACTGCAAAAGGAGTGGGTGGTTTGAGGGGCCCTTTATTACAAAGCACTCATTCGTTGGGCAGCATCAGCCACAACGGTAACGACACGTGCAGCTGCGCAGGGCCACGTGTTGCAATATGGACACGTATTGAGTGCTTCCCTGATTCTCAAAATAATTAATTGTGGAAAAGTGAGCACTTCGCAACTGTACATTCACTAAGCTTCCTAGGCTAATTTGAAACAAGCGGTGCGACAGCTAGAGATGTTCGTTTGCCGGTGGCATGGTTGAGGTGTCCACTGAGACGCCAAACTTGGCAACCGATAAAGAAGGCTATATGCACGGGGCCTGATTGTGCTATCACGTTCCTTTCTCGAAGGTGAAGCTCAACCATTGTCTAAGGTATTATCATTAGCAAATGAGCGTCCACCATCAGTCGGTCGGGTACGTCTGGTAGCCACTTGCTACGATATGTGTAATTTTATTCCTGTTGTGAAAAGAAAGAGAACCTACTTGGTAATCTGGTGCCTATACACAACCGCTATATTCATTTGACTGGCTTACATAACCTTTATGTATGACAGCGTGCTCGCTATGTTTCCATTAATACTGTGATTCCATGCTGATGCCAAGCATAACTTTGATGACCCGCAAGTGCCGGGCGCGTGGCAATAACCAAAAAAAGGCATGCGCGCTAGAAGGCAATTGGATTTGATATGATTCATATGTGCGATCTAACGTCCCAAAACCACATATGATTCTGAGAGACGCCATGGCAATTGGATATGTGGGTTAGAAAAGACATCCAATTTAACCTTGTGTATTTTGAGCCTACAGAAATAATAATTTTCTATCTTGCGCGTTTGGGGCCGTGTGCTGAACGGTTGCGTGCCATAAGCATGACATACTTTCAAAAGAAATAATAGAGTACCACATTTTTTGAGGTAAAGAAAAGCGCCACTAAACCAGGTGACAAACTTATCTGCAAAAAAAAAAAGACTTCCGCAAAGGTGCAGGTGTTTTTCTCGTGCCAGCTGCGCTGAATATTGAAACCTTATCATCATTAGTAAGCGCACTGCATTCTGCCTGCAGAGCCTTAAGCTTATGGGGAAACTTGTCGTTAGATGCATATTCCAACCTTTTTAGGTGTTTCCAAATTTTTAGTGGACTGTGAAATTCTGTAGAGGGAAAAATAAAAATAAATTACACAGAGTGTCTTGTGCCTTGTTGAGAGTTGACAAAACGAGAACAATCGTCATCCTTTCCTTCTCAGCCCATTTCATGATCCCTTCCTTTACACTCACAGAAACCTTTTTATACTTAGCGGGATGAGGAGGAAATGAAGGATAATGAGGTTAGCCAGTTCTCAGACGGGCTGGCTACCCAATTCTGGAGTAGGAGTTAAACGGAATAAAAGATGACAGAAAACAGACCTTACAAAAAAGAAGATTGAGGAAAACAAAGCAGGATAACAATGTAAGGGTACGTAAAGGCGTTTAACAAAGCAGGCAGGATTGAAGGCAGTGCAAGCTTTTTGCACCACCCCAGTTTCTGAGATTAGCCAACCTGAAACCAGCTGACGACGTCATATGATGTGACAATGAGGTGTTATGTTGGCACCATCGCGAGACAATCTTTTCCGTAACTTGTGTGGATCTCATCAATACTCCGGTTTGTTGAGCTTTCACCTATTAGGATAGCTTGGTCAGCGCAGCCCCTCGACGCAAGGTGTCAATGTCCATTTGCAAAGTACGCTGTCACACTAGGCACAGCTGAAAGTAACTCACAACATAAGAAATACATGATATGGAATTTGGAATTATGTGTAATAGACATTTGCAGAAGGTAACTGTGCTCGTTTTGAAACGAAAAAAAAATACAGAAGATTGAGCGCTTGCCCAGAAGCTGTTTCATGAATGGGCGATTTTCATTTGTATTGATGCTAGCTAGCGCCACCCTACTGCAGCTCCTATATGAGGGCTAAAAGCGTCGAAAAATAAAATAAATAAACCAAATTACTGTCTGCAAGCTTTCCAGTCAAGAAGTAGATAGGGTTCGTGTCCCGGCTGCGGCGGCTGCATTTCCGATGGAGGCGAAAATGTTGTAGGCCCGTGTGCTCAGATTTAGGTGCACGTTAAAGAACCACAGGTGGTCAAAATTTCCGGAGCCCTCCACTACGGCGTCTCTCATAATCATATGGTGGTTTTGGGACGTTAAACCCCACATATCGACCAATCATCAAGAAGTAGAGAGTCACTACACAATAGTAAGATTGAAGGTGGGTGTTTTGTTGCCCCCGCACATTTCTTGTTTGTGCAGTATAAAATACTATTGCTCCTTAAATTTTCAGTATTAGTCCACACCCGATGCACACATCTAAAGACTAGTCTCAAACGTGAAACTCAAATGTTTTTTATCCCATATATAGTTTCCAGTGTCATTGTTGGTATGACTTAAATAGAAGTTGGGTAGTCTCAGATCGCTAGTAATTCTGAGGGCGAAGGTTCTTATTGGGAAATCACATAAACTCCAACGAAACGTTTTTAAAGAAAGCCGACGTTTCGGTGCTACTTGGTTCCTTCTTCAGGAGAAACTGGGACTACGTAGCAGCGGTATCTTCAAAGCACTCGCGGGGCGGTTAATGGCCTCTCTATCTCTCGTTTTCCCGTGGAGCACAGTTCATGTGTATACACTGGAGGAAGGATTCCGAGAGAGCGGTTGATGTTCAGGACCATTCGTTGTATATGCCACGACTGAAGTAGCAGCCTTCTCTTCCAGTTTTGCTTTCAAGAATTGTCGAAATTTATCCGGAGGTTCAACGTCTCAGCATGCTCGGCGACTGCGCTGCGCTCTTTGTAGAGCTACCGCACGTCGTTGGCATGTTGTTTAAGTCGTTCCTGTAGGTTTTTTATTTTGCCGGTATACGAAGAAGGACACTCGGCGCACGGGATTTTGTAAATGCCTCTAGGTATCCTGTTCAATGCTGGCCAGTCTTTCGGGGGAGGGAGGAGGAAGCCCAGCGTACACGAAGTCACGTGCGCGATGCGAACCCCTTTTTTTGAAGATCCGTGCCAACAGCTCGCTGGTGGCAACTGAGGATGTTTCGAAACGTCGGGTTTCTTCAAAAAGTTTTGGTGGGAGTGTAAATCATTTCCCAGTTTTCAAAACCAACCATACCAACCTCTGTCAAGTTTTTGCTTTGAAACTCCTTACAGTCTTACCTTGTGACCAGTCCCGCGTAACCGACAGAAGAAGAGACGAGAAAAAAAGAAGGCAAAACAAATAGATGACCATTTCTCGTATAATTTCCTAGATGGCATTACTCTGCCGCTACTCTCCAATAGGTATGAGTTTGTGAGAGGAATATGGAAAAAGTTAGTGGTTCCTGGTCTGACATTCGGCTAGGCGATATGGAAAAAGTTAGTGGTTCCTGGTCTGACATTCGGCTAGGCGGTCTTGTGCATGAGATCAAAAGTTCAAGCAAGATTAGAAATTAAGCAACGTGGAATAGGTAGGCTTGCCTTAGGAGCTCACGGGAATACACCAAATCAGGGAGTACAAGGTCATCTGGGATGGATATTATTTGAGAGCAGGGAAGCTAGCAGCAAGATAAAATTTGAGAAGCGATTGAGAGAAAGGGGGGAGGAGCGTTGGGCTAGGAAGGTATTCAGCTACTTGCACATAAAGAATGTCGATACAAAATGGAGAAAGAGAACCAGAGATTTGTCTGGTAAATACTTACAAAACAGCAGGGGGCCAAACCAAAAAGAATAATTGGTTAAGAAGAAGGTGAAGGAAGCTGACACCGATATGTGGAGAATTGGCAAGGGTAAAAAGTTCGCACTAGAGATCTGTCGAGCTTTTAAGCAAGAAACAGCCAAGGAAAGGATCTAAGATAATATTCAGGGTAGTTCTCTACTGTTTGAGGCCAGGACGAGAGTAATGCGAACCAAGACATATCGGGCCAAATACGAAGGGGTAGACACAATGTGGAGTGCGTGTGTGAGGAAGAGGAAACTGCCGAACACTTGATAATGTTCTGTAAAGGGCTTCACCCTATTGTTCAGGATGATGGCGCAGAGTTTTTCAAAGCACTGGGGTTTTGGGACAGGGAGGGCAAAATACACTTTAAGCGGATAGAATGAACTAGAAGGAGGTTATCTGATTGGTGGCTAAAGACAAGGCACGAGTGAAAATTAAACCCTTCACTGCAGAGTACGAGTCCTCAACATCACTGTTTAAAGGACGAAAAAAAATAAATCTATTTTTTGGTTCACTAAGTATTACGGCTTGGTGGCGTTAGCCACCGCCTGATATAAAGAGTACAGCAATATTAATCCATCCATCCATCCATCTCCGATTGGCTGCTGCGCACACTTTGCTAACAAATGCCCCTCTCAGTCTCCTGGATAGTGACGGATCGTTGGTGGAGCATGGGCAGAGCAGATCGGCGGGCTCTTTGAAGACGCATGCGCATGGCTTCCTTGGCTCACGTCTCATCGGTGCTACCCACGCGCTGTCTGCATTCTCGCACGTGGTAGGACGCATGGACGCATGTACGGATGGACGGACACATGAACAAATGGACGGACGAATGCTTCGCTACACTCATCGTCATTCACTCTGTGCATATGCTGTGATTTTTTAAACCTGCCTTTCTATAAAAATATCTGAAAAGCCCCTTTCTTCACCCCATTTGCACCACACAATACCACCAGGAACATTATTTGAAGGGTTGTTCATCAGGTCTGCCTATTTTGATATGAGAAAAGTGTTGCCACTGACTTTCAAGCCAAAATCGCCCAACGACGAGCACAATGTGTTCAAAAGTCGCCATTTTTCTAGAGCATCTGTCAAAAATGCCACCGCCCTAGATGTTTGAACTAAGTGTCGTGATAAATTTTCCAAGTTATGCACAGCCTAGCGGGTTACTGTACTATTCATAACAACTATATTGCATTTTCGTTTTTCATAGAGAGTCACATCGCCCGGTCACCATAGGAGTGCTGGGGCACCTGGTTCTTCACCTAGCCTTGAGATGCGCTTGGTGGCTCTAAAACTACGTTGTGAACGGAACCCTAATCAGATCCTTCTATTGTTATCCAATTGTTAAAAGGTTAATGCAGGGTCAACTTTCGGTGAAAAGCGCGAGAGCATTGTTTATAGACAGCTTCACGCTCCACCAGTCAGAGTGGTCTAGTGGCTGAGGCACTCGGCTTATTCAATTTTATTTATTGTTTTTTTTCCTTTACGCGCAGGTGCAACATAGTTATAAAGGAAGGCGGGCGAGGGAAAAAAGCCGCACATACGCGGCTTGAGGGAGACCTCACCCCCTCCGTGCGCTATGGCTATATATTGTAGCACACATAATACACTTATATATTACACTTATACTACCCTTATACAGTGACAATAAGGTGTAGCAGTTATACAATGAAAAGAATGAAAAAGCAAAAACCAATATAAAACATAACAAAACTCCTTTTTTTTACTCAGACAAAAGCGGGAACAAAATACATATGTCCTTCACAAGCACGAAAAATAAAAAAACATAACACTAATAAATTCCTGAAACCACTCTAGAGAGGATAGCGCAATAACATTTTAAATTTTGACAACGACAAGTGCTGTAAATAAAAGCCTGCTCTGTTGAACCATTTAAGAAGTTTAGGGAGATCGTTGGATAGCATTTGGTAGCCACATTTCGTTCTAAGGTTTGGAACCTTCCACACTTCGTGAGTACGAGTGCTATAACAAGATAAGTTGTGAGATAGCTTTAAACGTTCTTCCAGTAAGGCAGTGATGCATTTAGCACTAAAAAAATATTCGCGCATGAGGCTAGCTTTGTAGATGTGGTAGACTTGAGGTATGAGGCATTTATTAAAAGATTCTTTCAGTATGAGCCAGATACGGTCAGTTAGCGACAATGCGTATTATTTTCTTTTGCATATGAAATAGTTTGTTCAAGTTAAACTGAGTCACAGTCCCTTGTACTAGATGCCCTAATGAAGTTGAAATAAAAGTAAAGCATTAAAAATCAACAATTTTAGAGGAACGGGTAGAGTGTATCGGCAACGACTTATAACACCTTTGATATGGCAAAGCTTTTCGATTACCGAGCATACATGATCGTCCAATCACATAGTATTTGTAAAATGTACTCCTAGTGCCTTCAGAGAACGCACACTTTTTATATTTGAAGATCTAAAGGCTAACGTTTAAATTGAAGGAAAGTGTTTACGCTTTTGGTATGAAAGATAACAGGTTTTGTTTTGTCGCATTCATCTTTGAACAATGTTTTGCAGCCCCATGGGACAAACTGCAGCGTAAATTATATGACATCACAAATACACTATCGTAAATGCTTGATTAAATGAAAATGCTTGTGTCATCTCGCGCAAATTATAAATCTTGCGTTTCCATATCTGAAAATAATATCATTAGCGTACAAACTCGAGAGTATTGGGACCAGGATGCTGCCCTGTGGTACTCCGCAAAATATTTCTTTGATTGCAGATGCATTCTTGCCTACAGAAACAATTTGGCGTCTCTTACTAAGGTAGGCTGCTCATCCGCTGGTAGCGCGATCAAATCCCGGCCGTGGCGCCCGAGTTTTTGATGGAGGCGTAATTGCTTGAGGCTCGTGGGCTTCAATTTAGGGGCATGTTGAAGAGCCCCAGGTGGTCGAAATTTCCAGATAATTTTACTAAGGCATCTCTCATATTGATATTGTAGTTTCAGGACAATATACTTCTACAATGAAAAATTATTTAGTGCACATTTGTGTGCAAACATTTAGCTCTATTGAAGGTAATATGACAAAATATTTGAAGGAACCAATCATTATACTCACGTCGATTTGATGCGTCAAAGGCAATAAATATTAGTGATCGAATAAACGGTGGCAAATGTTATATCCTTATTCATATGAGCTGTATTCAAAATATGATTTTAGCAAGGTGATACAAGAACATGTAAACATACGTTACCTACGTTTGCATTGATTATATACCGGGTATGCAACCTGTATAGGGCAGCTACGAACTTCTTCACGCAAGAGCATAACATATATACAAGCTTTTATAGAATGTGTAACGTGTTTCAACTCGTCAGAGCACTCTCTAATTACAATGGAAACAATGCCAAAGAGCGTAATGAAGCGATTGAATTAGTTTATTTCACTCGACCATAGAAACAGTAAAAATGTAATACTGAAAGCAATAATTGCGTGTGGGAACGGGACTTACAGCGACATGATGTCTTAGCCTTGTAACGTAGCCAGCAGACAAAGAAAAAATATCGGCTATCTTTATGTTGGCTGCTACGTAGGTGGCCCAAAAACTTCAGGCCTTGTAATGTGGTATCTTAACGATAACGATGAATGTTGGGCATTATTATGTAGGTCCGTAACAGAAGTCCTTGAAAAATTATTTATGGCTAGTGCGTTTCTCTTTTACACTTATGTTTCATTCAGTTTTCGCCCGCAAAGCCTGTCTGGAGTGCTCAGCACGAACTGCGCCTCATTTCTTTTGGAAAATTCATGGTTATTATAGATCATATTGTTATGGTTGCGCCCAAATCATGAACTATACAGATTATTCTGAAACTAAATCACTTCTAGCGATACCGCCAGAACATTCGATGGCATGTGTATAACTGTCGACACGCTTCTTCGCTTGGCAGTTGATCGACGGCCGACGCTCCTTCCAACAATATCAGGGCCAGCTCGCATCGATGAATACTGCCTCGCTAATACAAGCTGAGTTCGTTGTAATCAGACCTTCCGTTTACGGGCCACAAGTACATCTGAGTAAAAAGTTTCATTTTGTTATTAGTCTTCTTCCTCCGACATACGGGTGGAGGTGCATCTTCGTTCACGTACTGCACGCCACCGTCAATCCGTGAATCCAGCCCGCATCGGAGAAGCGACTGACCCCAGCCACAAGCCACGAAAAAGACACAGGCAGCAAGGTCTGCAACTGCAGTGTGGGCCTCTGCAAGAGAAGGCTCAGAAGACCAAGGCCATGACCTCGACTTCGGCAACAATAACAGCCCCTGTGTCACAGTCCACTATCATGACGCAGGAGCCAAGGAAGCCACCAACCTTCCGTGGGTCATCGTTTGAAGACCCGGAGACCTAGTTGGAGACCTACGACCACGGGACCGCCCCAACTACTGGGACACAAAAGAACCACTCCGTCGCATGTACTTCTACTTGGAAGATGCCGCAAGGACCTGGATTAAACATTAGAAGGCTGCACCTAAAATGTAGAATCTCTTTTGTGGCGCGTTTCTGCAAACGTTCACAAGCATCGCTCGTAAAGAGAAGGCCGCTGCTTAGCTGAAGACAAGGGTGCAGTTACCAAAGATATAGTAATCATTTTTACAGAATAAACGACCCGCCTGTTCCGTCACGCCGATGCCACCATAGCTGAGGACTAAAATCTCTGGTTACTCATGCGAGGTGTCAAGCAGGAGCTGTTTGCGGGGCTTGTTTGCAGCCAGTCCAAGAGCGTCAATGAACACCTGATGGACCCTGCAACAATAGAAAAGGCGCTTTCGATGAGAAAACGAGGCAGTACAATCACCACTTCGCGACGACAGAATAGGCCGAAGTTGAAGCCCTCAGCACCGACAACCTGCGAGAGGTCATCAGATCCGTCGTACGGGAGGAACTGCGAAAATTGCTGCCTGCCTTCTAGCATTCTGCAGATCCGATCACCAACGTCGTACGCCAGGAAGTCCATCGATTTCTCCGCAGATGTGAACCAGCGCCGCCTGAGCCACAAGCCATGAGCTACGCTGATGTAGCCCGACGCAACGTTCCCCCGCCACGTGCACGTCAAGAGGCTGCGCCACCACAATTTTTTCGCCAGACACCACCGCCACCACCATCGACACCATACCGTCCACCCGCCAGCCAGCACTACACTCTGAAGAAAACTGACGTGTGGCACGCCCCGGACCATCGACCGCTCTGCTATCACTGCGGAGAAGCTGGCCACACCTACTGCCGCTCCCACTACCACCAGATAGAACTGCATGGTTTCGCCATTGGCGCGCCGTGTCCACAACGGATTGAAAGACCACGCGACATCGCCGACTACCTCGCAGCAGTGCAGTGGACACCCCGAGGATCTTCCGGTTCACCGTCACCGGGCTGGTATATGTCACTCCACCGCCGCCCGTACACTGGGCCAGCACAGTGCCGGTCGCCTAGCCCGTACACGGAAAACTAAGGGCAGCAGCCGATAGAGGTGTTGTTGCTGTACGACGAACTGCCGAAGATCCTCCACCGCCAACGACGACGTCTCGACGGAACCCCTAAAACCCGCCTCAACGTCAACGTAGTTCCAACGTCAAAAATTGGTGGGCAGAATGCGACTTGCATATGCAACCTGAAGCAGCGGTACATATCCCAGCAGCCATGATCCGATGCCACGACCAAACTGCAACGCGAGACGATGAACTAGCGACCTCCACGTTCTTATCGACTGCCACAGTGTGACAGCTCTCGTCGACTCCGGGGCCGATTATTCTGTCATCAGTGGATAGTTCACCGCAAAAATTAAGGAAGTCAAGCGCGCCTGGGAAGGTTCCGAAATAAAAACAGCTGAAGGCCACCTAGTTAAACTAGACAAAATCTCTACAGTGAGTATCTGCGTTAACAACCACATTTTCCCCACAAGCTTTGTAGTAATACAGCGCTGCTCGAGGGAAGTGATTTTTGGTGCAGGCTTCTTGAGTCTTCATGGTGCAGTCATCGATATGAGATCCTAGTCAATAACGCTATCAAGAGAACCAGCCCTACCGCAGCACATGCCACCTGAAAAGCATGCCTTGAATGTACTGAAAGATTGAAAGTGCTGGAAACACTTCCGTCGGCTCTCAAAAACCAACATACCTGGAAGGCGTCGTTGAACCTTATCCACAGCTGTTGATAAACTACGAGGTTTGCGTCGCAAAAGGAATAGCCGAGCTGAGAGGGAGGAAATCAACAGTGATGCTCATGAACTTCAGCAACGAGTAAAAACACGTGAGCAAAGGTACGATAGGCCTATTTTGAAGAAATTGTAGAAGCCAGCAAAAAGATCGCCCTCGTCAAGTCTATTGAGCCTGCTTCAACGAGTCGAGGTCTCCACGAGAACCTCGACATCAATCCGAGACATCTGAACTAAGAAGAAGAACGGCTGAAAAGCTTGCTCCGGCATTACGAAGACTGCTTTTCGTCGTTGTTAAATGTTCGGCAGACACCAGTTGCAGAACACCGCATCACAAAAGAGGAGAATACTAGACCACTCCAGCAGAGCTTTTACAGAGTTTCGACGCGAGAGCGTGAGGCAACAAGGAAGCAAGTCGACGAAATGGTACGCGACGACAGCACCCCAACTTACAAGAGTACGCGGGCATAACCTGTGGTGCTAGTGAAAAAGGACGGCTGCCTACGCTTCTGGGTCGATTATCATCGCCTGAACAAAGTCACGCAGAAGGGTGTGCATCCCCTCTTCTTATAGAAGACACTTTCAGTCGAATCCACAACGCGAGCCATTTTTCATCAATGGACCTCAAGACCGGAAGTTGGAAAGTAGAATTTGACGAGAGGGACCAAGATAAGATCACTTTAGAACACCATATGGCCTCATCGAATTGAAAGTGATGCCTTTTGGTCTTTTCTCGGCCCCAGCAACTATACCACGCGTTATGCACACTGTACTGGCTAGATTAAAGTGGCAGACTTGCCTCGTTTACTTGGACGGCGTAGTCGTGTTTTCCCCAAGCTTCGACGGTCATGTCCGGCACCTTTAATCTCTACTTCAAGGAATCAATACCTCCGATATCGCCCTCAAACCTTAGGAGTGCCGCCTCGCGTTCGAGGAACTCGTGTTCTTGGGCCTTGTGATGAGCGAGTCCAGTGTAAGCCGTGACCCGCAGAGCGAACCCTCATTGCTGCATTTCTTCCACCCACCGACAAGACCGTCCTTCTATTTTTGATCCTCTGCGCTTATTGCAGTCGGTTCGTCAAGAACTTTGCCCGTATCGCCGAGCCGCTAACTAACCTTACCGGGTCCAACGTGGAATTCAAGTAGGAAAGGGCGCAGCAGGAAGCATTTCAAGAGCTCTGGCGTTACTTGGCATTTTGATGGATTCGCCGAAACAGAAATACATACCGACGCAAGCAGTGTGGGACTCGGCGCCATTCTTGTGCAGAGCACTGACGGACCGGAAAGGGTCATCAGCTATGCCAGCCGGTCGCCATCAAAGGCAGAGGCCAACTATTCTACAAAAAAGAAGAGTGTCTTGCCATCATCTGGGCAGCATCAAAGTTTAACCCCAACCTTTGTGGCAGGCCCTTCAAAGCTGTAAGTGACCACCACGCCTTGTGTTAGCTTTGAAACTTGAGAAACCCATGAGGTCGTCTCGCAAGGAGCAGCGTAAGGCTGCACGAATTCGACATATCCGTCGTTTACAAGTCTGGAAGAAAGCACTCCTACGCCGGCTGCCTGTCTCATAGCCCCGACGACGTGCTACCCCGTGATGACCAAGATGACAACTGAGTTTTGGTAACAATAAGTGTCGACGACTTCGCTGAACAACAAAGAGCCGATCCGGAACTCAGGATCCTTAAGCAATACCTCTGGGGCAGTGCTGGCATTGTCCCGAAAGTATTCAAACGAGCACCGGCATCGTTTATCCTGCGCAACGGCGTTCTTCAAAAAAAGGACTTCTTGGCACGTCGAGCAACGTACTTTCTCGACGTGTCTTTTCCGTTGCGACCAGAAGTACTTCAGGCCCTGCACCACAACGCCACGGCCAGACACCTGGGGGTTTCTCGCACGCTTGCCAGAATACAGGAAAGTTGTTATTGGCCTCTCACCTTGCTGCCGACGTTGCTCGTTACGTGAAGACTAGCCGAGATCGACAGTGACAGCAGACACCACCATCTAGGCCAGCTGGACGTTTACAGCCCATTTATCCACCACGCCGACCATTACACCTAATTGGCATAGACCTACTAAGGCCATTTCCGACCTCGACGCCAGGAAATAAGTGGATCATCATCGCTATACCGACTGCCTCACATGCTACGCCGAGACAAGCGCTCTGCCTAAAGGCAGTGCGTCTGAGGTAGCCGAGCTCTTTGTTGAAAACACCATTCTACACCATAGAACGCCGGAGGCTCTCATCTCTGAGAGATGCGGTCGTTATGGTGAACCTCATAAAGACGATTCAGAGGTAGAGCCAAACAAATTATCGCCAGACCACCGCCTACCATTCGCAGACCAATGGCCTCACCTAGGGCTAAAGAAGACTATCCCCGACATGCTGGCTGTGTGCATCGACGTCGAACACAAAGCGTGATGCATCATCCTTTCTTACGTGACCTTCGCATACAACACGGCAGTGCAAATAATGCGACGCAGATGTCGCCATACAAGTCTACGGAAGGAGCCCAATAACGACGCTGGACGCCATACTGCCAAACCTCGCTGATGAAGAAAATTTCGACGTCACCACCTATTCTCAGCACGCAGAAAAAGCTCGTGAACTCGCCAGCCTGCGCATCGAGAATCAGCAGGCGAGCGACAGCCGTTATTAGAATCTTGGACGAAGCTTAGTGGAATACCAGCCTGGTTACCGTGGTTGGGTGTGGATGCCAATACGCCGACGAGGACTCAGTGAAAGACTTCTGCGACGGTTCATCAGACCGTACAGAGCAGCTCGACGTCTCGAACTACTCGACTACGGTATTCTTCCTGATGGCATCACGAAGCCTCAATGGCAGCGTGTGCGACCTGAAGCACGTCTTGTCGTGTGCCTGAAACAGTTTCTAGCGCGTTAACGCATTTAGGGACTGATTACTTTGTACCTAGTTATTACGTCGTTATTTTGTTGTTTTTTTCTTCTTGCCTTTTTGTTGTTATTTTTATTGTTCACGTATTTCCCCTGGTGTTTAGTTTCAAGCATCGAGACAATGTTTTTTTCAGAAGGGGGCGATTCCACGTGCGTTTCTTCTTTACACTTACGTTTCATTCGGTTTTTCACCCACAAAGCGGGTCTGGAATGCTCAGCACAAACTGCGGCTCATGGTTTTAGAAAGTTAACGCTTATTGTAGATCATGTTGTGAAGATTACGCCCACGTCACGAACATGACTGAATATTCTGGAACCTACGTCGCTGCTAGCGATACCGCTTGAATATTCGATGGCAACTGTATTAATGCCGACACGCTTCACCGCTTGTGAGTTGATCGATGGCCGACGCTCTGCTCGACGCTATCAGTGCCAGCATGCATCGCTGTAATCTGACCTTCCGTTTACGGGCCACAAGTTCGGCCGAATAAAAAGTTTCTCGTTTTAGTAAGTCTATTTCCTTCATCCACGTGCCGACCTCGTGACAGTATACAAAAGCAATTCTTCTTTCACTTTCAAGTATTGTTAACGTTGTAGTAGTATTGGTAGCGGCCTATTGTAGTATTGGTAATACAATTACTTTTGTAGACTAAAAGGCGCACAAAAGTAGTGAACAGCTTGACAGCGCGACGTAAAAGAACAGTTTGCGATAAACATTTCCTGTTATGTGTGTTTTGTGTTTGTTCGAGCAGATATTATATCATATGTGAAGCTCCATCATCATCAGCAGCAGCAGCCTGGCTACGTCCACTGCAGGACAAAGGCCTCTCCCATGTTCCGCCAGTTAACTCGGTCCTGTCCTTGCTGCTGCCAATTTATACCCGCAAACTTCTTAATCTCATCTGCCCACCTAACCTTCTGTCTCCCCCTAAACCGCTTGCCGTCTCTGGGAATCCAGTTAGTTACCCTTATTACCCAGCGGTTATCCTGTCTACGCGCTACATGCCCGGCCCATGTTCGTTTCCTCTTCTTCATTTCAACTATGATATTCTTAACCCCCATTTTTCCCTAATCTACTCTGCTCTCTCCTTTTCTTTTACTGTTACACCTACCACTTTTCATTCCATTGCTCGCTGCATCGTCCTCAATTTAGGCTGAATTCTCTTTGTAAGTCTCCAAGTTTCTGCTCCATTGCTAAGTACCGGCAAGATACAGCTGTTATATACCTTCCTCTTGAGGGATAGTCGCAATCTACCTGTCATAATTTGAGAGTGCTTGCCAAATGTGCTCCACGCCATTCTTATTCTTCTAGTTACATCAATCTCGTCGTTCGGCTCCGTGGTTATTACCTGCCGTAAGTAGACATAGTCTTTAATAACTTAAATGTGCACTATCACCTATCTCGAAGTGCTGTTCTCTTCCAAAGTTGTTGTACATTACTTTCGTTTTCTGCAGATTAATTTGAAGACCCACTTTTCTGCTCTCCCTGTCTAACTCCGTAATCATGAGTTGGAATTCGTCCCCTGAGTTACTAAGCAATGCATTGTCATCGGCGAAGCCCAGGTTACCAAGGTACTGTTCATTAACTCTTATCCCTAGCTGTTCCCATTCTAGGCCTCTGGAAGCCTCCTGTAAGCACACGGTAAATAGCATTGGGGAGATTGTATCCTCTTGCCTTACACCCTTCTTGATTGGTATTCTGCTGCTTTCTTTATGAAGCACAATGGTAGCAGTTGATTTCCTGTAGATTTCTTTGAGGATGTTTATATAAGCTTCATCGACGCCCTGATTCCACATTGTCTGCATAATTACTGATATTTCTACTAAATGACCCCTTCCGGTCTGTCAGTGCTCTGCGCAAGAACGGCACCAAGTCCTGCACTGCTTGCGTCGATATGTCTTTGTTTCGGCGAACACTTTCTCGTAGTCAATCAAGGCTATGTATAGTGGTTGGCTGTATTTTGAGCATTTCTCTATTACCTGATTGATAGTATGAATGTGGTCGATTTTTGAGAGCCTTTTTGAAATCATGCTTCTTCCTTTGTTTGACTGAATTCAAATGTTCTCCTAACGCTGTTAGCAATTACCTTTGTAAACTTCTTGTATACTTCGGAAAGCAAGCTGATTCACCTGTAATTCATCAAGTTTTTGTCATCTCCCTTTTTATGTATCAAGATGATGTTAGCATTCTTCCAAGACTCTGGTACTCTTGCTGTCAGGAGACACCTCGTAAACAGGGTGGCTAATTTTTCTAAAGCAATCTGTCCTCCATCTTTCAGCAGATCTGCTGTTATTTGAACCTCACCAGCAGCTTTGACTTTTTGCATGCTCTCCAAAGCTTTTCTGACTTTTTCTATTATTACTGATTGGGTTACATCTGGGTTACTGCTAGTTCTTATATTATTAGGGTGGGGGTTGTTGTGGCTACTTTCTAGACCTCTGTAAAACTCCTCTGCTATTTTAACTGTCTTATGCATGTTGGTAGTTATTTTGCCTTCTTTGTCCCTCAGTGCATACATCCAATTTTCGCCTATTCCAAGTTTGCTCTTCACTGATTTGACGCTCCCTCCGTTTTTCAGAGCAAGTTCAATTATCTCCATGTTATGCCTTCTTAAATCCCCCAGTACTTATAATTAGTGACTCAAAAAAAGTGTTCGTATTGTATCTGGAAGCCAAGTGAATGTTTAATGAGTAATTTTCATGAATGCAGTTTTATGATGGCGAAAGACCATTTGCCAGTCCTCGCGCCAGGGGGTACTTTTTAAATGCCTGGATAAATAGTTGTTCGACGAAGTCGCTAAGAACATTTATTACAAAACACAGTCATCTGCGTGAAAGTTCACTTTAACAGAAATTTTTTTGTAATATGAATTATGACTAAAAGAAATAGTACAGGCCCTAGAACTAAGTCAGAATCAACCGTTACGTATTTTGAGTACCAATCGTGAAAAGAAACAAATTGCGGTCACTTAGTTATGTAAAATATTAGTCAACTCATTAACGTTTTGTTTTTAAGCACTTTCTTAACTATTAAACGTATTTTTGTGTAAAACCTTATAGAAGGTTTATATAAAATGCAAAAACCTTGCATTTACTTGCTTGTTATGAGACTTCGCAAAATTATGTACAGCCGAGGTCATGTTTGTGTAGAGCACGTGAACAGCCAGTTATTGCTCAGCGGGGTGATACCGCCTTGGGGCAGTATGTGGTCAGCTTGACAACTAAGACATGCATGCTCTTGTTACACCACTTCGGAATACAAAACTTCCTGAAGGTTTCACCCCGCAAAGCGAAAGCCGGCTGTTCGCGTGCTCTATACAGACGTGGCCATGGCTGTACGGTTCGGACTAGCTAGGTGCAGGTTGAAAAGCATTGTCTAAATTCGTGCTCGTGTCTATTGAAGAAATTGTGTTTCTTGAGAACCTCTACATAATGTGGGTGTAATATACGTTCTAGTAAGTTGCTAGATGCGTAAAGCACTGAAATTTGTCTATGGTTACCATCCCAGTTTTCGTTTGTTTTTGCGGATTGGTTTAATTCTGATAGTTAAACAATCATGCTTAATTTACCATCAAGTAATGATTTGTGCAAGCATACGCGTAAAAATGGCTTGTCGCTCGCACTACGGGAGTTCTTAAGTCATTCGAAAGAAATCAGCGCCAGATACATTTTGTATACAGTTTCAGTGACATATTCAAGAAAACACTTTCCGACATACCATCAGGCAAGGGAGATAAGAAAACATTAAAGTTGGCAAGATACCACTGTCTTCGATGTGAAAAGTACTGAAGTGTTCTATAAAAAGCTTCGCGATTGATTCAGATGAGTTATCTCTCTTCCATGGTCATCAATTATTTTGCATTCATTTGACCGGCGAAAGTTTTCCGCAAGACTTATCTGGCAATGTATAGTGCAAATAGGTGCCACAGTACCATTGTTCAACTGAAACACCTTTCCACGTAAGTGGAGATGACCATTTTGCGATTTTCCTTTGATAACTCATTTCAGCACAATAAATCGTGGTTTTCTTGTTTAATGCTTTTACCTACCTTTTCAATTTCAATGTCTCTCAAGTTATGCATGGTTCAAAGCTTTTCACACGCGGTGCGCACAAAAAGCTCATTGGTTTTACTTCAAGGCCAGTAAACTTCAGTACTTCAGAAAGACGGGCTAGTCGGTTTCGCTGCGCACTGAAGATTAAACAGAGATCAGCTCACTGTGTCGCTTTGTCTGTGTTCACGTTTGTGTGCCCTAAAGCTTCAGTATACCGAACACTTCATACAAAGATGACTGACACTATCAGCACCACTGACAAATCGTCAAAATGTAAGCAAAGAATATTTAGCATCGATTCATCATTGGCTTTACTAAGCTTACAATAAGTAGTTACCTTGCGTATTTTACGATTAGAAACACTTGAAGTCCAGAGTTCGACGAAATTTTGTATTGTCAGGCATTCAATGAGATGAAACATGGTCACTGACCAGGTCTGCTTAAGATCTGATATTTCGAAAACGCATACGGTTTCCTTGCTCACTGAGCAGGACTAGAAGTCGTCAATTATGAAGCCAGTAGCTGCCGCAACGAGTGTCTATAGATAGCAGGTATAGTCCCTGCTGCTTTTCATAGTACGTAGAATTGGATGGATGGTTATAGATTGGAGAAGCCGGCGGGATGCCGTGTCCTTTTTAATGTGGAGACAGCGGCATTGTTCTAGTCCATGGCGTGATTACGTTCAAACGCATGCTCAGCAATGTCCTTTGTCGTGTAACTTTAATTAGTGACGGCGTGTATGTGTTTCTTGAGAATTTCCGGAGCCCTCCACTACGGCGTCTCTCATAATCAAATGGTGGTTTTGGGACGTTAAACCCCACAAATCAATCAATCAATGTGTTTCTTGAGACATCAGGAGAACTTTTCTGTTTCTTCATTGTACACTTGACGGCAATCAGTGCACGGTATCTTCTACGTCATTCCGGGCAATCACTCACTCTTCAGCCTATCTTTCACAACAACAAACTCGTTTCAGATTTTGTTCGTAGGCAGGTGCGCATGCGCAAATGATATCTTGATAATACGCGTTAAAGCAACTTGCCCATTCCTTCGATGTAAGGTGTGACCGCACTTGCACAGGTTGTCGCGTTGCTTTGTGCGCTTGGCTGCATTACCCAATGATCAGTTGTAGTAATGAAATGATCCGGATAGCCTTTACGGCTGAGCTTCCAAAATATCGTTCATAATCCTTACTTCAACACATTATTATCTGAACCGACCCGTATGGCGCGTGTTACCAAGGGTGACGCGACGAACCTATTATGGTTGATGATATGATGCGAATAAGACCGCGACAATAGCCTGTGTGCGTGGACTTTGATATATAGCCAAAGAGAGGGCACTTTCGTCTTGGCGAACCTTAACCTTCGAAAAGGCAGCACTTTTTTTATTGAATATCATGTAGGATTTATCGTCTCAAAACCGCCGCCATAGTGAAGGACTTCGGAAATTTGGACCATCTGGGATTCTTCAACGTTCACCCAAATCTGAGCACACAGGCCTACAGCATTTGCGCCTCTATCGCAAATGAAGCTGCCGCCGCCGGGATTCAATTCCACGATCTGTGGGTCATCAGCCGAGCACCTTAGCCACTAGGTCACCGCGACAGGGCAAGACCGCATGTATTCCTTCTCATGTTCAACGGTGAACACTAGATTATCATATTTCGTACCATATCTCCACTCTACCGACTATTAAGCAACCTTCACAAAAAGTTAAGCCCTTCAAGCAGCAAAACCTCGACGCACGTCGAGAATTCATCCGCATTTGTTTCAAATTTAAAGGAGGTTACACTGAGTCAGGATGACGCTATTGTTTCCTTCGAGCCAGGTCACTTTTTACAAGTGTTCCAGTAGACTTGCCCATAACCAGGTGCAAAGAAGTCCCAAAAGAACACAGTGGTCTTCCACATAACACCACTTTCGCGTTCGCGAATTTGATGAGCTACTGCGGTTTTGCCTGATAAGCATATATTTTTCAGACGGTGGGATCTTTTACCCGGAAATGCACAGGAAAGCAATGTAGCATCAATATCTTTCACTAAGGGTAATCTCTTGATAAAAGCCTTGGAAGGAAAAGTCCTGGAAACGTTCACTCTGTCACCTAAAGTGTTCTACAAGTGCGTTGATGGCTGCCTTTGCATCTTGAAGAATCAATACTTCTGGTGCTTCTTGGACGGCCTGCACGCGCAATGATAACATACACTTTAAAATGTTTGTAAAAAAGTGGCAGCTGCAAGCAAATACGTAGTAACTGCAGCGCTTACCCTTTTTGAGTCATTACTGCCCTTTTGCTACTCGTTTACTACCTACGTTAGCATACAGTTACTATCTTCATCCATTACCAACTTTTTGCGACCTCTTTACTACCGACATTAGTAAACAGTTTCTAATTAGAATGAAAGAGGTAGTAGCCGTAGCCATTACTACTTTTCTTGCTTCGTTGATACCTTTTTGCTAACCGTTTGTACTATCTAATCAAAAATAGTGCGTGACCCCGATTCTAAAAATGTATGAGAGGAATCGTTTCGAGGTATCGTCAATAAACGAAAAAATGAAGCTGAAGATATCCATAGATCAACAAAAACATTTTGTTTTAAATTGTCCAACCGAGATATCTAAACGTCATTCTGATATTGCCTAAATAGACAAGTATAAGTTAACGAACCATATGGAAGTGCTACACGCGTTGCAAGAGTCAATTACAACAACAATATCGGTGCATCAAAATTACCCGTTTGATCACAATTATTCTGGAGTACGGTCACAATTAATTCACTGCGGTGTGTCTCCAAATTTTTTCGTTGTTATGGCCCGTAAAACCCCAAAAACAATTATTACCCTTTACCCGCTGATATATTATCCGTGTAAAGCATTCAAAAGGACGGAAACTATGTTAATAAGTTCAATACTTTGTTTCGGGCACTCTATATAGTGCCTTTTGTGGCCCTTTTATATTAAATCGATATGACGCATAATTTTTATAGATACGGCTAACTAAAAGTCTTGTGCTACGTCCTCAAGCACGCGTAACCAGGTAGTATGAAATAGTGTTTAGGTTCACATTTGTTATAACCCATCCTGAAACACACGTGCTCCCCTGTGTCAGACATGCATCTGCAAAGTAGGGGCTATAAATACCCCACGCCTACTTAACTCTGAAAAAATATTCAGCTTGTTAGGTCTATGTATTCTTCGCGTTCATGGCACATCACGGAAGATTTGCCAAAGTTGTGTGGTAATATGACAATGATTGACCAACGTTAGCAATGATGAAATAATATGCCAAAATGAATGAATGTGGTAGTATCGCCTTCAACTTAATTTTTCTTTCAACTCTTAGAAGTTTACACACATGGCTAACATTTCGGTAGCAACAGTTACTAAATGCTGGTAGTGACAGCAAAGTTAGTAACTGTTACCACCCCCGCCGTTACTAACTCGTTTACTACAAGGGTTGTAACATATGTGATCAACCATTACTACTCCTAAGTTAGCAAGTTCTACTACATTTTTTTCTAAGAGTGTACAGTGTGCCGTTGAACATGAAAAAGAAAACTTTCTGCATTTCTTCGAGGCTGAGGTTCACCGGGTTAGAAGTGCTCTCGCCTTCTCGGTATATCGGAAACTCTCGCACACAGGCAATTATCTCAGTTTTATTTCGCATCAACCAATCGGCCGCAAGACACCCGTCGGGTGATCCTTCTTAACACGCGCCATACGGGTCTGTTCAGTTAATAATGAATTGAAGGAAGAATTACAAATGATTCATTGGGAGTTAAGCCACAATGACTGTTCTGGTGATTCCATTACTAAAACTGAGAAACGGGTATTACAGCCAAGCTCACAAAGCAACGCGACAACCTGTGCACGTGTGGCCATACCTTACGTCGAAGTAATGAGCGAGGTGCATTCCAGCGTATTTTCAATCTATGATTTGCGGATTGCGTACGAGCCTACCAACAAGCTCCGAAACCAGCTTGGTATTTTGAAAGGTAGCCTGCTGAGTCAGTAAATCCTAGGGACCGTGCAGAGATACCGTGCGCTGGTTGTCGTCAAGTGTACAGTCATCAGCACCTTTCAATCTAACTTGCCGACGTGTGGCTTCGGCTCGCTTTTACTGAGGTCAGGACCACCGACCGTTTAAAGAGATATGCTTGCTGCCGTTAAGGATAGATATAGCCCACGTCGGTTTCACTAATAAATTTTTGTTTCCAGTCTGCCTGATCGGCGGGTTGAATGCATTCACTTCGAACCCCTTTTGCACCATGTTTCGCTCATGGCTACGTTATCGGGTGAGCCCATCGCATTCGTTGTCATATGCTTATCTCGACAATGAATCATTGCGTGCGACAGCTTACTGACCATTTGATACTGCTCAAAAGGAATGAGAGGTGAAATAGTAAACCAAACGCACGTTCATGGCGTCTGTAAAACTTGCACAGTAGATCTGAAATGCAGTGGATTTGTTCATATCCTACTTCAATAAGTTTCACACAGTGTAATTTGAACTGTTCTCACAATTTAGAGTGTACCTTCCTGCTCGGTCCATGCTGAACACAAGATGTTTTGAATCAAACACTTTTGCGGGTAATAATACCTAGGATTTAGCGTCCAGGAAGCACTGTTTAATTATAACATGGGAATTTAAACCTTACTGTGACAACTGCGCACGGAAATTGTATTGTTTGCGTTGCACCCATGCGTCTTTATTCCTGAGAACACGCTAAAACATTTCGTTCACAGACGACAAGTTCAGTGCAGCGGAGACCGAATACAAATGCACACTCTAAATTGCCAGAACAGGTGAATTCACGCTGTCTGAAAATTATTTATTCAAAACATGAAAATCGCTACCGCATTTCAGATTTGTTTAATGTGCATCTTTTACAGACGCCATGAACGTACACATTTGTTCTGCTTTTTATAAGTGTGATTCTTTGCTTCTAATTCCAACGAAGGATACTATACGTTTTCTTCCTGCAAGGAGAATGCCTCCACCTTGCCTATTGTCCCTCTGTTTTCTGAAGGTGCTAAATTGATCCAAGTCGGGCAGAATCTCTGTATAAAAAATTTCAAAGTTTATGTTTTCAAATTTCAAATTTCAAATTTCAAGTTTTGCTGAGCAACAGGATATTGCAATCACTGTTTTTGAGGTATAAGTTGTGTCCTAAGAAAGTATACTACGTAGTTAGTGAAGGATAGTGATAGCACCAAGTGTGCAATTGTTTGTTGAGACAAGGAATAGTGGCTAGCGAAAGCTCGTGTGGGTTTGTTGCGCAGTATCTATTCTGTGTACTACTTTATTATGTCAGTTGTGTCATCGTATACATAGGTACAGTTATCTATTCACAGTTTGTCATTGTTGAGCCCAAATGGCATATTTTTCATTTTAACTATTATTGTGTGTTACTGTTGGCCAATTAACATTTAGCAGATAGAAGTCACCTGCCAAGATAATCGGTCACTTGGCTTTACATAAGATAGATATGTAGGGTTTAACGTCCCAAATCCACCATGATTATGAGAGACGCTGTCGTGAAGAGTTCCGGAAATTTAGACTACTTGGGGTTCTTTACAATGCAACTAAATCTGAGAACAAGGCCCTACAACATTTTCGCCTACATTGAAAATGCAGCCGCCGCAGCCGGGATTTGATCCCACGACCTGCGGGTCAGCAGCCAAGTACCTTAGCCACAAAACCACTGCGGCGGGGCGGCTTTACATAAGCTGTCATAGTTACTTGGCTAATTGATATTCTTGATTGAACAACCGGCGGATTTATATATAGCGCTCAGTACGTACCTAGAACATTGAAGATTGACATACCAATAGGTACATTTCTAACAAAATAGATACGCCACCTCCGTTCGAGTTGCGATTTTTTTACATGAACTCAAGCATGGTGGCAAAATTTTGCTGTCATATATTGAATCTCTTAACTATGTTTCCGTTATGAAAACTATGTCAGGATTGTGTGAGAGCGGGACTGTCGCTAAATCAACAGCCTTATTTACAGCACTTTGGCAATTATTATTCATATATTTGGGTGAGCTGCCAAGTGCCTTGGTTTGTAAGTTCATTTTTTCTTGCCAATGGAGAAACGAGATTTCTTCAAGTTTTTGGGCACACACGTTACCTCAGCGATCATTAGTTAGATGGACGAAAGCTTCACTCTCGCTCCTTTAACCCTTCTGGCAGTGGACGTTTGACAACAATTCATCCAGTTAACCCGCCTTGAAAAATCTCCACATATAGATAGCTCACTATTCTTTAAGTTAACGCTGCCTTCAGAATATGGACTTTTCGCGATGACACAAGAATTTTATGATAAACAGCTATGGTTGTTTCTCAGAATTTTGACCAGTTTAGTGGATTTCTTCAATACCATATGTTGATACTCTAAGCTTGTGATGGAAAACATAGCCGCTTATTGCCTTTGTGAGTGTTTCCGTGGTCTCGGTGCATATGTAAGTATAACCTTATCAAGTCATATTATCAAGGTATTCATGCTCCCTTTGTTGTCCAGCTCATATTTCATTGCTTCAAGTGTTGCAAATTTGTTTGACAATTTTTCATTATTTCTCTCAAGTTCTTTTACTGTTCCTGACAATGCGTCCATTGTCAGTACCTTTTTTCCAGTGCCATATTCAGTTAGCTAGCCAAAGAACTTTATTTGGTCCTGAAAAGACAAGAGTGTCCTTATCAAGGGGTACCGTCTTCGAGCCACACCCACGATGGTGCCGGGAGATTGAGAGCCTCGGCGACATTGCGGGCTCTCTGGGCCGCCTTGAGCTTCTGTTTTTGGCGGCGCTGGTGAGGAAACAGAGCCAGTCGTTCTCCGCAGAGGAATACCATGGGCCCCCGCGCGAGTCGTGACACTGCCACGGCAAGTGCTGCTGATGCACGCACCTCGGATGCTTGCAGCGCAGACAGCCCCAGTCCAGTCCATGCATTTTTGAGCTTCGAGCATATGAACAGAGATGCATACGTGTCTGTCTGTAGCATTCGCTCTGCGATGGTCTGTGGTCTGTTTAAGTGTGGGTGTGGAAGCCGAAATTTCCGGTAACCCAGTAGATAGGGCTTACAAACATCGGTAAAAGTGCAGTTTATAACACTAGCACAGCTTAAAAAAGTCAATTTTAGCCACAGTAAAGTGTTTGTTGTGCTTGTTACTTGGTGACTTCAAAAAAAAAATGCCCCCACCTCCCTGAAGAGAATCGTAAGGAAACACGGCTGTATTTCTTGCGCTGTGAGTACACGGCGCAGCAATTTTATTTCACCTCCACCGACTTCAGCCATCGCCTAAAGAAGTACCCAGCCAGCGAATGGTCGAGAGTTAGGCGCGCGCTTCACTCTATTGCACGGAAAAGTGGGGCGCAGGGAGGAGGGAGGGCAAACGGCAAGAGAAGGAGCGACGAAGCACTGCACCTGTCATTGTACCTGACAGCCTTGATGTCAGTGACTTATCAATTAACACAAACGCTACACAAACGCTGGCATGGCAGCACAAACGCTACAAACGCGTTTCAAATGCACTGCATTGAGGCATTGGCAACTGAGGTTTAAGTCAAGGAGGTGGGCGCTCCGGTTGCTAGGGGGAGGATAAGCACGCGGCCGCTGCTGTTGCTGACATCTGCAGGAGTCGAAACTTGACATAGCGGTTGTTACGGTTACTAGGGACGCTCGTGCCCACAGCTGTTGCTATGAGAGAGAGCAATGAAGGGATCACGACTGACGCCTGACATAGCCCGACTATGATAAAGAGATTTTTTTACCTTGTCCCTCTACTTACACGCGGAAATACAGAAAGGCCACTATCTACATACTTTAAAGATTACACCCGTGCTGTATTACGTTTCTTAGAAATGCTGTTTCATAAATTCGCCGAGCTAACAGATGTGGAAAAACACTGTACTCGTTTAAAAACATTCTCAACTATTGCAAAAATACCTCCATTTCGAATAAAAAGAAACGCATCAACCGAGAATACCCCAGGATAACTCGTGAAATAATTCAACTTAAAATAAAAATAAAACGATGGCTTTGAAATAGGAAACAAGAGCAACGCATCCGATCTTAACACAGCCTTGAAACATAAAATGTTCGAAGAAAAAGCTCATTTCTTTACCACAACGTTACCTTCACTTATGACCCACATTCCCCACAAATTCTAGCGATACTTGTCAGATGAACGAGATTCAACATCGCAACTTAAGTATTGAGAACAAGTTATTAGAAAACTCGAGCAAATCACTAATGAGATGAATACGTTTCTCCAATGAGTTTTTACGAAACATTCTACTAACACGGTGCTACCCCCCTATGCTATGAAAGTAGCCATGGAAGAAATAATTGTAAGTGAAGAAGGCGTACTTGCTCTGCTACTGAAGCTTGATCTAAAAAAACCGGTTGCCTCGATAAAGTTACTCACAGATTTTTATGCCGATATGCGGAATGTACATCCAAATATTTCTTTAATACACAGACATTGTCTTTACACAATTCGGATTTGCCAGACGACTGGCGCAATGCAAAAGTAGTCCCTATACACAAATCAGGATCAAAGCTAAAAATAAGCAACTACCGCCCAGTGTCGCTTTGAGCTCATGCTGCAAATTGTTTAAAGCCTAAAGTCGTAGGAGGATAGATAGATAGATAGATAGATAGATAGATAGATAGATAGATAGATAGATAGATAGATAGATAGATAGATAGATAGATAGATAGATAGATAGATAGATAGATAGATAGATAGATAGATAGATAGATAGATGAACTCAAAGTCGCCAAAGTTTGCTAAAAAATGCTTCGCATTTAAAACAAACAGTATTCTCGGCGATGTGTTGGCATTTTATAGAGGCGCCTGGAGCACTTTCCGGATCTATTTTACAGGCGCCCAGCCATGGAACGGTTGAGAGTGAGGTGTAAGTGGACGGAAAAGTAGGGTGCAGAGAGAGAGAGTTAACGGCTAGAGAAGGAGCATCGAAGCACTCCACCTACCCTCTCTTACAATGTCTTGACAAAATGTTCCGGTTGCTAGGGGCGAGGATAAGTGCGCATGCCCACAGCTGTTGCTATAGGAGAGGGATGTGGACGGATCCCGACGAACGCCTGACATAGGGCGACTCAGAATTCTATTCGCATATATAAAAAAAACGCCAGGCCTGCACGGAAGGCACAGTACAGTCACAGCCAAAGCTAGAAGAGCGGGCTTTCAGAGAGACTTCTAAACACTCATTGCGTAACTGTTGCAAGCACACCTGCTTGATGCCCACTACAACATTAATAATAAAAATTTCAGGGTAGTAGGCTGCCATACGCTATGCTATTTTTCGTGATTCTTCTGAGACAAGTGGTATCCGCTAAACTATTTCGAGGCATTTTGTGCGAATTGTTCGTGCAGTGGATGACGTCGATTAGGAAGTATGGCTGAGCTGGGTATGCGTCACAGTTAATAGTAGAACAAGAACAAGCTTTTGTAATAGGTTGAAGCATTGAACAACCCACTCATTACGCCCTTCCCATTGTGCGAGGATTGGTTGTTGCTTTGCCCTCCTAAACCGCTTGATAAGTCGTATTACCGCGATTGCTTTCCCGACACCAAGCCTGCGTAAGGCAGGTTTGCCAACGAATCTGAAGCACCGGCATGTCTTAGTGGTGGAATACTGGGCCGACACCCGGCGGACCCAGGCTCGAGACCCACTGTGTCAATGGTACGATTTTTTTTTCTTTCTTGTTTCGTGTGACCGTGGTTACAGACACTGGCGGCGTCAGCGCCGAACAACTACTCCGCTACGCGACACCCGCGTTGTGCTCCCATAACAGCTTTCGATGTAAAAAGAACGACTGTCACGGTGCACAACCGTTCACTAATCACCACGTATATGTAGGCTCTGGATCACGCGTTCGGAAATCAGTCAATGGCGTCTTTAATTGACTTCCCTTTTCTTTCGCTTGGCTTACGCTACTATTCGATAACTGGCAACAATAAATACGAAATACAAATTAGCCATTCCCCCGCCAAATCTAATTACGCTATATTCAAGTGACACCCCCACTACTCGGCAACTCCTTTACTCCGGTTCCTTCCGTGGTAAGACGAAGGCGGATTTTTTATTGCAACTCTCGACTAATATGGCTCAAGAAAAAGCGCATAACATAAGACGACACGTAATTTCTTAGGCACGACAGGTTCTGTTAACTGAGGTTGAGCGACAGATTTCTGAGGCACACAGAATTCAGGAATATATAGCCTCAATATAGCTTAATAAAACTGGTTAGGCTCGTTGCCAATTCGTCACAATGTAATAAATTGAGCGAAACTTTGTACTCCCACAACACGCTCACACATTCACACTGTCTTCCAAACCGTGAACACACACCACGCACGCGTTAGTAATGAGCGCTTCGTGCGGTGTGTGTTTCTTCTTTGAAATAATGTGTCAATGTGTTAGTGTATCGTTGGAGTGCAAATTTGCGCTAAATTTCTTACTATATCAAGATAGCCTCAGTCTCAACAACCTCTTTTGTAAGCTTGCTTTGTATATTTTTGGTTACATTGTCTGAAGGTTAGTTTATCGCATTCCACTTTTCTGTCACAAAAATATACGGGAAAGACGTTGCCTAAATCATACATAAGGAAAATATAGCAAAGATGTATAAAATTCGGACGGCTGGAAATTCATTGCAAGTCCTGCGGCAGTGAACCTCTTTTCAATGCGTGAGCTGTGATCAAGAAAATTCAAGATAAGGTTACGAGAGAGATTGTATAGACTGAGGCCATTTTATCTAGAATTCCGTGCGCCTTATTCGCAAGTTTCATCGCCTATAGGGCGCGCACAGGATGGTTCAACATGGCCCTCACAGGGAGTATCAGAGTCGCTGAGAACATGCACGGCCTTTTATTTTTGAATCGCGATGGCTCTACTCTTTTTTGCAGTCGCATATTATGTGCAACCTGGACGCTTCCGAAACTCGGATACTATGCTTCATTGAAGGCGAAAAGGTTCTGAATGAAAACAATTCTGAAGATCCCATGTACCTGGGAATCGACGTTATGCGAAGCATTCGGAGGGAATGTGACCGTGATGCAGTTTTCTTATTGCGCGACACGTCGTGAAATGTCACTAAATATATGTACAAATGTTGCACGCACAGACACATGTTGAAGAGTTGCAGATGTTTATATAACGAGTTGTTTGCATTTGATTGATTGGTTGGTTTATTGATAATATGGAGTTTAACGTCTCGAAACCACCATGAGATATAGAGAGACGCAGTATAGTGGAGGGCTCCAGTAATTTTGACCACCTAGGGTTCTTCAACGTTCACCTTATTGTGAGCACACGGGCCTGCAGCATTTTCGCCTCCATATAAAATGCAGCCGCCGCCGCCGCGATTCGACCCCGCAACCTGCGGGTCAGCAGCTGAGTACCTTAGCCACTAGACCACCACGATGGGGCATTGTTCGCACTTGCGCAAAGATGTCAACTGAAACATGCGTATTAGCAACACCTGAAGCTGATAAGAAGCGCTGATGCTCGCGAGGATGCCGGTCTAGACACTGCTACATAAATGAACTTCAGCGCATGGGAACTAACCGCCATTGACGTTAACCCGATGTAATGGCTGTATCAGAAGAGTACATATGGAATGTTTATGATATTTAGTAGGCAGCTCAGCAACCACTTTAGACGTTTCGCGAAGATTAGCGTCTATTTGAAAAGCAGCTCCGAGACAAGGCGTAGCTCTGTGGTAAAACACTTCATTGCCACGCAGAATGCTTGGGTTCGATTAAAGCTGGAACATTGGCATTTATTCTATGCATTCGTCAGGTCGACGCTACCGATGTCGGGCATTTCTTAATGCTCACGCGTTAAAATTGCTCTTGTGTGTTCTCGTTATTCCTTGGTAGATGCTAAATGTCAATCACCTGCGGCACATACCTGCATACTAGCGGCACATACCCGTCCGTGGGTATGTGCTGCCACTGTTTGGCGGGAAGTGTTTGAGGACGCACGCGACAGGATTGTGGCATTAATCGTGTCTTGACCAGCGCGTCATATTCGTCAGGCCACCTCACCCTCCCATGCAAATTTCGCTTCACGCCAAGTCAAGAGAGCGACCACGAGAGCGCCCACACGTAAGCGGCTAAATAGATAGATAGATAGATAGATAGATAGATAGATAGATAGATAGATAGATAGATAGATAGATAGATAGATAGATAGATAGATAGATAGATAGATAGATAGATAGATAGATAGATAGATAGATAGATAGATAGATAGATAGATAGATAGATAGATAGATAGATAGATAGATAGATAGATAGATAGATAGATAGATAGATAGATAGATAGATAGATAGATAGATAGATAGATAGATAGATAGATAGATAGATAGATAGATAGATACGCCTAATGTTGCCGAAGTTTGGTCAGAAATGCTTCGCATTTAAAATACGGAGCAGACAGACGCACGCGGCCGTGGGGCGGAAGCGCTACACAGCCAAGGCGCTGTGGTGGCGGCATCTAGACATCACGGCGTCGGGGTGGGCAGGCGAAACCACTACAACGAGGCCAAATGGCAAACGCACGATATGTATGGCGGTGATGTCTTCATCACGGGCGTCAATCGAAATGCACCTTACGAGACTTTTGTGACTCTAGTGAAAATGCTCTCTTTTATTGCGATAGCAATTATGTGGACACTCTCGGCTGAATTTTGCTGCCGGCATCGGCATGGGCGTCGGCGTCGATGTTGTGCACTGTATATGTATACGTATTTATTTATTTGAAAACGCCAGAACGAAAAAATATTGGCAGATCCCACGTACAGTGGGAATCGATGATATGTGAAGGACGAATGAGGAAGTCTGGTATTTCACTTCAAAATCAGTACAACGGTAAGAGGCGGAGGTAAATTATGCCGTACACGTCTTCCAATGTAATGATTATTATGTTGGGACTTTAAGTTATTTTCTTCATCTATTAACGTCACCTTATACCGACTTTGGTAAATATGGAGTGAGTGAAACGGCTGTGAGCGTGCTATGAGCATAGCCTTTAGTCATGTTTTACATGAAATCCATATCATCGTTATCATACTTAGACGTGTCATTAACATGAATTTTCCATTCACGTAACGTAATACCGAATTCGGTATATGTGGAACTAGTGAAACGGCCGCGAGAACGCTATGGGCGTAGCATATTGTCATGTTTTACGGAAAACGCATATTGTGAGCGCGACAAGCGAATGACTCTTTATTCTTTTTAGATATCATCATCCCCTGTACATCTTCATCATCTGTAAATATCGTCACCAGTGTGATTTAGCTCAATCCTGGCAAATAAACCGTTTCCTCACAAGTGGTGGATGGTGCTTTTCGTTCCCTCAAGTCCTCTCGCTCGTTCTCGCTGGAGCTCCACTCGGGTCATCGCATACAACCCCCAGCCATCGCGGCCCAAGAAAACCCTGGCCCATCCAACGCGGCCGTCCTACTGCAGCCACCGCCACCCGCTCCACCCAACAACATTCGCCTGCATGACTCACCTGTGTTTTCCGTTCTCCGAGGCGACGATGCCGAAGACTGAATCAAGAACTACGACCTCGTCAGTAATTTGAACAGATGGGACAATCCATGCACAGAAGTTGCGCAGCGTCCCATGTTACTTGTTTGATGTTGCGAAAACTTCATTCTGGAATCACCACCCAGATCTTCCCGCTGGGACACTTTCGAGCAGCAAATTCGTTAAATATTTGGCGCCCCCACAGTTCGCCCTGAGGCAGCAAAGAAGAAGCCCGCTGATCGCACGCAGCTGCCGGGTGAATCTTTCACCTCTTACATTGAGGATGTCCTTGCACTGGGCAAGCGCGTTAACACCGGCATGTCTCAGAACGACCAAATATGCCGCATTATTAAAGGCATTAACACCGTCGCCTTTAACGCCCTCGCCACGCAAAATCCTGCCACCACCCAGGACGTGATAACCATCTGTCAGCAACTTAACGAGCTTCAGTCTCTTCGCCTCTGCTACGATGCCACCGACATTTCTTTGCCTGCACCCCTCGACTTGCGTGCATTTATTCGCGACATCGTTCGTGAAGAGCTTCACGGGCGCTGCTCTTCTTGCGCTGCGGAAGTAACTCTCCCTTTTGAAAAAGATAGCCTGCGAGACCTGATCAAACAAGAGATCGCGTCTGCATCGCGTCCGACGTGTTCCAACGGTCTCTGCGTGCGCCAGACGCACACGTTCGCCGAAGTTGCCGCGCTCTCTGCCGCACCTACCGTTTCTGTGCCTACACCAGCACACCATACACCTGTGGCTTCGTTGTTACCGCCAGTGCGTGCACCGCCTTATTACGCACCCCAGCGCCCAGCTCGACCAATTTGTTACTGATGCGGCTATCGAGGACAGATCGCTCGGTTTTGTCGAAGGCACCAACAAGACGAGCAACGCGGCTACGCTCCTTAAGAACATCGAAGCTTCCGTCCGACCATGAACTACCTACTACCACCCTCCCGATCCTTCTAATACCGTTTACCACCTCCTACCTACCATACTGACATGCCTGGGAATTCCCGTACGTCTCGCCGCAGGTCGTCTTCGCCAGGTCACCGTTCAGTGTCGCCTTTGCGACCCGCCTCCCATTCCACGAACGCCTACGCGGAAAACTCCCCAATGCAGCTTTAGGAGGGGAAACTGCATCCACCGCACAGCTAACAATTCCTCCTGAGCGGCCATCGAATTTGATAGTAGTGTTTGTAGAAGGGGTAAGCGTTGAGGCACTTGTAGACACTGGCGCTGCCATTTCGATTACTCGTGCTAATTTTTGTTCCCGCCTTCAAAAAGTCACCACGCCTTATGGCGGCCCACCTCTCCGTGCAGCGACCAACGCTCTCATTCGTTCACTTACACAGTGTACCGTTCGCGTCTGCATAGGAGGCATTCGTCATCACATCGTTTTCCGGTATTTCATGAGTGCACCCACGCTCTCATTTTGGGGTGGAATTTCTTGTCTTCTGAGTCCACTTTTATATCTTGTCATCAGCGCCTCCTGCATCTGAATGCCACTGACTCTTCTCCGATTGCACACGCTGGAAGCATCCGCCTTGTCACCACGTCAAGTTACGTACTTCCGCCATACATCGAAGAATTTATAAGTGTTAATTGCACCGACATTGTGGAGGGTGACGTACTGATTCTCCGATACGGCCATACACTACGTAGGGCATTGTGATCACACCACGGCTTATTCGCTTCTTCGATGGGTCTACTTACCTAACCGCCATAATTCAAACACCCCAGTGAGTACTGCTCCCCTGTGGCTCAACGGTATCTTGCGCGGTCGACAGTGAGCCTGTTGCGATTGTTACTCTTCCGAACAGCAACCACAACGATGTCCCAAAGTCACAATCACTGCCCTTCAATGCCTCTTCCACACCTGTGTCGGCAACCATAAGCACTCACTTAACACCTGACCAAACCGAAGATTAGCTCGCCCTGTTGAATAGACACCGTTCTCTATTGGACGAGAACTCGCCCGCCCTCAGCATGACTACCACCGCTACTCACAGCATCCAGACTGACGGCTTCCGTATCGTACATCAGCGTCCATATTGCGTGTTTCAGGCAGAACGCAACATCATCGCGGAAAATGTCTCAGACATGCTACGACACAACATCATACGTCCTTCCTCGAGTCCCTCGAAATTCCCAGTCGTTCTCGTTCAAAAGAAAGATGGGACGGTGCATTTCTGCGTCGATTACCGTGCGCTAAACAAAATAACGTGCAAGGATGTTTATCCTCTTCTTCGGATCGACGATGCACTGAATTCATTACAGAGCGCAGAGTAATTTTGTAGCCTCGACCTTAGGTCAGGCTGCTGGCAGATATCAATGTCGGAGTCTGATAAAGAGAACGCCGCCTTTTCAACGCCAGATGGGCTGTACGAGCTTAATGTGATGCCTTTTGGACTCTGTAATGCGCCCGCCGCCTTTTAACGCATGATAGACGGCGTATTGCGTGGTTTGAAATGGAAAACGTGCCTGTGCTATCTCGATGACATAGTAGTGTTTTCATTCACGTTTTCATCTAGCGCCTACCCATCTCTACGTCTGCGTCGTGTCTCTTTCTTTTATATACTGCGCTAATACACGCTACGTTCCGGAAGACTTTCATGATGATCCAACCGCTGCTCATCTAGGCTATCACAAGACTTACGACAAAACACGAAGTCGTTGTTTTTAGTCTGGCCTCTCTTCAGCTATCGCTAAGTACGTTGCCAACGGCGAAAACGACCAACAACTGCTCCTCCGTGTACCGCCTCGCCATTTGAAGACGTTGGAATTGACTTGTGTAGCCCTCTTCCTATATGAAATGCAATGAAAAAAACTTTATTTAAGTCCTGCAGGACGCGCTTAGTGCGTAGCGGGTGTCTCCCACGTAGGAACCGACAGAGAGTACCTCATCCAATGTGAATCGCTCCATTGTCACGGCTGTCGACCACATTTCCCGCTACGCGGAAACAGCTTTTATACAATCTGGGACGGTCACTGAGGTCACTGATTTCTTTCTTTGCTACATCTTTTTGCGTCATGGAGCTCCACGCATTGTCCTGAGTGATCGTGGCTAAGTCTTTCTCGCTTCCATTGTCGAGCAAGTTTTGCGTGCCTCGAACACTGTTCACTAGACCACTTCTAGCTACCACCCGCAGACCAAGCGGATTGACTGAACGATTTCATCGGACCCTATTGGACATGATCGCCGTGTACATTCACCCCAATCGCACGAACTTGGATGCAACTGTACCTTTCGTGACATTTGTCAAACAATATGGCTCCTCAACGTACTACCGGCTTTTCTCTATTTTTTCTCGTTCATGGTCACTCTCCAAGTTTTGCTCTGGATGTTTCTTTCCTTTCGGCCCCTGCACCCTCTACGGCTACTTTCTCTGAAGAATTTTTATCTCTTCTCGCACACTGCCATCACCAGGCCCGTATTAACACCGGTCTCTCTCAAGAAACTCGAAGATCTCGCTACGACTTGTCTCGCCGTGTTGTGAGTTTTTCCTCTGGGGACGAAGTTCTTCTATGGACTCCACTACGCGTTCCCGGCTTATGCGACAAATTCATAAGTCGCTTCATTGGGCCGTACACGGTAGTCTAACAGACACCTCCTGTCAATTACAGTGTTTCTTCTCTTAGCGCTAATCCTGATCGTTGTTGCCGAGGAACAGAGATAGTGCACGTATCTCCTTTAAAGCCTTATGCGCGACGCGTTTCATAATACCGTCAAGTGACCAGGCGGCCGCTTTCACCACGCGGGGGAATGAGTGTGAGCGTGACAAGCGAATGACTCTTCATTCTCTTTAGATATCATCATCACCTGTACATCTCCATCATCTGCATATATCATCACCTGTGTGATTTAGCTCGAGCCTGGCTGAATAAACCGGTTCCTCACAATATTATGATTATCAGGTTTGCACGTGTCATTCACCTTCGTTGTCTATTCACTTCCCGTGACACCAAAGTTGGTACATGGAGAGCTAGCGCAATGGCGGCGAGGGCGTCATGCAGGGCCGAATATACTCGGACGCAACGTTGACGCCCGCGCAGGCTGGGCGCCGCGACGCCACGCTAGCAAAACGCGAGCATTCTATAGTGCGACGAAAGACACGACCGGCACGACCAGCGTACGTGGCAACCGGGGCGGTGGCAACCGGGGCGAAATGCGACATGCTGCATTTGCCGACGATGATGTTACTTCGACAGCACCGCGTCTGCCTCTGTTTATTTATTTATTTATTTATTTATTATTTATTTATTTATTTATTTATTTATTTACTTGCAATACTGTCGACTCCAATGTTGGAGTCATTACAGAGGGCACATTGCAGGTAGTATACATTCATGAAGAACAAACAATAACATTCCAACTGACATACGGGATTCTTTACATTATCGGTGAAAAAAAAACAAAATACAAGGAATAATGAATTATCCGCATAAGTAAAAGCAGGAAGATAATCGCACCAAAATGTGTTATACAATGTTATAAGAATATGTAGATATGTAGCGCATCTTTATTATCGGCACAACCATCATCACCAGCAAGCGCATCCGGCAAACCATTCCACATTTTATTTGCGCGAGGAAAAAAGAGAATGAAACGAGAAACATCAATTTGAAACGCACCACGTTTTTCGGTTCACATGATATCAGAGAGCAGGACAAATGACGGTGACCGAATCAACAATATGCGCAGTTTTCTAGCAGTAAACTCAGGAAACTGCTGACTTGCGCATAACAAGCCAGGTATTTGAGCGATGAATTGAATGAAAAAAAAATAAATAAAAGGACGCCGTGTGCACTCAAACGCTCATGCGTTAAAGCAACGCAGCGCGGTGCGCGTCTACGAGTATATGGCATGCAGATCCACAGTGAAGGTCTGTGGGCAGATCCAATGATCTCTACTAGGCGGATATTGGCGACTGGCGTGGCATCGCCGGCGTGACGCGATAAAAAAAAAACGCCAGCACGCACGCACGCCGACTCACGTCAACGTGTGTTGGCGCCTTGAGTGTGGCGTGTAAGACTGTGCTTACATGAAACGCATCTCATCATTATCATGTTTGCACCAGTCACATACTTTCATTATTCATTCACGTGCCGTAATACCAAAATTTGGCAAATGGGATTGTTGTGAAATGGCTATGAACGAATCATAAGCGATGGACGTAGTCATGTTGTTACATGCCACACATGTCATGATGATAATGCTTGGACGTGTCATTTACCTATGTTCTCCTTTTGCGTCACGTAATACCGAATTAGGTACATATGAATATAGCGAAACGGCCACGAGCGCATCTTAAGCGTAGCGTGTAGTCAAGTTTTTACATGACACGAAACTCATGATTATCACGCTTGTCCCAATTACATAACTTCGTAATTTGTTCACGTTCCGTGATAAACAAATTTGGTTCCCGAACAAACTAGCGAAGCGGCCGCAAAAGCATCATAAGCATGGCACGTTGTCATGTTGTTACATGACATGTATCGCATGACTATCATGTTTCCATCCACCAGTGACATACCTTCATTCTTCATTCACGTACCTAATGCGAAATTTGGTGTATAATGACGCTAGCGAAACAGCCACGAGCGCATCATGAACGTGGCATGTAGTCATGTTGTTACATGACACGCATGTCTTAATTTTCATGTAAGCGTTTTTCGCTTCTGTTCACCATGCATTCATGTTATTCCATACCAGTTTTGCAACATGCCATGTGAATGAAACCATCGCAAGAGCAGGAAGACTATGCCATGAAATTCATGACGTTTATGACATGCATGTCATGAATTTCATGTACATTTGTGCATTTGTGCATTTGTGCATTTGTGCAGTTATGCACGTACATTTGTGCATAACTTTAGCATCATTTTGCAGTGTTTCGCCCAAAACAAAATCACAATATAGTCGCCTTCCCACCGCAAGCCTCGCATGCGCGGGATTTGCCAATTTGTTTTCCTCCCCGTGTTCCGAGCGATGCCCGCTATCACCTTAGGATAATACCAGGCATCGCTCGAAACACTGTTTCGAAATAAACATGTATTTTCTCTCACCGATAAAAGTGGTTTGCCAATCAGTGCATGAAACTTCGTAGACTAGCCCGAGCAATCTTTTGGCCGTGAAGAGTCACTAATTGGTGAAGCGGGTTTGTGCACAACCTAAATGCACTTCTTGCTCTACAACCTGGACAATTGCTCACTGGTTCACGGAACGTACGCAACCGTGACGCAGTAGAAAGGTTTGGACGAGGCGTCATTGTTAGTGCCACTCTTTGCAGCAGAGGGTGAGCAGGGGGATTTTTTCTGGCCGTGACGTGGTTGGCGTACTGCGCGAATAAAGGTTTTCGTGTACCCATTGTACATGACGTCTCTGTTTGTTTGTTGCTTTCCCTGGACGGCAGTGATCGCTTCTTTTTTTCTTTTCTTCGCTTTGCATTGGAGCTGCAGATAGCCTCTGCGCGGTTTAAGAAAATTTTGACCACCGAGGTCTTTTGAGTGGGTGGGTGGTTGGAACACTTACCAGAGAGAGAAAGAGAGAAACAACTTTATTTGGAACATTGTGCAGTGTGCGTGGGCTATCGGTTCACCAACACCCTGAAACGTCCTTCCACTCATACTTTTGTTTTTCGTTTTTACCCAGAAAGACTGATCTCTGTCGAATAAGTTCACCTTCAATTCTCTTTTTGCCATCACGGCACAGCATATGCAGGTGCCCACTATACATCAGGGCAATGACAATGACGCTTATGACGATGAAAAATAAGCGCATTCCAGACCACGAAATCTCTTTCTGCCCCCATGATGCAGCACATAGAGGTACTCACTTTATGTCAGGACTAAGACGCTGAAGAAATTGGAATTGGATGGGTGCATGGATGGATATGGCTGATTGCATGGATGGATATGGATGATATGGATGGTGCATGGATTGATATCGCTGTATCCTTTAGATCAAGCGGTGGCTAGTGCCACCAAGCCGTAATACTTAGTCACTCCTCCACCATGTACCTAGTAAACCAAAAACAATACTTATTTTTTTGTTCCTTCAAAGGGTGAGGTTGAGGACTCGTTTTTCGCAGTGAAGTGTTTAATTTTCACCCGTGCCTTGACTTTAGCCACCAATCGGATAACCTCCTTATAGTTAATTCTACCCGCTTAAAGTCTACTTTGCCCTCCCTGTCGCTAAACCCAAGTGCTTTGAATGGATGGAAAAATAAAACCCGTTCTGACGGGGTTTGAGCTCGCCACTTCCTAATTATGAACCGAGTACGCTACCCACCACACCACGCCAGAACGTCGCTCAAATTGTCCGAAGACTGCTGCGCAAACTAGCGTAATTTAGGAGCGTCCTCTCGAAGATGACCAGTAGGCAGACGCCCTCTTGTTCAGCTGTGCTAGCCTCAGTGTTAACGGCCCCGCCGCGGTGCTATAGTGGCCAAGGTACTCGGTTGCCGACCCGCAGGTCGCGGGATTGCATTCCAACTGCGGCGGCTGAATTTTCGATGAAGGTTAAAATTCTTTAGGCACGTGCGCTCATTATTGGGTGCATGTTAAAGAACACCAGGTGGACGAAATTTCCAGGGCCCTCCACTATGGCGTCTCTCGTAATCATATGATGTTTTGGACGTTAAACCCCACATATCAATCATGAAGCCTAAGTGTTAACGGGTTAGCAAGTAAAGAACACAAACCGCTTCGTATCATTCGTGCATAAGTGAGTATACCGGACTGTCTTTAACACGTTATATCTCACACGTTCTTGCGAGAGGTGAAGTGTTCATTAAATTACGTGGCAACTCACTCGTTTGAATATAGCGTCCACACTATATACCTATATCAGCTTTGCAACATTTTCTGAAGCCACAATTGATAGGTAAATGTTCTCATTTATTGTTTGAAGTGAAAACTCACTTTTGCCCCGCCGCGGTGGTCTAGTGGCTAAGGTACTCGGCTGCTGACCTGCAGGTCGCGGGTTCGAATCCCGGCTGCGGCGGCTGCATTTCCGATGGAGGCGGAAATGAAGGAGGCCCGTGTGCTCAGATTTGGGTGCACGTTAAAGAACCCCAGGGGGTCTAAATTTCCGGAGCCCTCCACTACGGCGTCTCTCATAATCATATGGTGGTTTTAGGACGTTAAACCCCACATATCAATCAATCAATCAATCAATCAATCGAAAATTCACTTTGTTTTACGTGCGTATAGCATTCGTCGGTGCTTTTGTGGTGCATGAGTCCCATAACATTCTTTGTACGTGGAAAGTAGCGCAGGCTCGCGGTTTGCTCTTCTGAACCTTTCCGAACGCTGCGCCACTTGCTTTTTACGTTAGTTGATAGATGGCAGCACACTGCAAGCGATTCGCTTCTTGCCGAGAGTCAAAGCCAATTGTTCGCTGCGCCCGAGTAGACGTGGTGAGTGACGCCGTGTTCGTGTTGTGCGTGGTGAGAGACGCGTTGTTGGGGTAATCGAAATCCTTCGGCAGAGAAAATCTCTCAAATTACTCTCAGCAGTGGTGTTCAAAGAAACCGCCTTGACCTCGAAGATTTTGCAATGGACGTAGAACGCACCGAGAGTGACAGCGGCAATGAAGCATCAGCTGCTAACTGATGAGCAGCGAGTTGCACTTCACGTCCCCTCCAACGTTAATATTCACTTTGATTGTATTTATTGTATATTCTTCAGTGAGCTTAAAATAAAAACATATTTTTTCTTGTGCATTGCATGTCGGCCTATTACAGTGGATATTGTGGAGTGCCGCAGGCCGCCAACGCGTTCGTGTTCGACCAGCGAATGCGAAATTCTTATGACATTGAAACGTGCAGTTTGCACTACAGTTGGCGCTTCTGTGCTAATATCTCCTGCACTTCACCCGTACCATCCAAACGATGTTGCTGTTCGACGAATTTTCACTGTTTTGACATTGCGAAAAGTATACGCATGTATTCGTTTCCATATCCTTCTTGCGATCGCGCTGATGAAACCTGCATGATACCAGTGCAGTGAAGTGCACACTGCTAGAGTCTTATCATACCTATTAGACAAGCGCTATGTTACGGGAACCTAAATATTTGTGTTCCGTTGAAGAAACAGCTCCATGGTGCTTGCAAGACAAGTAATGGCAACGATGTAATACGTTTGCAAACTATCACTACGTTAAACCCTCGATCCTGTACAGCCGCTACAGCGCGGTATACTCGCTAGAAGCATACTACTGCGGCAAATCCGTCAAGCAGGCTCGGCAAAAACTATCTCGGAGTGCTGTTCAGTTGATACGTCAATTCATGTTCGCGCAGTTGTCTGTGGCACGCGCAGGATTAAGCAAGGCGTCGTCGATGCACGAGCGATCAGCTGACACCACCACCCGTCGCACTGCAGCAAGAATTGAGGTATCGAAGATTTAGAAGTTTCTATCTCTTGAGAAAGTACTGTGGTTTATTATACATTCATTCGACAATCCAGAATTCATCCGGTCCAAATGGCACGGGGCGTACGTCTGTGTGTCTTGTGTTTCCCTGTGCGAGTTACAGGTTGATCATCCTCATGCAGCGAAATCGGATGGCACGGCGCGCCACATATAGTCCGTGCGCATTGCGAATAAGCACGCTTCAAACCACGCATTCTCTTTCTACCCTAATTCCGCTGCACATGCGAGTTACTACACGTCCGGACGATGACGATGAGGCTGAAGAATAGGCGCATTTCAGACCACACATCCTCTTTCTCCCCTCAAGGCACAGCACATGGTAGGTACTTAGGTACACCAGGAAAGGGACGATGAAGAATAAACGTGTTCCTGACGTCACTGATTGCGTGAAAATTAAAGAAGGCAATCTCGGGGCATATTTCGAAGGCCATTGTTTCGGCTTTCTGAAACGCACCTTGAAAGCTTGGACAATTGAGCTGGCCCCTTTGGTGCGCCAATGAACACCCGTCGTGGTCTAAAGACCAAGTCCGAGCCAAGAGTTGACAAAAAGAACCAAATATATTTTTAGTTAAGGTAGTACAATTTCACATACACATGTACATACATGCCTACTCGGCTATTGAATTCAATATATAGCTCAGATGACTTTCAATATAACAACAGCAGTAAAACCATTCGCGCTACAAATTAATTTTATGCACTACAATACTTTCTGAAAACATACGGTCTCTATAAATTATCACCAATCATGTCAGTTCACAAATTTTTATATTCCCGAAAGCTTCTTTTCAAGTAAACACGGAGATTCCAGTGCTGGTTGTTGTTCTCTCCGTAGCCGGATCGTCACAGGCTTCTCCTTACCTCTCTTCACCGATCATTATTGCACTCTCTGTTGCGGCCCGCTTATATAATAAGGCCTCAGTCAAATTCGAGCATACTCTACATCGCTCACGTGTGTGCGGCACAGCCAAAGCCAAGGACCGTGCTATATCGTTCTGGTACGCTCTGCTGTGCAGACAGACACGCAGTGGTGACAGCTGCGTTCGCTTCTACGATTCTTGCAATTTTTCCTGGTGTCCGCTTTCACGGCGTGGGTTTGTTCGTAGATGAGCTTAGCGCTGTACGCTCTGGAGAAGTAAAGTGCCAACCACTGGCACGCGTACGCCTGCGCCTACGCGTCAAAAGCGTCTAGTCGCGCCTATGGAGGAAAAGGGCGCGCAACCACTGGTACGCGTCGGCACTTGCGCCTGCTCGCGTCGCGCCTAGCTGACGCGCAGTGTTGCCAGAGCTTTTGATGTGAAACTGCCAAAGCATTGCCTGAAAAGATTGACTTTTCAAACATTTGTTACTCTTATTCATGCCATGGAGGAGCTTTTTTAAATCAAAATAGTATATTTTATATTTGAATTGACACTTTTCTTAATTATTTAGACTGTTCATTAGAAATCAAGCCAATAGTGTCGACTGTATTCGCGTGTCATCCACATCAACATCAGCTCTTCGCGCCAATTGCTGTTCTTTCTCCGTGTGTGCTACTGTTGACGGGTGGACGTGTGTTTGACTGCTTCACGAAGCTTTCCTCGTGCGTTTCTCGCAACCATGCCTGCGGTGTCGGCAGTTTCCCGCAGGAATACAACAGTTTTCACTTCGACACTCGTGCTCCTCATGCTGCTCATAAAAAAGAGGAAGCAAGTACGCGAGCAGCGGCAGCCTCGCCGTTGGTGGATTCGCCCTGTTTTCTTGGCGCGTAAGCAAGAAGGCCTCTACCACACTGCGGTAAGTTCTTCAGCTCTTTCTTGACCTCGTTCAGTCTCATTTTAACGTGACGTCGTGCTGTTCGATCACTCCTGACTGAAATAAACAGCAATGACACCTATGACATAAAATGAAAGCAAAATAAATAAAGCCAATAATACGATATACCAATAAACATGCAAGGAAAACAAATAAACCAAGCGAGTGATGACCACGCCTTTGACAATAGAGCAGTTATAATACGTATGTTGTATTCAAACCCCATGACCTCTTGAAGCGTTTTGTTTTAGTAGCAAGTGAGTGCACAGCCAATTGGGAAATGTTGCATGTATGCCCCAGCAAACTTCTATGCATTTACTCGTAGGGCATATTCAGCTATAAAATGAAAGCTGCAGAGAAAATTCCACCCAAGGAATACTGTATTATATCTGAAATTTCACATGTGCTTGAATGTTCGATCAGGGATTCGGCGTTAAGAGAGGTACATTGCTGGTTCCCGTTCATTTTTTTTTCTCTGTAAGAATCTGTTCAATCACTGTAATCTGTTTTTGTTTTCAACAGATGAAACGGATGCGCGAAGGCGATCATGGATTTTTTTTTAAGTTCTATCGAATGACGCCAGCACTTTTTGATGTGCTGCTCAGATTCGTTGCTCTGGACCTGACAAAAATCCACGTGTCGAGGGAAACTCTCGAGCCTGGTGAACGGCTTGCAATAACCTTGAGGTTAGTGATATTGAGGTAAAACATGCCACATAGCATTAACTGAATGTAAGTGCCAAAAAAGATAGCTTTGAATCACGTTATTTTTTCATTGTTTCATGTTTATTGTTTCAGTTACCTTGCATCAGGGCAAGATATCCCCTCTGTTGCTCTGGCGTATCGAGTGGGAATCGAAACTGCCCGCTTGTGCATTCATGAAACATGCGAAGCAATCTGGGAAAGGCTAAAAAATCATGTCATGAAGGTAAGCGGTTCGCAATTCCACTTTGATGTTGGTTACCTGGTAGGTAAGCCTGGAAGCAGCATGGATAGGTTCAGCCTTAAATTGAAGTGAGAACTCGTAATCAGAGAGGAGATGGCACATATTTTTTGATTGCTGCAATACATGTTCACCAAAGCTTGACTGACGGCAACTAGTGGTGTAAAGAGAATTTTGTTGCGTTGAGGTATACGCATAGATTTGAGCCATCACGGTGGATAGACAGCAATGAATTGTTTCCCAATACAAGCAGGGAACACATGATAGACCACAATATGCATTGCAAACTTATGCATCCAGAATAAATGCTCACTGCCACCCTGCTGGTTTCTTGAAACACGACTCTTCTGCCCAAAGAGTAGGCCACTCTTTTGTGTATTTGTTACTTCTAATATCTTGCATGTGTTTAAAAAACCTGCAGGTACACTCATACCACTCACTGCACCTAACCTTTTGTAATACTTGGCTGCACTTCCCAACTCTTTGCATCCTTTTTTCGCAATCTAACATACCTTCTCACAATGTGATAAGCCCAGGCCCACTTTTTCTCTAAATTCCTGCCAGGATACCAGCAAGCTCTCCTTGCTCTGTGATCCACCAGGATGTAATGATGATGAAATGTGTAGTCGTACTAGTCGTGCGTTTTAAACGTTGTTACAAGACGTCTGTAAATTGAACTTATTTTACAGCATAATTCAATATTTTCTTTCTTCTGTGTCTGTGTTTTTCTCTTTTTTTGCATAAGCACTGCAAATTCATCAGAGTTCCATATTCTAACTAGCCCAGCACAATGTTTAAGTTATTTTTTCTCAGCCATGAATTGTTGGGGAGCTTAGTGGACTCACCTGGATTCTCTCTGTGCATCCTCAGCTAAATTTTTCATCTATGCTTACACAAATACTGTAGCTGATAAGTGCAACATGTACATAGAAAAGGAGATCAGAAAACTGAAATCACCAGATGGTCAAAATGAGGTATTAGTCTAGTTGATTTCTGGACGATTCTAAACTGCAGTAAAATTACAAGGTTCACATGGTGTGAAGCACACGAGTGGTGTTGCGTCTTTCCTAACTTCATGCATCTTTTGTAATTTGGTGTACTGTACAACTTAAGTGCAGTAAATCACCAGATCGACTGCCTCTGTTTAATGAGGGACTCTTGTAATGAGAGAAAGAAAAGTGGCGAGAGTCGCATGACAGCAGTGTAAAGTACGTGGCTTTTATTCGAACGGATTTTGCTGAACACCGTTTTGAAAATCATTGCTTCTAATAATGTGCTCTCTGCATATTTGTTTTGTTGCATTATAGGTTCTTTCTTGTTAAAGTACGACATTTTTTGTTTGTACTTCCAGACACCTACCAAAGCAGACTGGCACTGTATTGCCAAAGGATTTCATTCACGGTGGCAGTTCCCGAACTGCTTGGGTGCCGTTGACGGGAAGCATGTTGCTATTGTATGTCCACCAAAATCTGGCAGCAAATTCTTCAACTATAAGGTAAAAGCTCACCTGGATTCTCCCTGTGCATTCTCAACTAAATTTTTCATTTATGCTTGCACAAATACTGTAGCTGATAAGTGCAACATGAACATAGAAGAGCAGATCAGAAAACTGGAATCATCAGATTGGCAAAATTAGATATTCGTCTAGTTAGTTTTTGGATGATTCTAAACTGCAGTAAAATTACAGGGTTCACAAAGTCAGAGTGGACACATGGTGTGAAGCATACACAAGTGGTGTTGCGTCTTTAGTAACTTGGTGTACTGTACAATTTTAGTGCAGTAAATCACCAGACTGACTGCCTCCGTTTAAGCAAATAGTTGTTATATATGCCACACTTTTGAAGATACGTGAAACCTTAACATAGATAGTAATTATTGTACTGCTGTTATTCACTGTGGCTGTACAGATAGGTCATGATCTGGATTTTTTGTCGTGTTTATTGTTTCAGGGCACATTTTCCATAGAGCTGATGGCTGTGGTGGACAGCGATTGCAAATATGTGCTTGTGGACGTCAGTGCAGAAGGCCGCCAAAGCGATGGGGGAATATTCAAGGAATCATCCTTTGGTTGTGACCTCTCTAAAGGCCGCCTTGACATTCCAGCAGTTGGCACCCTACCAGGCACTTCCACATGTGTGCCTTATGCCTTTGTGGGAGACGAGGCATTCCAGCTTCGTAAGGACTTCATGAGGCCTTACCCCGCAAAATGCCTCAATGACACTATGAGGATTTTCAACTACAGGCTCAGCCGAGCAAGGTATTGGATTGTTTCTCTGATTCGTTAACCTCATGTCTTCATAGCCTTCATTCGCAAAAAGGCCCATCACGTGCGATTGAACACGATAGCTTAACCTGTGGATCTTAGTCAACCAAGGGCATTTGCAGAACTTTTCTGCTGTGGGAAGGAGTGCTGGAGCACCGAGTTACCACAAAATAGGCACTATTTTCTGTTAAAACTGCGCACATGAAATTAAGCTTTCAAACAGGGCAGTAGTAGCCAAGTTTTAGGAGATACTCTGCATTATCTTAGTGCTGAGAAGATTGTGTCCGTCAAAAATAAAGCGTTACGATCACTTCACGAAAAAAGCTCTTTGTGCAGGGTTGACTTGTGCTAAATGGTCACCAGCAAGTAGCACAATATGTTGGATACATCTACCTGCAGTTAGTCTTTGTATAGTAGGTGCACACACCATGTGTTTCAGTGAGAAAATTATATGATGAGACTTGTGATAAAGTCATTGCTGCATTTCATACATGACTTATGCTGTTCACACTCATCATAAATACTTGTGTAGTTACAGCATTTGAGGTTGATTCTATTGATGAAAGCGCCTCGAATGCTTTGACTACGGCCAGACATTGCTGAGCAAAGATCTTAATCAACTTGCATTTTGCAGATCACCTCATATTACCATGCAGTAGGTTGGGCAGTCTGAGCGCACATCATGAAAAAGTGTTACTGTACATGTGATGACCTCCGCAATGTTTCACATTTCACGGAAAAATTGTAATCGTTGATCACATGATCAAATTTGTGGCTTAGACAGTGGAAAAGAGGTGCATTTAGAAACTCCTTCTGTATTATTCTATTCACTCCAGCTTCTATTCCAGCCATTGTAGAGCATCTGTCGTACTACTATTATTTCACAAGGTTCAAAATAATCAGCCCAGCATCGGTTAAAAACTAGTGGTGATACAAGCAAAGTTCAGTAGTTAACATTTGAAAAAATAAAAGATGCAGAAATGGACAAAGAGTGCCTTTTGCTAACACTGAGTACACAAGCCAAAGTTCATAGTGCTACTGCCGTTGACAGTAATAAGCCCTCGTCTGGTGTTCCATCTTTCTCAGTCATACGCGATTGTGCCGACAACGGGTTAATGAAAATAAATTTGGTTGAACACTTGCTGTCTCTATATACTATTACAGTACAATACTCAAGTGCAGCAGCCTGTAACAGAATAGTGTAATGAAGGGACAGCTGGTACATCGTACTACAAGGAAACAGTGAACAAAGATGGCGACGGCGAAGGAACTCGGAACTTGGATTGTTCATTCCATCATCCCATTTTCGCACTGTTTTCTGACAGTGGGCTGTAAAAAATGGAGAAAGTATTGCACTAAATGGGAAATAGTCTTTCATCACATTGTGACAAATGGCTCATCTGTCACAACTACTCGGCATTACCACACCACTACTTTTATCTTGCAAGCACTTTCCATTGCCTTGAAGGCACCATGGTGTGTCGCGTCTTCATTCGCTGTTGCAACATTTTTCTTTTTCGTCTGCAGACGCTGTGCAGAAAATGCCTTCGGCATCACTGCTGCCAGGTGGAGGATACTGCTTCGCACCATAAACGTGCAGCCCAGCCATGTGGACTTCGTGGTGAAGGCCGCCTGTGTCCTCCACAACTTCCTTACTCTGTACAACCCACATGCCCATCAATTCTTGGACAGAGAAGACAGTTTCGGAAACGTTGTTGGAGGGCGCTGGCGGCATGGTGTGCAACATGTGCCAGACAACAGTTTCTTTGCCATGGCTCCAACACAGGCACGAAACTACGATGGTGATGCAGGTGCTGCAAGAAGGTTGTTCGCCAGCTACTTTTCTAGCACGGCTGGCCAGGTTCCTTGGCAGTGGAATCTACCAGGACTGACAAAGAAGCAGCCCTCCTAGACACTTGTTCTTCACTGCCAGTTCGGGCAAGGACGCACAGCTGCGTCATCACTCTCCTTTCTAGCATGGCACTGCTTGCCCATTCTTCAGTGTGACAGCTGCTCTTAAGGGGGTATGGTAGGGTGAACCCAGCAAAAAATTGAATTTGCAGTCTTGACACCAAAAAATTCACTGTACTCTGAGGAACGAAGCTGTTGAAGCCCGACGTTGAGAAGCCACTCCACGTGGTTTAAATTCCGCACCGTAGTGTGCCACGCAACCTCTGGCGTAAGCAGCATGTGGATGTAAAAATTTGTTTTTCTCAAAGTGCGTTTTCTGTAAGTTTTTCAACTTCAACCTACCTTTTCTCAAAATGTACTGAATTGATTTTTATAAAACTTTGTATGCATGAGCTACAACAAGTAAGCAAATATGGTTACATTCCTTTTGCTGTTGCAGAGAAAAGGTACCAAACTTTTTTCTCTGTGGAACTCAAACTCGATTTCTCAATTTTTCTCAATTTCACTCACTCAGACTTGCCAAAATACTTCACTTACTTTGGCTCAGACTCGCGGCTTGATGCCAATGTGAGTGTGAGGGTTCTCTCATGAGTGACTTTGCCTACCTATTATTTGACTCCTCACGCAAATCAGCTTTTCACTTTTCTTGTTTTCTGTGCTCCCTGGCTCATCTTGCCATACCTTCTATTCTCCTCAAATTTGAATGTGTTCTTGTAAATTATTCTTCTGTGAAAAATAAATTTTTATTTCACTAAGTCCACATGTTGTGAATTAAAGCGGTGTCATTTTGACACAAACTGGGGCAATGTAACATTTTCAGTGACTCTGCAATGGTCTTGTGCCTTTGCAAAACCGTATGTTTAGCGAGTGCTACGAACTTCAATCGGACAGAGCACACAAGCTACCAAGTGGATGCTCAATGTTACAGGGGGGGGGGGGGGGCAGTGACAAGTTATACGATCACTGGGACCATAACATATTCATTGAATACTTTAACTGCCATTGAATACTTTGACTGCATAGAAAGCCGTGGCTACCGCAGTACATAAGCATCTTTCTACAAGACATAGCAGCGCCGCTGTGTGTCATGAAACAGTGCATCGGCTGTTGCTCAATCGATCCACCATATTGTACACTCAGGGGAATAAAAAAAAGGATCCCTGTCAACTACACTTGTACGGCAATCAATGAATTTGTTGGTGTGATTGATGAAACAAATATCGGTCAGCTTCTTGTGTTTAACTCTCTCATTCCTCTGCGCTGCGACACAAATATAACCCAGCTTATTGGCAACCATAAAAACAATGTTAACGCTGTGTCAACTTCCTACTTTCTTAGGCCCTTGAGATACGGTGCACAATGAATATACAGTATCCCAACAATAAGTTTATTCCTGTTGCCTTCTGGGTCAGCTTGTTTTGTTTAACTCTCTCTCTCTCATTCCTCTGCGCTGCGACACAAATGTAACGCAGCTTATTGGCAACCATAAAAACAATGTTAACGCTGTGTCAACTGCCTACTTTCTTAGGCCCTTGAGATACCGTGCACAATGAATGTACAGTATCCCAACAATAAGTTTATTCCTGTTGCCTTCTGCAACCATGCTCTGGTTTGACATTACCGACTTCTTCAAATGCTCAGTGACAGCAGTCACTGTATCAAGTGGATAACCTATATCTAAAAGACCATAACCTGTGCTCGTGAGGGCCAACTTAAGGCAAGACATAGCTGAATCGTTTATAACCTTTAATTGCTTTGATGAGAAATTTAACACCGGTTTTAACTCCAGCTTACTTTAAAACCAAATTAAAATATATTAAGACTAATACATATGTCTAATAATCTACAAACATTTAGGTTTCAATATTTGTCTTTTAAAACCCAACTTGGACAATGTCTGGGATCGATGGGTTCGAACAATTATATTCTCGTCTCATAAATAAATGCACTTCATCAGTACAATATCTATGGCGTGCAAATAAATCTGGCTCATACATATGGAAATGGCTAGGCCTTTACATTTACAGAGAACTTGTAATTGTCCTTTTGAAAGGGTATTGACAAAAAATTTTCATTTTTTTTTTACAACCATGGAAAGGCCAAGCACTCAGAAGCCTAGAAAATGTACCGCAATGCGCAAGTGTGCCCTGAAAAACTAATTATAGTGTTCTGAAAGCTAGTTTAAACTCCTAGTGTCCCCTGTCGTTGCAACAAAGTATGACCTTTTCGTTACGTGCTAGTACAAGATATGGTCACATTTCCACGAACCAAGCAGCCATCTCAGAAGTTCCAGTACCAGATATCATCCCAACTAGCCAGAATGCAGCGTGAAGTCACCAAAATCAGTACTCAAGTCCCGACGTCAACTTAGTGTCGATGTTGTAAGGTGCCCTGCGAGAAATTTGATTTTAATGTTGAAATGAAATACCTTATCAGAATTTGCCGAGTGTTATACTTTCTCAGAGTCGTCTGTGTATACAGGAGATTAGTTAGTCAGACTAAACTCGCCTTAGAAATATGGTGTCGGTACCCCTTAAGGTATGCAGCAAAAGCAACTGTACTTTTCATTTACGTTAGTAACTTACGTGTTGCAAACATTTTGCATGAGTGAAGCCGCATTAGCAATGAAATCCAGGCGCATTGTGGCATAAATGCTTTGTGTCATACTGTATGTAGCTCATCACAATACAAGCATATAATTCAGGAATGACCATGTGAACAAAGCATACCTTGGTAATTATTACTGAAGTAACTTTTATTATAAAGGACAGACATCATCAAAATGACGTATATTCCCCAAATTCATTCTGTGCAACCCTGATAATATTTACAATACACAAATAAATATAAAAATAAGTCACAAGATTAATGACTAAATCACATATTTCATGACTAAATAAAGGGGCCATGTCACAATCACTCAAAAACTTCACTTTCAGTGAACACCAAAAGTAAAAGGTATATTATTCCCAGACTGGTTATAAAAAGCAAACCTTAAAATATTACAATAAAAGAAAACCTTGCCCACCCCCAGCGACTAGCCTTTTGCCATGACGAACGTGACAATGCACATTAAGGAGTGTAGCCGTTCTGTTATACCAAAGTTTCAGCTGCAGCAAGTATTCTAATTTCAGTGCCGAATGAAACAAGGCTAAAATAACAGGTTTCACATACAGTTGACGAAGAACTGCTCGCAGGAATGCAGATGCTCGAAAAGTTAGCTGCTTGTTACATAATTCCTCACGAGTGCTGCCCCACTGTCCAGCCACTTGTGTATTTATGAAACACTCAATTACAAAGTAAGTGTTCATGCAAATTCGCTACCATTCTGCCAGCTAATTTGTGAATGCGAAACGATTAACCGACAGAACATGTTCGAAAATTGGGTGTTATGACCCCTTCAAACACTCCCGCTTCCCCTGATCCTATAGGTATAAAGCAAAGTATCGGAGGTGTTTTTTTTTTTTTTTTAGTGACAAGACTTGGAGATTATTAGTCTGAATCACAAAGCAGATTTTTATAGGCATATGAGAGCATTGAAAGACAAGCCCTATTTTTGTAAAATTTTTTTGCAAGTCAAATTAATATTTAAAGTGTGCATTTTGTGTACCAAAATGTACTAATGAAAAAAAAAATGTTAGTGCTCCCTGAAGTAGCAAAAAATAAGTGTGCACTCAAATTCCACATTCTACAAATTCTAATCTTTTCAGGCACAGAAAAGAAGCTTTGCCCTGTGCAATGAACCAAAATAAATCTCTTCAAATGAATATTAAAAGCACAGTGATTAAACAGGTTTCAAGAAAATGAACAAAAACATTTTAAACAGGTGTGGCACCTACACAATCAGGAGCGCTAAGTCTTGCATATTTGTAACTAGTTACACTCAAGCAGCTGTTTGCCTTTTTTCTTTCTGTAGACATTATTTAAATGAGAGAGCAAATCTAATTGTTAACAGGCTGACATATGTGTCCTTGAGTGCGAACAATGCATGCACAATGCTGTGCATTAACCTGGTGAGAAGTGTATGGTTTTTATGACTAAAAATGTCAAGTTGACAATGCTAACAAAGCATTATTACATATTTGCACATTTAATATGAAGGCTAAAAGAGTCATAAAACGCTCGATCTAAAACGACAATGCGAAACCACCGACATCCACACGCACTAACTAGGCGACATCAGCATAAGTAGTTCTTTGCCTATCGAGGATTGCAAAACTCTTCGGTACTTGCGAGTGCATGCAATTCAAACACCTATCAGCGCCTTTGCCATAAGCAATAGGCACCAACTTGAACTCTGTAGCTGACGTCATATTAAGCAGCATTCTTGTGGGATGCCTCTTGCACGCGCTCACAGATGCCGTAGAGTTCTGCGTTTCTAGATAGTCAAAGCGTCTATGCAGGCTCATTCAGGCTGATGATATAGTTAGAGCATGTGGCTACTGATGGTGCCGCATTGTCGTTGTTAAGTGACCTTTTCACAACCTCTTTAAAGAGTAAACGAAATATCACATATCAAGCTAATCTTATGATGCACACAAAACAGGCACTTTCAGTTTTTTCTTCGCAACTGTTGGGTAGTGTAACATTTTTCCTTGCATCTTTGCAAAAAAACTGTTTAAAGAGAAAGTTCATGCAGCAAAATAATGAGTGATTCAGTTAACATGACAGAAAATGTAAAAAATGACATTTTAAAAAGAAATTTGCACTTGGCCCCGTACCTTAATTAAAAAAAAATCACTTCAGCCATTGAAATAAAAAAGAAACTAGTCCACATACTCCATTACTAATTGCATGATCTTCACTTTCAGCTCTAACTGTCACTTTTCTGGCATCTTCTCAAAGTATTTAGCAAGGCACAGCCCAAAATATTCATGTTCGTTTCTTGACTCAGTTTTCTTCAATGTCTCGCACAAGTCTTGCACATTTTGAGTAATTCTATCTAACTCTTCTTCATTCTTTCTTTTGCGACTTCTTCGCTGGGTTGGTGTTGACCCGGCACTTCCATCGGCGACAGCAGGCTCTGGTGCAGTCCTCTCTTGGGTGTTTGGGCAAACAACCCCTGGAGGCCTGAAAGCATCATCGTCTGAATGTGCAGAAGCTGGCAATCAGCTGGCAATTGTCACAGTAGGACTGTTTCACCGCTGCACGACGACGGCTAACAGATCACACAGTTGCATTTGTCGTATGCTTCTCGTTAACACTCACACCGGTGCTACAGTGCAATTCATTCACGTAAACACGCACATCGAAGCTTCAGTAGAATTCGTTCACGTAAACACGCACATCGGAGCTACAGCTGAATTCGTTGGTGTAAACACGCATGCCGGATCAATTCGTTCGTGTCAGTGACATCATGCACTACAGCTCAACGGAGTTCGTACGCCGATGTAAACGATGATCACATGTCACTAGCTTGGCATCACACGCTACTGCAAAGGCATCAGACAAGCCTCAAGCACTCTTTCTATGTAATATTTTTTTTTCTTTTTTTAGCCAGCTGAGACGTAAACAACTTAACTTTCGTTGTCTGAGTTTGTCCCGTCAGCTTCCACCGAGGAATGCAAACGAAGCACACATCTTTTTCGGCATCCGGCTAGTGTCGATCATCCTGACTTGTATCATCGGAAGCATCTTACCACCACAGCCCACTGACTTCGAGCACAACGTATGGAGATGAAAGCACAGGCGCAGTACAATCGCCGATACGATGTTTTCACACGGCCAACGACCACACTGAAACTGGCAGGCACTCGCTAGCAAGCCGGCAGGTACTCGCTGGATTTGTCGGCGTCACTCGCACTCGGCACGAAATTGAGTCACGCTGGTAGCACTCGCAGACATTCGTCGTGTCATTCTAGATGACGAAGCGGTCATACAGGAACGTTTGGAGTAGTTTTCGTGCTTGCCTCTAGCACTCGGCCGTGCCTTCGAAGCGGCAGCCATTAGGCCCAGCACTCGGAGTCATCGCGGCCTCTGGTTGGTTGGCGCGCGGCCTCTGGTTGGTCGGCGCCGCTGTACGCGTGGTGACGTAGCGTACGCGAGGCGAAATATCAAGCCCGGCTTGATCCCTCGCGCCAGCTCGCGTATGCCCCTCCGACGTCGACGCCGAGAGGCGCATTTGACGCTTTTGACGCGTAGACGCGAGCGAACGCGTGCCAGTGGTTGGCACTTAATCGTTGCTGGCGCCTTGAACGCGGCGCGTGATCGGCCGGCACAGTTGGTTTCGACACACATTTTAGTGATTCCAGAGCTGCATTGTGACACCTAACCACACAATTTCTGCTATCACGGCAGAGCACGTGCAAGGTACTATCTATACGTCAGGATGACGATGTTGAGGATGTGACGATGAAAAAAAATGGCAGCATATCCACGGGGTGAATGATGGAGGGTGGGGCAATGCATCTGTCCGTTCATTCGTTCTTGCTTCTGTCCGTCTACGGGTCTCTCTGTGTGAACGTCCGTGCGTCCATCTGCCCATCCGTGCGTGCGTATGTTCGTGTGTCCGCACGTTCATCTGTGAGTTCATTCCTGCGTTCGTTCATGCATCCGCCTCTACATCCATTCATGCGTCCACCCGTCCGTGCAACAATGCGTGCGTCCGTCCATGCATCTGTCTGTGTCTGTGTTCGTCCATATACTCAACACTCCAAGTTCCGCAATTTCGCATCTTTTCATCATATATTCCGCATATAGAAGCACCGCCATGCAGCGGACATTTCAAGGACTAAGCGAGAGGTGTTACACGCACACTCCTTTATGGATTGCGATTTGTGTCTACTTCCCACCTTTAACCACCTCGAGTTCATGATATATACTAGTTAACTGTATTCATGGCACTGCGGCCCAACGCCCTCTAAACCTTTCTAAAACCGAAGATGTTACGCCCAGCGAGTATAACGTAGCAACCTTTTCTTGTCAGATAGTGCTCAATGTACATGCCAAGGCTGCTGATGGGGAATGAGAGACAGGAGAATTCGGCTTTTAGTTAACGCACACGCTGCGAATTTTTTATTGTTCAACAAACGACAGGAGAAATCTACCACCGGCACCACCTTGCAGGTCAAAGCGTAAGACTGCTTACGCACTACGACTACGACGAGGGACGAACGGGTGCCGCTTCAAGGAGTTACGCCTCTAAAACGGTGGCGTGTGGTTGGCATTACAATTACGTGCTCGCTATGCTGAGGCTGCCAGGCGGGCCTGACCACGTACAAACACGCGGGATCACATACCGCTGAAAAAGTTGTTGCGGTGTTTCAGGCCTTCACGTACATACGCCGCACAGAAATGTTGTTCCGCCTTTCTGGTAGAGATATATGGGAGGCCCTCTAGATGAACGACGTTGGACCACTGGGACGTCTTGCTGTGTATGAATGCATGGCAAGCTTCCAAAGGTCGATGCACAACGCCAGATCCAGTAGCGCATTTGGGCACTGAAGCGAAACCTGTTGAGGACGCCGCTATAAGGCCGGAAAAAGCCCTGAATTTTTCTTTTTTTATCTTCTGCTGCAGCACATAAAGGGAAATGTAGCTGCCTGGAGGGAATAGCCCTGAAAAGCGCGTGTGAAAAGCAAGCTCGTCACAAAGCAACGTCGTATAGTTTGTTTTTCTTTTTGAATAGCAAAACTGCAAACAGGACCCGAGTTGGCGGGCCGTGCGTCGCTGGTTACAAAGCTGCGCCCATGGCTCTTCTATTCAATGTAAACAGGCAGCCATCGAACTAACGCTCGCTCTCAGCTGGGCGTGCCAATGTGGACTGGTGGAGCAAAAAAAAAAGAAAGAGCGCGGAGAGTCCTTCTCGGCGAGCGAGCACCGAGAATTCGTCATTCGCAAATCGTGTTGCACGGGAAGAGAAGCGCGTAGAACTGTTCGCGTCATTTGTTATGTTCCTCTTGTGAGGCATATTTGGTGCTGGTGGTACGCTATACGAAACACTCCCGTTTTAGCGCCGGTATTGAGATGGAAGGTTGCAGCGTGGGTCACATGTTTGTTTTTATTTTTTTTTTCTTACCGAAAGCTGTACACAATGCTAAGAAAGAAGACAAGGAGGAGAAACAAGAACAAAATATGGTGTGACGGATGACACGGGAAATTACGAAGTTTTACGATAGCGTAAAGCATACTTCGCGTTCGTTGTTGTCAGAGGCCACAAAAGATTACCATAAGGTGCATTTGCACTTGCGGCAAATGCAAAGCATTGCTTACACTGTTCTAAATTTCTCTATTGTTACAGCGTACGCCACTCGAATGAATTCCTTGTTTCAAACCAGCGATGAAGGTGCTTGCGCTGTATAGCAAGAAGTTTGGTGAGTCATCCATGTAATTACATGACGCTGGGAAGACTGCTTATACTGAATTCTCACACCCACAAGGGTGTAAAACGGATGTATGCATCAAAAGCGCCCTTCTAAACACCCTTATACACTCCTATTTTCAAAAATAGGGTGTTCGTAAATAAAACATTTTTCAAACACCCCATTTACACCCTTGTCTCAGTGGTGTTTTAGTGGTGTTGTCTTAGTGATGCACGACGTTTTTGGCACTTTTGCTTATTTCATAAGTATGCATTAACCATCCTGATACCAGCAGGGATCCTACTACTAGGTAGCTGCGGGCCTAGTAATGCTTCGAAACAGGAAATAAAGTAATGCGACCGAAACGCAGTGTTTATCTTTAAAGCGCGCAAACTACAAAAACGGAAGACACAACAGGAGCGCCGCTTGTCTAAGAGAATATACGGACCAATCCTTGTGGCTCTGTTCCTCTCATCTGAGTCGTCTGCGTGATTACTGACTGCTCACAAAGTGCCCTCACTTACCTGAATCAAGGTAGTGTTGCCCACAATAGCGTAGCCATCATCACCCTTCCCCCTCTCTAAGATCAAAGCTCTTTTAAGACAGTTGACTAGCCATAACCACCACGTCATTGGGCCATCAGGTCCTTTACAAAAATCGGCATTGACGTTATGTATTTTGAGCAAGCACAGTTTATTTATATACCATTGCGAATATTGAGTGATAAGAAATTATACACCTACCAGTTTGGACAATGGAAACTGTACATTTGGGCTCTTGTATCAAAATAACATGCAAATAAATAGCGGTGGTGTACTGAACTGCAATACCACGAGGCGAGATGGCGCTGGTAGCTCCATCATTGTCATTTAACAGACGCAGTTTTTCACTGCAGGGGGGGGAAGCTCACTGTTGGTTGGCGCTGCTCGCTTCCTTCGGCATTTTGCTTTTTCCTCGTTGCTAAATCACAGTTCGCGTGTGTATTTGTCGCCAGCTGACGTAACTGGCCTGGACTGGCAAAAACAACGTCAATCAAGTAAGGTTTGCATCGTTCATTGCTAGTGTCCAAGCCGGTACAAATAATGTACATGCTCGGCTCCGAACAAAACAAGTCACTCGTACATATCATAAGCTTTAAACCCGCGTGTAAAGGCTGTAGAAAGCTAACAAGCTTGTGCATACTGTCGCCTTCGTGAGCTTCAGGATCAGTGTTGTGATCATGTTTCAGTTTAGGCCACGCGAAATTCCACCGCCAGAGGACCGAGCAGAATCGCACGCACCGAAGAGAGACAGCCCTCTACCCAAAAACAGAACCACTGCCTTCATGTACCATAAGCGTGCTTCTAATATATAAACCGAGTAGACATATGCAGCACTGGCAATAAGGTAAACGAAAACCCACTGAAAATACAGGTGTGGTCCACTGCCAATAGCGTCTTTTCAAGCTTCCATTGAGCCCTTCTCAGGGAAGGCCTGGACGACATTGATTCAACGTCTTAGATTCTACTTCTTGGCTAATTCCATCACAGCCGACGACAAGAAGCGAGTCCTGCTCGTTACTCTGTGCGGGTGGAGATATTTGATACTATCTGCGCGCTGTTAGCACCAAAGAGCACAGGAGAAGTGACGTATGAAGAGATCGTCCAAAGCTTGGCTGCCCATTACGACCCACGCCCATCTGAGCTCTACCGTCGCTACAAATTCCAAAGACGCGACAAACAACCAGGTGAGGCCATTGCTGTTTACGTGGCCGCTTTATGTAAATTCACTGCGGATTGTAACTTTGGCGTCGGGGCAATGCCCGCGGCTGAGGCGACGCTCACTACAACGGCCGTAGGCACCGCGCTCCCCCTGGATATCATGTTACGCGACCGTAATATTTGCGCAACGAGCTCTTTAAACAGAGTCTGTTCGCAGAGAGAGACCTTACTTTCCAGAAGGCTTTTGACTTCGCTGATAAGGCGTAAAGCGCTGCCCTGCAGCAGAAGAACATCAAGCTCGAAACGGAAAAGAAGTGCACCAAACAAACCAGAAGAAAGGAGGCACGAAAGAAAAGGAGCACACTCCACAGTAAGACACACTGGTACAGATGCAACGGCTCACAGGATTCGGGTGAGTAGAAGTTCCGGAATTCCTTATGAAACTTTCGCAAAAAAACACAATAAAAAGCTTGCATCGCAAAGAAAAATTAACGCGAAACTGCTGCGCATCAAATAAAGCCGGAACCTGCAAGCATGCAAGACTCCGGAAACAAGTCAAAATGGGGGTTAATAGAGTCAAAATTCCACAAGCTTGTCCAAAGTACATGGCCCCGCTACGCATTACTAGCAAGCTTTTTCAGCCAGTAACCAGTGAAACACTCGGATTGGGCAACACTTTTGGTGTTGGTGCGGAAGAAGTTCCTGGTCGCCATGTTGCAGTGTTGCCACTTCAAAGACCACAAGTGAAGTTTTCAAAGATTATTTCTGCCCATAGAGAATGCCTTCCTTTTGGCTTCACTCCAGCAACAAGGCCAGCGTCACCTGCATGGTGCCTACAACAACCACAAGTGTGCCACACTATTCCGGCAATAACGCACAAGAGCCGTCGTTCAACAGTAGTCCTACGACAGGTGACATTGTCGCTACTCAAGGAAAAATATGGCCAGAGGACCCACATTTACACCGACGGATCGGTCTCGGCTGACAGCTCCACAGGTGCTGTTGTCATCCCGACATACCAGGTCACTATAAAGTTCAAACTATCGCATAGGACAACATACACAGCAGCGGAGCTTGCCACCTTACGTGCTGCTATACTTTATATCGTGGAAGCCCGGCCTCAAAAATGGGCTGTGTTCTGCGAATCAAAGGCGTCCCTTCAGAGCTTGCTATCAGCTTTACGACCAAGGGTTCATCAACAACTAGAGAATGAAATAAGAGAAGTGCTTCACGAAGTTTTATCGAAAGGACATGACGTGGTGTTCCATTGGTTACCGGGACATTGTGGTATTGGCGGTAACGACCTTGCTGATAATACTGCCCGATCCGCCCACGTGGACGCCCAGACAACCCCAATTCCATTGTCGAGAACCGACGCTGCCAGGGGCCTTCACTCGTTCGCTAACACAATGTCGAAAACTTGGCTGAGTGACCGCAGCATCGGGAACCGCCGCCTACACAAATTGGACCCATCGAGAAAGCTTCAAGATCTATCGGACCTCTCCCACCAGGTTGCAACTTTACTGTGCCGCCAGTGGTTAGGAGTAGCTTTTACGAAGGCGTACTTCTTTCGCATAGGAATGGCGGATAGCTCCCGATGTGAATCGTGCGACACTGACGAGACAATAGAACATCTACTGTGTTCATGTGAACGTTATGCGAGCGAACGCAACTTGCTGCGCGAAACGTTAGAGACACTATACAGTAGACCGTTTTCCGAAGAGAAGATTCTTGGTTCATGGCTCTACGCGTCTCAGGCCAGCAAAGCGATGCGGGCATGGCAAAGTTTTCTAAAGACGACCGGACTACGCAACCGCGTATAAGCGTGCAATGGACAAGGTCACATCTACACACACGTTGCCCTTCACTTCTCCCTCTCTTCTCCTTTAGTCCCCTCATTCCTTTCCTCAGTGCAGGGTAGCAAACCAGACGTGCGTCTGGTTGACCTCCCTGCCTTTCATTTCTTCTCTTCCTCCTCCTCCGCCTCCTCCTTTTGGAGCTTATTCGCTAATGAGCAAGGAAACATACGACAAAAGTTGGCCAACATAACTATCGCCACTAGCCCATTCAGAAGTAAACCTGCACGCGTGGTCACGAGAGCACTTGAGCCTTGTTGGTACTGTTCAAGTACAAGTGCGGCGCAAGACTAAAGATTACGTTGTGCCATTCCATGTAATGGAAGGTAATGGATGCAACCTTCTGGGCCATTATTGGTTAGTACGCTCATATTCCGGTTGCAAGACGTGAACCAAACGGATGATGCAACGCACTATGAATCCGCAGTGCCGCACCGCCCATTAAAAGCATGCATGTGTTTTTAATCAAGACATTACAAGCTACGAGGAACCACCAGTTCACCTAAAGTTAGACCAAAACGTGCCACCACGCTTTTGCAAGGCGCGACGTGTTCCTTTTGCACTCAGACCAGCTGTGAAAGAAGAATTAGACCGCTGGAGGCAACAAGGCATTCTGTAACCAGTGCAACACTCGGATTGGGCAACACTCTTGGTGTTGGTGCGGAAGAAGTCCGGATTGGTAATAAAGACTGTGTGGTGAATAAAGGAGCAAGGTAAATCCAGCGTCCGTGAAAATGGCCCACCCGCTTCCCACCACTGAGGAGGTGATGTCAACTCACAGAGGTGGAAGAATGTTTTCAATGCTTGATATATTTCAAACCTATCAGCAACTTCCGGTCACTGAAGACACAGCAAAGGTTATGACCGTGAATAAAATAATTGGACTGCATGCAGTCAGGAGATTTCCATTCGGAATCTCAGCAGCACCGGCAATATTCCGAAAAACCATGGATACAACTCTCGCCGGAATTCCTGGCACCAGCGTCTATGTCGATGACATAACTGTCTGCAGAGAAACGCCATGTCAACACAACGAACGGCTAGACCAATTGTTGTCAAGACTGGGTAATATGGACTTGCGCTTACAGAAAGACAAACATCAATTTGGGGACAAACATGTGGAGTTCCTAAGGCATCACATCGATGAACAAGCGTTACATACGACTGCAGAGAAGGTTCAAGCCGTCATGGATGCACCAACACCAAAATCTAGAGCTGAGCTGCAAGCATTTTTAGGCTTGCTTGTTTTCTATCACCACTTCCTCAAGGACAGAGCGACATTAGCCTTACCATTGTACACGCTTTTACACGAAGAAACCCAGTGGATATAGGAGAAAGAGCACCAAAAGGCATTCGAAGAGTTCAAAAACTCATTCACGACAGCACAGTGCTTACTTACTATGAAGAGCGCAAACCCCTTCTATCATGCGACGCGTCACTATATTGGCGTGATCTCTGTCCTATCGCAAGTGGATGAAAGTGGAGCAGAAGCACCTATTGCTTTCGCGTCCCGAAAGCTCGAGAAGACGGAACATAATCATGCGCAAACTAGACCGGGAGGAACTTGCTGTGATATTTGGTGTTGATCATTTTCAGAAATATATAACTGGAAGACATGTGACTATCACAAACTGATTGCCAGCCGCTACTCAGCATTCTTAAGCTGAAGAGGCTGCTCCCGCAGGTCTTGTCACCACGCATGACCAGATCATGTCTGAAGCTGTTACTTACGACTACAACTTGTTTACAGAAAAGGTAGCCGAAACCAGAACGTAGATGCATTGAGCAGACCACCACTGCAAGGAGATCACGATGACTCATTCCCGCCCGGCGATGTTCTGATGCTAGAATGTGCGGTTGATCCACAACTTTCACCCAAGCACCTTGCAGAGCTATCGTGCGAAGACAAATATCTAGCAGCAGGCATTCAGGCAGGCCAGCAAGGAAAGCTACGTGCAATCAAAGGCGATGACTTTCCGACCTTATGTCAAACTAGCGCCCGAGCTGTCGACACTCCAAGGATGCTTACTCAGGGGCTCGCGAGTAGTAATTCTGAGCGTGGCTCGCACCGCATCTTTAAAAATTATCCACTCATGGCACAAGGTCATCGTTGCTATGAAGGCCTACGCTAAAGGGCACCATTGGTGCCCTAGCCTCAGCAAAGAACATAGAAAAGACTGCCCAAGAATGCGGACCATGCAAGGAAAGGCCACCTGCGAAGTCACCCCTTCCCGAATGACCAAGAGCAGCATAACCATGGGAGACAATTCACATGAATTTTGCAGGACCCATTTATGGCAGCATGATCTTGCTAGCTGTTGACTCCTTCAGCAAATGGCTTCAAGCACGGCAAAAGACGAGCATTCAGTCAAAAACCTAATCAAGAACTGCACAAACCTTTTTGCGACCTTCAGTGTACCACGAAAAATAATCACTGACAACGGGCCATCTTTCGTCTCAGTTGAAACTGGAGAATGTTTCCAGCGAAATGAAGTTAAACATGTCACGAGAACTCCTTACCATCCTGCCACGAATGGTCAAGTCGAACGCATGGTCTTCGAACTTAAACAAGCGCTTGTGAAAGAGAATGACGTCCCTATCGCCCACCGACTTTCGAGTTTTCTTCTAAAGCAGCACACGAAAACGCAAAACGTGAATGGATGACGAAGGTATGTGACTGGTGCAAACATGGAAATCATAAATTTGCGTGATGCAACAAAATGACTTCACGCCGAACTCATGATGCGCTGGCGGCCGTTTCGCGAGCTTCACTTATACAAATTTGGTATTACGGTACGTAAATGGATGACGAAGGTATGATACTAGTGCAACTATGATAAAGATGAGATGCGTGTCATGTAATAACACGACTACAGGGGGAGACCAGGAGACGCGCGGGGATCGGACGTAACGCTCAGCGGCTCCGTCGTTTTTCGGCTGGAACCGTGCTGTTTTCAATGTGGCTGCTCTAAACCTTGTGCGACGCATCTGCAAAGTCAGCAAGATTCTGGAGACACTGATCTTACCCAGGTGCGTCCAATTTTCGGCCACTTCGAGCAACTTCGCATCACGACGTAGCGAACTAGCTAAGCCTCACGGCTGCGGCTTGCCGCTGCTGGATACGGAGACGCCATCGGTCAACTCTTCAACATGGCGCTGCCTGAACAACGTGGCTACGACACTACGACTCTGTCGTTGTCATATATCCCGACAAATTAATCAGAAAACGGCCCATCCAAATATCGGCGAAGCAATCCGACATTTTTCAACTCGTCGAGAGACGGCGTCACCACCGAAGAAACGCGGAAGCAGCGTCTGCACTGAAAACTCCCCTCAACAATCCAACCACTGGAGACACTCGGGATCCATCTCCTAAAGCTCCACAAAATACTTCACCAGTCTCCAAGTGGACGCCGAAACCAAGAGTCAGGATGCATCCTGGCGACTACATGATGGTGCTCAAGCCACGCATCACAGTAGCCCTCAAGACAGCGTTTCAACAAGGTGAGCTCGGCGCTGCCATTTCCCAACTCATCGGAAGGCAGCACATGAATGACATCACCATTTCTCCCAATTGGGAGCCAAACATCATCATGTGTGGCACGCAGAATAACGAGGTGGTTCAGAGACTGCTGTTGGACTTTCAAATAAACACCAGCAAAGGACCGCTGCCGCTTCGCGGCCGCGTCGACGGACGCTGGCCGCGCCTGGCGTTAGTCTATAGAGTGCTCGCGTTCTGCTAACGTAACGTCACTGTGCCCAGCGTGCGCGCGCGTCAACGCTACATTGGAATATATTGCGCTCTTTATGATGCTCTTGCGGCTGTTTTCCTAGCTCCACATATACCAAATTTGGGGTTACCTGACGTCAATGGATGACGAAATATGTGACTGGTGCAAGCATGATAATCCTGGCACGCGTTTCATGTAAGAACATGACAACATACCACGCTCATGGTGCGCTCGTGGCATTTAGCTAGCTCTACAGATAGGAACTTCGGTATCGAGTGACCTGAGTAGATGACGAAGGTAAACACATCCAAACATGAAAGTAATGAGACGCAAGTCATGTGCGCAATCATTTACCTCCACCTCGTAACGTTTTTCTGATTTTAAAATGACATATGAGCAATTATCATTCGTGCTTCGCATATCATCGATTACCACTGTACGTGGGAACTGCCAATTTTTTCCTCCCAAGCAGCCAGTCTGAACATCAGCAATATGCGGTGCCTGCAGGCGGTCCAGGGTACTGTGCCACGCTAGCACCACTCCCATCTGATGACGCTCTGCAAGGGCCTTCAAAGCGGCGTCCGAGACGTCGCTGTCCACCCGGCCGTTATCAAGATCAGTGGTGACTCAAACAGAGTGGGCAGGCATGTGTCGTGTTCGTGAGTTTCAGGTTCAGTGTTGCGTTCGAGTTTCGATTTAGGCCACAGAGATTCCACCGCCAAAGGGCTGAACAGCAGCGCACGCACCTAAGGCACGCTGCGCTTTCCTAAACGCAGAACAACTGCCTTCATGTACCAGCAGTGTGCTTCTAATAAATGAACTGAGCAGACGTATGTAGCACATATAACGGAACATCAAGATCGCTGAATGAACGTCACTCTCATTTAGTTGCGGCGTGCGAGTTGAATAGCGTGGCTTCAGGACAAGGGTCCAATTCTGCCGTCAGAATGCAGCACTTGCGAAGTAATGTTGATCTTTAAGGTGAAGTGAATGCATGATATAGAATCGGGAAGGAAACTTGCAGATTGCCGATAGATAGCTTGCGTAGCAAGAGCATCGTATTTTTGCTAAATTTGTTAAATAAAAATCGCAGATGCGTGCAGTTCTGAATATTTCTAGCTCTTGCAATGCTACTTTTGTACCTCGAAAATTTTGTCGATGTCGCTTCGTGTCGACAGCACAGGCAGTAGTTTGAATTCTCTGCCGTGAGCCCATCTCATAGGTATTATGTAATTCAGTGATGGGCTAAAAATATTTCAGACTTGTTCCGTTTATTGTTAGAGTTAAGATACACAGTTACTACAGCTACAATTTCTTATCGGACGTATTAATCGGTCTGTGGACTATGCAGCAAACACGTACGCTCAAGGAACAGAGTTATGAGGTGTGTGCTTACAGATCGAAGATGCCCAATTCTAAGAAAATACGCTTTAGACATGCATTGTACATATAAGTTGTTTGTACATCTTTGTTGGTGCTCTTACAGTACACTAAACAACTGCTCAGCTCTGAGCACAATCTTTTTTGCATAGATATACCGATAAAGCATGAGCACTCTCTTGCAACCAAGCACTTCATAAATCAATTGGTGGCACACGATGTGAATTTTTCCAAGTACTGTATCAATAAATGTCCCGTTTATTACACACTTGTTGTTATGTTTACCTTTCACAATATGCTTGTGCTTGAAAGCTGATGTTCTTTTTTCCTTGCTACATTTGGAGAATTGAACTTTAAATACGTACTCTCTTGCAATGTGGCTGTGGATATTTCAAGATCATTCATGTTACTGCTGCCTGTGCAATTTCCTAGATTTTTTGCATGACGGTAGTGCACAGAACTTCAACTTATACTGGTAGAAACTATAGCTATGACAAGCTAATTTAAACAGAAGAAGACGTGCTAAAAAACTGGGATGTTTCTCTGCTATATAAAAAAACAGTACCACAAATAATGTACACAATCTTACTCATCCCGATAGCATTCACGTGTTTGGGGAAGCTATGCTGCAGTGGTCATCATGGTTCATTATTTTAGGAGCCCATTGAACATATGTGCAAAGCTAATTCAATTGAGTACAGCCTTATGAGCTTTAGCGCATCTTTTTCGTAAACTTTCATGAGCTAAACGCAGTTAAAACAAAATAGTTCTGGTGGTAGTTTGTAAACTGTGTCACAAGGCACAACTAAATGTCGGAAATAGTGTTGATGACCCTCACTGCAGGGGTGTTCATTTTGTACTGCAAATAATAATTTCTTACAATTCACAAGCTAACCATGAAATCATCATAGGTCGTACATTAGTGGGCAAATTTATACTGATCCTTGCTTTCAGGGGTTCAAAGAAGTCGAGATTGCAGCTTCGCATCAGACAAAACTGCTTGTCGAAACACTGCTCTGACACTTCGTGTTCACAGGTTTTTTTAGGTTTTCAAGCTTCCATTTTTAAGGATCAGTTTGGTTGACTTGCACCAGTGAGAACTGTTCACAGCTGTGCACGAGAAGTTCGGAACTTGTTCAGCTCGAGTTAAGCAGTGCTGCATCACAAGTGAATGACAAGGTGGAGTCTTTAAGACTGTTCGCTGTTTTAATGAGTTGTAAGTATCTTGGCAAAACACGCCGCGATTGTAGAGGCAGGTACGGCACCTACGTCTAATGCTATGCTGTTTGTTAAGCTGTTAAACAAATGGCACGGTTTACAGGACGCCATTGCTGCACTACTGAAACAAATTACAAGGTGCAGCACCCCATAAAATGGATCTTGTGATGCAGGCGAAACGATTGATTGATTGATATGTGCCGTTTAACGTCCCAAAATCACCATATGATTATAAGTGACGCCATAGTGGAGGGCTCCGGAAATTTCGACCACCTGGGGTTCTTTAACGTGCACCCGAATCTGACCACACGGGCCTACAACATTTCCGCCTCCATCGCAAATGCAGCCGCCATAGCCAGGATTTGAAACCGCGACCAGCGGCTCAGCAGCCGAGTACCTTAGCCACTGGACTACTGCGGCGGGGTGCAGGCGAAACGAAGGACCCCTTAAGCACATGAGTGTCTTAGCATTTCACCCCCGTCGAAATATGGCCGCTGTAGCTGGAATCAAGCCCCGCCGCGGTGGTCTAGTGGCTTAGGTACTCGGCTGCTGACCCACAGGTCGCGGGTTCAAATCCCGGCTGCAGCGGCTGCATTTCCGATGGAGGTGGAAATGTTGTAGGCCCGTGTGCTCAGATTTGGGTGCACGTTAAAGAACCCCAGGTGGTCGAAATTTCCGGAAGCCCTCCACTACGGCGTCTCACATAATCATATGGTGGTTTTGGGACGTTAAACCCCAAAAATCAATCAATGTAGCTGGAATCAAACCTGTGTTGTTGAGCTCAGCAGTTCCACACAATCTAACTAATAGTGCTTCAGTTTCAACGTTATTTAAGTGTAGACTCCACGCCACGGTAGCTCTCCAATGCTTGTGAGCAATCTAAAGCACCCCCCCCCCCCACCATGTACGTGGTAACACATTCACAAATACAGCATTGCATGTGTGAGGTCCCAGATGAACTGTTGTAGTGGACGTTCAGATGTTTCAACGTGCTTGCAGAGTGGATATTCGGGCGTAATCATCATGTCGTTGCATGGCAGTCTAGAAAAACAAGTAACATCATTAGATATTGATAAGCATAATAAACGCATAAAATTTTCCAAGGTCACAAAATTCACTCAGTTAACCAGTGAACAGCAGCATTTTATGCAGATATGTAATTGTGTCTCATAACAAATCACTCGGGGGTGCTTTTTCACAAGGCCTGTCATGTAGCAGGTTCCTTGTCCATTGTACACAGCTGCTTCTACGTCAGGTAGACCAGGAGGCTGTGGCAGAAAAAAATATTTCTGATTTAAGTGACGCTTTCTTTGTCACACTATAGCAAAACCATGCCCATAATTATGTGATGCTTCTCAAGTGTGACTGTGATAATCTGCTAACTCGCAGGTTTTTCCCACTAATATATGGGCTAGCAACGAAGACACATGCGAAGCGATATTGATATATTTGCCTTCTTTCGTCGCAATTGCCTCATTTGTGTTATCTGGCGATACAATTTCAGACTTAACTATTGAGTCAGCGACTCGTTCCCACGTGAAGCCTTGCTGCAAGTAACGGACGTTTTAACGGTGACAGATTGACACCTTAAAAATTTTTAAATTCAATGTCGCATTGCACTGCATCTGTGTGACGCCTACGCAGTCATTGGCAAAAAACCTACATATGTTAAAATGAACCAACTAGCTCAGCAGGCAGCCAGCCTGAAGTGTTTTTTCTATTCACTGACCCGTAATTCTCGGGCTTGCAATGGGTGTTCATCCGATGAAAGCTTCAATGGGCGCTTCGTTCTCCGGAAGTCCCTTGAATTCCCTTTGCGGAAGCATTTGAACGAGTCGAAATAAATAGAACGAAAGAGAGTGTGTCAGCCGTCACTGGTTAGAAATACTTACAGCGAAACGACAGTGCGAGACTCATCCGATCGTACCGCGAGCTGTTACCTGCCATTGATATCGTTGGCCACCATATATTTTGAAATGAGGATAATGATGTCCATAGGCTGCTGCTGACTACGAGTCAGCTGGAGCAAAAACTATTAGAAAAGATTGATGACGCAGCACATGTTTAAAAAAACTACATTCTATAAGAATCAACTGTTTTTTTATTTGTAGAGGTACGCGAAGATGTAGTATTTGATGATTTTAAAATTGAAACTGGACCCCGATGACGGTGCTCCTACAACAAAGTGCAATAGCACGAATGGCGGCAAACATGCGCTGCATAACGGAGGCACAGTGAACTAGAAGAGGGCAGGGGAATGAACAAAGCGGCCGCGCCGCATCTCTTATGATTCTCCAGCTGGTGACAGTAGTAGCGGCGCTGTAGTTCCAAGGAACTGAAGATATCATAAACGTCTGCATTGGGAGCACGCGAGCCGTGTCCTGCCAAAGCGTGTAATTTTAGCGCGTTTAATGCGTTTCTGAGCCGTTATCAGTGAACGCACCTCCTACGAGCCAAGGTGCGCGAGTGAACATGCAGGCGCGCTGAAATTGCGTCGATATATTCACTGTTTCCAGGGCCTGCCTACCCACCCCCAAAAAAGTGTCAATCAGAATTTGCACAGATCTGCCTAGCTTCTCTTTCAAGCGGCACTTTGAGCTGTGTTACTTTATAAGTGGCAACTGGTGAACTACAAAGAGAGGAGAAGTATTAAAACCGCGTAGTAATGATAGGCTCGTTTTGTCGGCAGTCTCTACGATATCCAGAGCACAGTGTTTCTCTTATAAGCCTACATGCGCTCACTTTTTTCACGAAAAACCCGAGTATAAGTAACGTTGTCACAACGTTTGTATTGATGATCCCTCAGTTCTATCATGCCAGCTTTGTGGAAGATAATATATATAATACTTTCTGGAAGGCTTATTATATTTGTGGGCAACTGTGGGCACAGGTTAGCCAGATGAGCACAGAGGACGCTCGAGGACAACGAGAGACTTTTATATACACGAAGAGGGACAAGGGAATACACACTGCATAAACTAACACATGTGTACACGCGTTCACGGTCTTACGCGAAAGGAAAGTTAATGTTCTAGTTCGTCCACTCACGTCGTTCTCTTGGAGCGTGAACGTTGCAATTGACCTGGGGCTCTCTCGTCGTCAGGAGGCGGTGTGCCTTGTGCTTGCGGAGACCGTACCGAGGAGGGGCCCGGCCTAGAAGATAACTGCCAGGGGCATCCCAGTATGGTGGTCAATGCCTGGGCTTGCCTGTACTCACACAGAGAACAGCGTACAGACGACTGCCTCGAACAGACCTCGGACAGCGTCTCGCCCCGAGACCAGAACGGCAGCTGGCCGTGAAGAACATTGCTTCAGACCAACCCGGGGGTAAGGTGGGATGTCCAGCCCAGAACGCACCCGAGGACTTCAACGCCGAGACAAGGCCCAGACACCGAGGGTCAGAACGAGCAGTCGGTGCGTGGCCCAAACTTGTTCTTCTGCTCTTCTCTCTGAGGTTAGCCGAGCTGTCCCCATGGCTCTGGCGCTTTTCACCAAGTCCGCGCACGAGCACGCGCATAGGCGAGCTTAATCGTTTCTCCGCTATCACCATCATTGTGATTCCCGCGCACCTGAAATGCTAAATCGGCCCCACACACTGATCTTCTACGTCAAAGCACGACGGACACTCTCCAGGGCAATGTTTTTCACCACATCTTCTCCCCAGTTCAAGAACAGCGAAACGGCGAGAAAAGAAAGGCAGGCATGTTCACAGGGCAGGTAACGTGATACTCGCGTGAAGAGTTCTTGGTGTGTCTATACAAGTAATATGACAGTCTAGTCAGTAGCAAGACATGTGCGACTAAGATAGCCGGCACCGACATTATCTGAGCCCTGAATGTATTCTATGCAAAAAGTCATAGTCCATCAAGAGTAGGCTCCAGCATAGCACTCGTTTCTTGATTTGTTGGGCAGAGTTGATGTATTTCAGTGGCTGGTGGTCCGATTGCAGAATGAAGGGCCTGCCATAGAGGTACACATGAAATTTCTGGACACCCCACACGATGGCGAAGCATTCTCTCTCAATTGTAGAATATGTTGCTTCACGAGGTAGCAGCTTTCTACTAGCGTACAACACTGGATGCAAGAGACCATTGTGTTCTTGTAGGAGGACAGCTCCCAAACTTCGTGATGACGCGTCAGTGCGCAACACAAAAGGCCTTTCGAGGTTGGGTGCTTTCAGTATGGATTGGTTTGACATCATTGCCTTGAGTTTCTAAAATGCATCTTGATGCTTGTCGCGCCAGCCCAGATTATTAGGACTTCCTTTCTTCGTGAGCTTGGTAAGTGGATGAGAAAGCTCGGCATAGTTGGGCACAAACTCTCGGTGGTAGCCGGTAAGTCCGAGAAAAGCTCGAAGCTCTTTCTTACTTTCTGCCGTTTTGCTGACACGATTCTGTCTGATGTGTCCTTGTCGGGCTGTACCAACCCTCTCCCCTCAACGTGACCAATGAAGCTAGACGTCCGGGAACATATCTCGCTCTTCTTCAGCTTGATAGTTAAACATGCCTCGCGCAAACGTTTAAATACATGGCGTAATGTAACCATGTGTTCCCCCCAAGTCGTCGTTGCAACAAGAACATCATGAAAGTAGTAATAGACATTGGGAATGTCACCAATGCGTCAGTAATGAACATATTATAAACAACGCAAACTTATTAAAAAGTGCCATTTGTATACATAGCGCGTCCGTTAATTGCGTAAATTCACTGTACCCAGCTTTCATTTTGTATCGATAGCGTAAATTGTGTTGCTTTCAAAACTTTTCATTGGCGTAGCGCCATTGCCGGCCAGCAAATTTATTATGATGTTTTGTATTATGCGCGTAGTTCTATTATTAGGTGTCAAACGTGTAGGGAGACAGTGGTGCATATTGTTTTGAAAAATTTAACTTCTATATGTACAGAGTAAATACACACACACATACATATTAAAAAGTGCCAATTGCATATGTAGCCTGTCTGTTAATCTGCGTAAATTCATTGTCGCAAGTTTTCTATTTGTATCAATAGAATAAATTGGGCTGCCTTGCAAACTCTCTATCGGTGTAGCATCATTGCTAGCCAGCAAATTTATAGTGATCTTTTGTATTATTAGTGTAGTTCTAATATTAAGTGTCAAAAGTGTAGGCAGACAGGGGCGCATCTCGTTTTGAGAAATTTAACATTTATATGCGCACTGTAAACACACACACACACACACACACACACACATATATATATATATATATATATATATATATGGGGGGGGCAGTGACGGTCAAGCACGGACTCCCAGCGCGAGTGGCGTCCTTGTTGGGTTGCCCCACAGGAAGATACAGAAGAGTTTGACCCATTTCAGAGCTTGGAGGCTTCGCTACAATTACCCCGGGATCGAAGAGGGAGCCGCCTGGTGACCTAACAGCTTGTTACTATGAGCGGGTCATAATAAGTTTTCAGGTGCTCCACGTTGACGATGTCGTGCCCGCGGTGAAGCATGTCCGCAGATTGTTCGACGGGTTCGATCAGATAGTTGAGCGGAGATGTGTGCTCGATGACATGGTAAGAGCCTTCGTATTTGGGAAGTAGTTTTGAAGAGAAGCCAGCTACAGGGGTCGGGATCGAGAGCCATACAAGCGCACCAGGAAGGAACGTGGGCTCAGAAGTGGTGGAGCCGTTACGAATACACTTCTGCCGCTCTTGCTCATGCGTCGTAAACGTCTTGGCAAGCTGGTGACACTATTCAGCAAGCCTGGCTGTATAAAAATTAGGTGCACACTCAGATGGATCCGGCGTGTACGGGAGTATCGTGTCCATGGTGTGCGACGGGTGCCTTCCGTACAGCAAGAAGAAAGGTGAAAAACGGGTCGTGCTCTGAGGGGCAGTGTTGTAGGCGTCGGTGATGAAGGGCAGTATAGTTTCCCAATTCATGTGCTTGGCAGCGATGTACATCGAAAGAATGTCGCCGAGGGTTCGGTTAAAGCATTCGTTGAAGCCATTCGTCGGCGGGTGGTAAGCAGTAGTTTTGCAGTGGACATATTGACACTCCATCAAAATGGCTTCGACAACTTCCGACATAAAGACATGGCCTGGATCACTGAGAAGCTCTTAGGATGGTCCGTGGCGCAGTATAAATTGATGCAGCAGGAAGGATGCAACATCGCGAGCAGTACCCGCAGGAAAAGCAGTGGTTTCGGCTTATCAAGTTGAATGGTCTACGGCAACGATAGCCCAGCAGTTACCAGGCGATGTCAGAGGAAGAGGTCCACAGAAATCAATACCTGCACGCCCGAACCGACGGTCAGGGCAAGGTAACGGTTGCAGACCAGCATGGAACATGTATGCTGATGGTTTGCGGCGTTGGCAAGCGAGGCAAGAGCGTACGAACGGCTGCACGTAGCGGTTCATCCCAAGCCAGAAGTAGCGTTGTCGAATGCAGTGGTAAGGTTTGGAGAGCCTAGAGAGCGCGCATTGCGGATCAGAATGAAAATATTCACATATCTCCGGCCGCAGACTGCGGGGGTATCACGAGTAACCACTACCGGTCATCAGCGTCGTAATTGCGTCGGTGTAGAAGGCCGTCACGCATGGCGAAATTGTGTGCTCCACGACGCAAGGCACACGTGGATGGTGTTTCGGACGAATCAGAAAGCAAGTCAATCAGTGGGGCGATCCAATTAACCTTTCGCTGTTCGGTGGCGAGGATGTCAACATCAATGGCAGAAACAGCAATTGAGGTTACTGAGCAGGGCACGTCGTCTTCAGGTAGAGGGGAGCGAGAGAGGGCGTCGGCGTCAGCATGCTAACGTCTGTTGCGGTACAGTACGCGGATGTCGTAGTCTTGTAAGCGAAGAGCCCAAAGGGTGATACGGCCTGAGGGATCCTTCAATGATGACAGCCAGCCTAGTGCATGGTGGACGGTGACGACATCGAAAGGGCGACCATAAAAATATGTCGAAACTTTGTAAGGGCCCATATGATTGCCAGGCACTGTTTTTCCGTGACGGTGTAGCTTGTCTCGGCTCTCATTAGCGTACATGTATCATATGCTACGACATATTCAGAAAATCTGGGTTCTCGCTGCGCCAGGAGAGCGCCGAGGCCGACCCCGCTGGCGTCCGTGTGCACCTTCATTGGGACCGTAGGGTCGTAGTGGCGTAGAATGTGAGGAGGCGTCAACGAATTGCGGAGCTTTGCGAACGCGTCGTCACACTCGGATGACCCCGAATTGAGGGGCCCGTTACGTCTAAGGAGCTTCGTCAGGGGAGATATGATCGTGGCAAAGTTTCGTATGAAACGTCGGAAGTATGAGCACAGGCCCACGAAACTACTCAGTTCTTTGACGGACACAAGTATGGGGAATTCGGCCATGGCGCGAAGCTTAGCCGGATCAGGAAGAATGCCATCCTTGGACACGACGTACCCTAGGATGGTGAGTTGCCGTGCTGCAAAGCGGCACTTCTTCAGATTTAGTTGCAAGCCGGCGATGCTCACACGTGCAAAAGCTTCTTTCAGATGTTGGAGATGCGTGGAGAAATTTGGAGCAAAGACAAGGACATCGTCAAGGTAACACAAGCACATGTACCATTTCAAAATGCGCAGAACGATGTCCATCATGCGTTCAAAGGTTAGCAGGTGAATAAATAAACCAAATGCACGACGTTGAACTTGTACAAGCCGTCCGGTGTGACGAAGGCAGTATTCGGTCGAGCGTCGTCCGCCATTGGTACTTGCCAGTACCCCGAGCGCCGATAGAGAGAAGAAAAAAATTGGCTCCGTGAAGGCTGTCAATCGCGTCATTGATGCAACACAGTGGATAAAAATCCTTGCGAGTGATCTTATTGAGCCGTCTGTAGTCCACACAGAACCGCACAGAACTGTCTTTCTTCGCAACAAGAACAACAGGAGACGCCTATGGGCTGTTCGAGGGCAGAATGACGTCGTGTCGGAGCATATCGTCTACCTGCTCGTTAATTACCCGACGTTCAGTAGGCGACACGCGATATGGACGTTGTCATAAAGGTAGATGGGCACCAGTGTCGATGCGGTGCGTAACAGCGGACGTGCGACCGAGTAAACTTCGCATGACTTCGAAAGTAGAACGATGTTCTTGCAACAGCTCCAGAAGCTGGGAACGCTGTACCACCGTAAGGTTTTCAGCAATGGAGGAGCCAAGTACTTCTGCAGATGACACATCAGAAGTGGAAACAGCATTGATGGTTCGCGAACTGGGACAACGCGAGTCATCGGGTACGTCCAGGACTTGTGCGTCATTGACTGGTTCTACTCTGCCGAGACATTCTCCTCGAAGCAAGGTAACAGTGTACGGAGATGCGTTGGTTACAAAAATAGCAGCGTTGCCTTTGGTGACTTGCACGGTCGCGAAAAGCACTGACAACCCTTTTCTGCTACAAGCGCGGTCGGATGACGAAACTAGTGCAATTGTGCCGGAGAGACCAGTGCAGTAGACCGACACGGCCATCGTCGAGTATGGAGGCACTGCTGCATCGTCTTTCATGAGAATCTTGCTCAGTGTCGAGGGACTGTCGCCTGGCGTCAAATGCGAGAATGTTGAGAGTTCAATTTCGGCAGAGGCACAATCGATGACAGCGTCGTGGCGGTAGACGAAGTCCCATTTCAGGATGATGTCATGAGAGCACGCCGGAATATTTATGAATTGGACGACATACAGAATGTCCTGAATGACAACGCGAGCTGTGCACCCAGCTGTAGGATGAATACGATGCAAACTAACAGTACGGAGGGACAACACAGAAAGTGGCGTTGTCACTTTTTCAAGTAAGCGGCAAAGTGTTTTATCCATAACTGTTACAGCAGCTCCAGTGTCAATATTAGCAGATGCATGAACACCATCCACAAGCATGTCAATGACATTCGAGAGGCTTCTCTGAGGACTTTCACATTGCGATAGCGTCGCAGTCTTTGACTCTGTGACTGCGACGACTAGTTTTCCCGCTCATGAGCAGGCGCAAGTGGCTGCATGGGGGACAGGGAACGATGTCGTGGAGACGGCGACCTTCCAGGAGACGGACCAGGGCGAGACGACAGTGGCATAGACGGCAGTTAGTCGTTATATGGACGGCTAAGCTGGCCAGCAACAGGCGAAGAAATGGAAGCCGTCTGTACTCGAGAGCAATGACGGGCTACGTAACCGACGTAACTGCAAGCAAAGCAGATGAGCCGGTTGTCGGGTGTACGCCATCGGTTCGCCGGGGTGGGTATCGCCCGTAACGGTGACTGGAAAGGCTGCATGGTGGGCTGAAAATGAGGCTGAGGGGTTACGCCAACTTACGTAGCAGGCATACCCGCTGCAAAGGACGGAAGATGAGGGGCAACTTCGGCGTAAGTCAGAGGGGCCGGTGCTGGAACGAATTTACGCGCCCTGGCGACAACCTCGGCATAGCTGAGAGGCGCAGGAGCCGGAGGATGTTGAGGTTGGTACGCAGGAATGACATCCGCTATTTCCTGCTCAATCGCCCGACGAATGGGAGGGAGAAGGCTAGTGGCCGATCGTTGAACAGCCGGTTGGTGGGCAAAGGGCAAGAGAGAGAACTGGCGCACGATTTCCTCACGGATGAAGGACATCAATGCCACTTGTTCTCAGCTGGTCTCCAAGCCAGCTCGTGCAGCTCGTGGTGGGAAGCAACGTGTCATCGAACGCTGCCGGCGGAGCTCCTCGTTGCTCTGACACAATGTGATGACTTCAGCCGCTGTGCCGGGGTTTTGGCAAGCAGCATTGTGAAGGCGTCATCGTCAATGCCTTTCATGATGTTTCAGATCTTGGCAGACTTGGAAGTGGTTTGATTGGATTTGTTGCACAAGTCCAGTACATCTTCAATATAGCTGGTGAATGACTCACCAACCAGCTGAGTGCGTTCACGCAAGCGCTGCTCGGCTTGCAGCTTCTGAGCGGCGAGGCAGCCGAAAACGTTGATTACAGCGGTCTTAAATTCGGTCCAGGTTGCAAAATCAGATGCGTGGTTGTTTTACCACACACTACGCCCACGAGGTAGAACACCAAGTTCATCAAATTGCCGTCCCCGTCTCATTTGTTGGCAACGCTCACGCGCTCGTAAATGGCAAGATAGTCCTCCACGTCAGTGCCATCGGCGCCAGTGAAGATGGATGGATCGCGGATCCTAGGGACACTGGGACAAGGGGGTGGCATGGGAAGAGTCGTTTGCTGAGAGGCTTCGTGGGGCATGGTAGATGGTAGGGTACATGATTGAAGCTCCAAGGGCATCGAAAGGGAACGCAGCACCTCCACCAATTTGTTAAGGCGTTTTTTAGCCGGCAACCAGCGATCTTACGCTATGATGACAGTGACGGTCAAGGACGGACTCCCAGTGCGAGCATGGTCCTTGTTGGGTAGCCCCACTAGAAGGTTTGAGGTTTGACCCACGTCAGAGTTCAGAGGCTTCGCTACAATATATATATATATATATATATATATATATATATATATATATATATATATATATATATATATATATATATATATATATGTATGTATTGTACCGTAGCATATTGGCGCCAGCTCTGTGCAAGCGTGAAAGAAGACGTTGTCAACGTCCGTGTGTGGCTTGTGCTTGCCGGGTCTCTACCTGTACCAGCTTGTTGCGGCTAACACTTCTCGAATAATAACCTGTGTTTTTACGCAACCTCGCTCGTTGCATTTGGTGGAAACGTGCTGGGTAACGTCTTGGAGCTCCACAGCCTTAAGCTACCATCTCAGTCTGCGATGACCGAGCGCGTCGATCCCCCACAGCCTCTTCCACGTTGCCGCCTATCGTGTGCCCTGGTGTACTTCGTCTGCGTGACCCACCACTATACAGCGGCACTGATGATCATGATGTCGAGGACTGGCTGGCAGAGTATGAACGTGACAGCGCGATTAACAAGTGGGATGACCCCACGAAGCTGGCTCACGTCATCTTCTACCTGATGGATTTGGCCAACCTAAGGTTCACCAACCACCAAGCCGACATCCCCACCCGGTCAGTTTTCAAAGAGGTCTTGACCTCAATTTTCGGTCGTCCAGCTATGCGCAAGCTTCGCGCTGAACTGGACCTGCGGGGACAATTTCAGCGAAATGGTGAGAGCTTCACGATCTACAGTGAGGATGTGATCAGCCTCTGTAGGTGAGTTGATGTGGGGTTGACGGAGACTGACAGAATCAAGAATATATTGAAAGGCATTGATGGCAACGCTTTTCATATGCTTGTGGCCAAAGACACACAGACCGTCACGGCCGTGATTCAGCTATGTCAAAGTTTTGATGAGCTGCGCAAGCAGCGAATTTCTACACGTCGCGCCAATACGCGAACAGCGGATATTTTGACTTTAGAGCGCAAAGGCAGTGGTCCCGACTACAGTGCGTTAATGCCTCAAAATCAACAGTGCACCCGGGAGGAAGTTACTCGACAGCTCTTTCTTGTTGCCACGATCAACGAGACCCCACAGCACTGGACCACTCCCTTCGCCGTGCTATCCAGACGCAAGTTGCCAAGGCTCTCCCTTCGCCCACGTCCCCAATATCAGTTGCTGCACCACTGACTTATGCAGAAGCCGTCCGCTGACCTCCTGCCCAACCTCCGCTCCCTTCATACAGTCCAGCCACCAACTACTACAGGTCACCAGTTTCGGTTTATCCGGTAAATCAGCCCTTTCCACCACCTCGAGCACATGGAAACTCTTGGCGTACTCCGAATAACCGGCCCGTCTGCTACAACTGCGGTAATTCAGGACATGTCGTGAGCTACTGTCGTCACCGTGGATTCTATTTTAATGATGCTCAGCATTCCGGCAACATACCTCGGCAATCAGAATCGCATTCGACACCTGATGCACATGAGCCCAGCTCACGTCGACCAGACTTCAGCTGACGTCGATCTCCTTCACCCCGTCTTCGGTCTCCTTCCCCCAATATTCGGCGTTCCAACTACGCCCAGGAGGAAAACTAACAGTCGCAGTTCCTGAGACAAGAGCTGCGCCACCGACAAAATTTCCAAGGCCTCACCTTTCGCCCCCTAACGAGATTGCCGTGTTCGAGGACGGTTTCGCCACAACTGCTCTTGTCGACACAGGTGCCGCTAATTGTGTAATCAGTGAAATGTTATGCCGCAAACTGAACAAAGTGACGACTCCACTGGTTAAAATTTGTTTACGCACAGCGAATTCGCAACACGTCCAACCTTCTGCCACATGCACTGCTCGTGTTGTGATTCAAGGAGTGCTTTAAATCGTTGAATTAGTCGTCCTTCCGCATGCGTCTCATGAAATTATCCTGGGATGGAACTTTCCGTTAATCATGCGGTTGTTGACTGCGCTCGTGCACAACTCGTTTTGTTTCGATTCAGCACGACATTAATACATCTCCCGCGCTCACCCAAAAAGGTGATCGTCGCTGCTGAGGTCGTCATCTCTGCTTTTTTGTCACCGCGGTATATCTTTTGCGCAACTCCGTTCCCGATTCAAGTGCCCTCTTTATGTCGTCACAAGAATGCGCTCGTCGCCGGAACCTTGTCGTCCCGTTTGCCGTCATAACACTTGCCGATGACTCCAGTGCCGTGTACGTCTGCATTCCATTCCCTTGTCTTACTACCTTATTGCATGGCGAATTTATTGGGAGTCTTGACACTTATGATGACATCTTTCCTTTCGATGCCGCTTCTGATACGACGCCGATGTCCGTGGATGCTGTCACAGCTGTCATCGCGCCCTCACTACCTGACAAAGACGTTCTGTTGCGCAGCTTAGACACCAGCCTTACGTAAGACCAGCGCAATCAGCTCATTCAACTACTTGACCGCTCCCGCGCTTCCTTCGACCATGGACAACCTCCCTTGGGATGCACGTCAGTTGTCGCTCAACATATCGACAGTGGTCACCACAATCCACTTTGTCAATGCCCCTACCGCGTCTCGCAGGTTGAGCGTGACGTCATCACTCAACACGTCGACGAGATGCTGCAACGTGGTGTTATTCAACACTCACACAGTTCTCGGGCTTCGCCAGTGGTCCTCGTGCGAAAAAAGGATGGCTTCATCAGGTTTTACGTGAATTATCGCAGACTAAACAAGCTCACACACAAGGATATTTATCCCCTGCATCGCTTTGATGACGCCTTACATTGCCTTCAAGATGCGTCATTTTTCTCTTCATTGGATCTGCGCTCTGTATATTGGCAAGTGCCAACGGCGGAACCAGACTGTCCAAAAACGGTGCTTCTGACCCCTGATGGCTTATATGAATTTATTGTAATGCCCTTAGGTCTTTGCGATGCGCCCGCAACTTTTGAAAGGATGATGAACAGTGTCCTCAGGGGACTTAAATGGCACATCTGCCTTTGCTAGTTAGACGACATAGTTGTATTCTCGGCGTATTTTGAAACTCTTCTTTTCCGGCTGGAACAAGTTCTCCGGAACCTTACGGCAGCCTGGTTGCAACTAAATTTGAAGAAATATTGTTTTGGCGCTCGCAAACTCGCGATTCTCGGCCACGTCGTTTCAAAAGAAGGAATATCGCCAGACCCTGCCAAACTGCGTGCCGTTGCCGAGTACCCCAAGCCTACTACCCGAAAGGAGCTCCACAGTTTCGTAGGCTTGTGTGTCTATTTTCAGTGTTTCATTCGCGATTTTGCCTCTTTAATTGCCCCCTGACTAAGTTTCTTTCCCGTAGCGCGGACCTCTCTGGCTCGAATTCCCACTGCGATGACGCATTCACGGTGCTGTGCCGGCTACTCACGTCTCCGCCAGTTCTCCGCCACTTCGATCCCAATCCACCCACTGAAATTCACACGGATGCAAGCGGTGTTGGCCTTGGTGCCGTTCTCGCTCAACGCAGGGATGGCTGCGACGAGTACGTTGTCGACTATGACAGCCGTACCCTAACGAAGGTAAAGTCCAACTATTTCGTCACGAAAAAGGAGTGCTTGGCTATCATTTAGGCCATAGGAAAATTTCGCACTTACCTTTACGAACGCCAGTTGGATGTGTCACAGGTCACCATGCCTTATGCTGGCTAGCGTCCATAAAAGATCGTACTGGCTGCCTCGCTCGTTGGGCTTTAGGCCTTCAGGAATACGACATCCGTGTGATTTATCGCTCAGGCCCTATCGGAAAAATTGCCATGGTGGATACTGGAAAGCATGGTGGGCGTAGTGGAAATAATAGTGGGCATGGTGGAAATAATAGTGGGCATGGTGGAAATTATGATGGCTATAGTGGGACGTAGTGAAAAATATGGTGGTTATGCTGGGACATACTGGGTGGTATGGTGTACAGATGATGGGCAAAGTTGAAATGATAGTGGAAAGCAGAGGCTAGATAGTGGGCGATAATGGGACACTCTGTCCACCATTGCGATAATGCTGGGAAGCCCTAAGCATATGGTGGGTGGTGCTTAATACGGTGGGCTACATGGTGTACCAAGCTGAGAAACTCTTCCCACCATTGCGATAATGATGGGAAGCACTAAGCAGATGATGGGTGCTGCTTGTTATGGGGGGCCAAATGGTGTACCAAGCTCAGAAGCTCTGCCCACCATCGCGATAATGCTGGGAACCAGTAAGCAGGTGATGGGTGGGCTTATAATATGGCAGGCATTTTATATGGTGTGCCAAGCTGGGATCTGTACACTACACGATCTACCACCATGATTTCCACCAAAGGTTAGGCCTACCTACCGAGCCCGTACAATTGTGTTATCCGTGCTTCCGGGCTTCAGAATACACAATTTCGACGATTAAGTATGACAATACAGCGCAGCCATGGCATCAATTAACTTAAATGGATTTGCGGCCTGCAGCAGCCATGGGGATTTGCGGCCTGCAGCAGCCATGGCTAAGTCCTCGTTTTGATTGTTCTAGGTTCCTGCCTCGTGTTCCTTTTGCTGCTTGGTCGCACACCGTCACCAAGGATTGGCACTGATTCATCCTTTCTGCGCCGTCACCACTCAAGAATAACATCATCCTCCCGCTGACGTCATAACGAATGTAGCGCCACCGGACACTACATAAAGACGCTGCCCACAGCTCTTTCTTGGGATTTGCGGCCTGCAGCAGCCATGGCTAAGTCCTCGTTTTGATTGTTCTAGGTTCCTGCCTCGTGTTCCTTTTGCTGCTTGGTCGCACACCGTCACCAAGGATTGGCACTGATTCATCCTTTCTGCGCCGTCACCACTCAAGAATAACATCATCCTCCCGCTGACGTCATAACGAATGTAGCGCCACCAGACACTACATAAAGACGCTGCCCACAGCCCTTTCTTGGGATTTACGGCCTGCAGCAGCCATGGCTAAGTCCTCGTTTTGATTGTTCTAGGTAGGCATTTAGCCTTGCCCTCTTTACAGAACTGTATTTTTTGCATACTGCTGGCCGCTGATCCCCACTATTCCTTGTTGTGTTCTGTATCCTGAGCACTAGTATGGGTGTGACGTGTCTACATACCGGGCACGCATCGGGTCGTTTGTGTCTTGTCGTAAGAACACAAGTTACCCTAGAGCTCGCTTCAATGGCGCGTCTAACTTGTCCCGCTTTGCTAGCCCGAGACCATGTGTTTTGTTGGTGAGCATGCAAGTGCCTTTCTTTGCTGCTACTCTGTGCTGGTGACGTGGAAGTGAACCCTGGTCCAAAGATTGATGACGTTCTAGCTTTGATGAAAGATTTCATGAAGAAACTACAGCTACACTGACAGAAATAAAACAAAACATCGCAGGCATTAATGCTAAAATCCATGAAATTGAGACAGGTCTGCAAAAGATGTCGCAAATTGAGTCAACGTGCGAAGATGTAGGTGATTCAGTACGTGAAGTAAAATCAAGCATATCAAAAGTAAATGAAGATCTCGTTGATGTAGTAGACGATATAAATAACAGGATGAGGCGGAACAACCTCATCGTTAAAGGCCTTCCCGAGACCGACAAAGAAGACTACGAGGAAACAGAAAAAATTGTCAAAGAATTTTTTTCCGCGCACCTTGAGTTACAAGTTGGTGACTTGAACGCGCCCATCGCGTCGGTAAGCGACGCCCGCATTTTGATCGACCCATTATAATCAAATTTCTAAACTTTAAGTCTAAAACCGAGGTCTTGCGCAACGCCCCGAAATTGAAAAACTTAGATTTTCCGAAGGTTTGGATTGACGAAGATTTCTCGCCAAAGGTGCAGGTGGCCCGTAAACGGTTGAGGGATTTTGCAAAGCTTAAGCGCAAAGGAAGCGAGCGTTATTCGGTTCGCTTTAACTATTTGTACATTTGAGACCGCGTTTTTTGATACAACTTTGTCACTGATGGCGTTGTCGAAGTAACTCCCAGACAGGAATTCACGCCCCGTGCAATGAAACCCCAAGGCAGCTTTCTTAATGGAGTCTCTCCGCACCAACCTCTTGCTGATTGACAAACTACCTCTTCTAATCAAAACTCCACCTACAAATCTGAAGTAACGTTGCTTCTAATAAATTTTAGGAGCATTTTAAATAAGCTAGACACCCTAAATTCCTTCTTGTATACATGTTCAGCCGACATTTTGATCGGTACGGAAACGTGGCTGTCGGCCGACATTTCGAACTCTGAACTTAACTTTCCTGCACAGTTTACAGTTTTTAGCAAAGACAGATCGGTATCTAAAGGAGGAGGAGTAATTATAGCTGTTAAACAAGAATTCCAACCGTCAGATATCGCTTACGACTCGTCCATCGAAGCAATTTGGGTTACTGCGCAGTCAGCTCACCCCACCGTAATTATCGGTGCCTGCTACCGACCCCCCGATAGCGGTCCAGAGTTCGTCGACTTGCTGAATGATTCACTCGAGTATGTGCATGCCCATTATCCAAATTCTGTTCTTATTCTCGGCGGCGACTTTAACTACCCAGGCATAAATTGGGCATCTTCTTCTGTCAGCAGTAGCAGCTCCCACCGTCACGAATGCTTGCGTTTTCTACATTTAACACATGTCCACCTCATGACCCAGTTAGTAACAGAACCTACACGTGGCGATAACATTTTAGATTTACTTTTCACTAATAATTCCCAGGAAGCTCTTACCCACGTGCTTGAAGAAATTAGCGACCACAGAGATGTTCATTGTTCATTATATCTACCACGTGCCGACAAATCAAAGGTAACTAAGCAGTTATTGAATTACGCATGTGCTGACATCGATAAGATGAACCGTATGTTAGATGATTTTATACCAATATTTGAGTCAAGTTTTGAACATCGCGCAGCAAACGAAAATTGGCTTCAATTCCGTGACACACTAAAAAAAATAGAAGAACTCTGCGTTCCGAAACTAACAATCAGCACCAAAACAAATGACCCGTGGTTCACACGTGATGTAAAAAGATGCCTAAATAGGAAGAAACGAGCTTTTAAAAGGGCTACACGAACTAATACTCCGGAAGATTGGCTTAATTATAAAAATCTTTCAAAACAAGCTGAGGTCTCAATAAAAGAGGCCAAGGAAAAATATTTTAACTGCACCTTACCTAACCTTTTGAAATTAGACCCCCAGAAATTCTGGCGCGTGGTGGACCCCACAGCCTACCCTTCCGAGCCAACTCTACTGAGTGATCAAGGCAAAGCGGGTTCGCCAGAGGAAAGTGCTGAATGCTTCAACAAATTTTTTGCATCTGTGTTCACGGAAGAACTTCCACTAGACTCACTGGCACTGTTAAAACCTACCATTCACGACCCTTTTTCTTCAATTACAATAACTGAAAATGGTGTCGCACAAGCTGTACAACGCCTTCCTCGCAAGACTAGCCCGGGGCCCGACGGAATGAGTGCCAAACTCCTAAAATTAACCTGCCACAGATCAGCGTATTTATTGTCGCTGATCTTTCAGCAGTCGCTTGACACGGGCTGTGTACCGGAAGACTGGAAATATGCCTTTGTTAAACCCATATACAAATCAGGCCAAAAGTCAAGTCCGAACAACTATCGTCCAATCTCTCTAACCTGTATATCTTGCAAGCTATTAGAACATATCATTTACTCGAAAATTATATCTCACTTGAACAGAAACAACATCCTCATCCCAAACCAACACGGCTTTCGGGAAAAACGCTCTTGCAACACCCAACTATTCGAATTGTTGACAGACTTGCACAAATCCATGCATAGCTCTGCTCCTACAGATGCTATTTTTATAGACCTTTCAAAGGCTTTTGATCGCGTTCAACATAACCGATTAATAACTAAAGTCCGTAACCTCCAGCTTGATCAGAAAACAATCCAATGGATTCAAGAGTTCATCTGTAACCGGTCGCAATCGGTCAAACTTAACCACATAATTTCCAGAAAGTGCATGGTAAAATCCGGTGTCCCCCAGGGCTCCGTGCTCGGACCATTATTATTTTTGGTCTACATCAATGACATTGGATCTAATATTGTTTCTTCTCTACGCCTATTCGCAGATGATTGCGTTATATATAAGGAGATTACCGAACCGAATGACAGTAGCATCCTACAGTCAGATTTGTTAAAACTCACAGAGTGGTGCAACTTGTGGCAGATGCACATCAACGAGGAAAAAACCAAACATATTAGATTTACTTCCGTAGCCAACCCCTCATCATCCGTCAGATACATAGTCAATAGCACCGTAATTGAGACCGTTTCATCCACAAAATACCTCGGCATTTTCTTTAGTTCCGACCTAACCAGGAACAGTCACATTGAATACATCACCAGCAAATCATCAAAAAAACTCGGTCTTTTGAAACGCCGCCTCAGATGCGCAAACTTGAAAACTAAGCTTCACGCATATCAAGCTCTGATCAGGCCTTCACTAGAGTATGTGTCAACCATCTGGCACCCACACACGGCAATGTTATCTGATATGCTACAATCGGTACAAAATAAAGCAGCTCGGTATATCACCTCCTGTCATTCTCGCCACCAAAGCGTAACATGTCTTAAGCGTTCTCTGAACCTCCCATTGCTTGCCACGCGCAGAAAGTTGTCCCGCCTATGTTTTTCCATAGCTTATATCATAGTGACTCGTCATTTTCCAGATCATTCATTCACCCGGCTCCCTACGTTTCTGATCGCGTTGGTCATGCTCATAAGGTCAATCCAATATATTCACGCACTAAGAAATACCAATTTTCACCTCTGCTGTTATCCATTAACGAGTGAAACGCGCTGCCCTTAAACATCATCTCTATTACAGAACCCTCCCTTTTCCAGTCTGCAGTACTAACTTACTTAGAAGTTGACAATAATTTGTAACCACCATTGACATTTAATGTGTAACGCATGCTTAGGGAATAATTATTGCTATTTCTTGAAATATGTTTCCTGTTATGGTGAGCTGCTTACTGTGTTTTTTGCTTATTGTGTTATTAGTAATGTTGCTTGGGCTATCGATCAGTTTGAATACTAGTATTACTCCCTGACATGTTGTTTTACTGATGCTATAGTAACCTCTTGTATGTATCCCCCCTTATGTAATGCCCTCTGGGCTCTTAAGGTATTTAAATAAATAAATAAATAAATAAATAAATAAAAAGAAGCATTTTTCATAGTGTATGGTGTCCGCTCAAGAAGCAACAAACATCGATGCGATGTGATTAAAGCACTCCCAGAGAACGTAAGTGTCTTCTCACCGACAGCCGCCGGTCGCACTCGCCGGCACTTCTCTAGCTTTTGTACGAGAACTCAGACGTGGCAATTCATATGCTTGGTGAACCAATACGATAGCGTAATGTTTCCGGCACATTGCATTCGTTTTGGCCAAGCCGTTATGTAGTTGTTGCTTTAGCGAAAGAGCTACAGCATTACGCTGGCGCGACCGCCCTCTACATTGCGCGAAAAGCATCCCAATACTCAATCAAATAAATTAGGCGGGCGTATCTAGGAAATGAGCCTAGAAGCGTCATAAAGCGTGAGCAGATGTCGCCCTTTAGAACGAGCGCGAAACAGATAATAAACTTGGCAGACCCCGCCGGTAAACTGTTGCTGCTCCCCAGTCCACTTGGTTTTTTTCTTGAAGTTGTGAATTGTAAAAAAAATATCACTATTGCCATTAACATAGTGGCAATCGTTAAAGGCCGCAGTTGCTTGTGTTTAATAAATGTGCAATTTTTAGTAGCAGGTGTAGATCTTGTCTATGTTGTGTACACGACAAACATAAGTTGAACTGTAAGTTTGTATGCCAACTAAGTATTTAACACACAATCGACGTCATGTTGGTGTGGCGCAGTATGACAATCACTATTACACGTGTTTCATGCGTGACAACGCGTCAAACAAAGATATTACGTCTTCATTACAGCCGGTAGTCTTATACACATCTCGCACTTTTATAACAGCTTCTACGAAACACTCATTAACGGATAGAACTCTCACATCACAGTGTCTGTACAATAGCATACTACGCCAAACCGAATGAAGACCAAGTTCAAATATAACATCCAAATTTTGCACAGAACTATCACAAGGCAAAAAACGAATTCCATATGAAGTAAGAGGTAAATCTTTTTTTAATGTTCTTTGTAAAATGTCGCAAAAGAAAATGGCGTTCTTACAATCAACAAACACATGTTCCATGGTCTCAGGTTTGTTACACAGGAGACAGCTGCTTCCCCATGGTACATACATCCCTCTCTCTTCAAGCCACGTTTTTACTGGCAAGGTTCCCGTATGAAGTTTAAAAAAGAAGGTTTTCACATTGGGTGGTATACACGTGTTTTTCACTCGCTTTAGTACGTCATGACCATATGATTTTTCATACCTTGAACGGTACAGGGGCACTGGCAAAACATTCTGTATTAGGTCTTTCATAAGGCGCTTTCTTTTCACATTAGTTAGGTAATCTATCGAAAACCTCGCCCTTAAGAAACGATATGAGAACACAACTTCGCGCAAGAACGGTGACAAGGTGTGTCGTTTTCGCCTGTCTGAAGATACAAAGAAGTCAGGCATGTGGTGTAACAGCGTTGTTTGAAATAAAGAACGTAAAAAAGAGTCTCTCTGGTCTCTAATGAGCAAGAAACGTGATATTACTTGGTTAAGAAACAGATAGCACAGAGACAGCCCTCCTTGCTTAACTCGCCGAAACAAGTTCGTTCTAGATGTTCTCTCCTACGTAGAGCTCCAGATGAACGTGGCAAATATCCTGTGGACTTTGTGAATGGTTTTACGCTTACAACTAAGTACTTGCAAAAGGTACATAATTTTAGCAGCCAGAAATACGTTGCATACAGCTGACCGAGAGAAAATAAATAAGCCACGACCGCCCCATCCTTCGGCGGTCGCGCACAGTTCTTCAGCCTTTTCAAGCCAAAATGCTTCACTGTCTTGATACCTGTCCAATGGTACCCCAAGGTAACGACTAGGCGTCGTGAGCCACTGAATATTTCCAAAAGAACTGGGCGTAAGGTCCCAATTACCATGCCATAAACCAATGCTTTTTTTCTGTTCATTAAACTTCCACTCGTGTCACAAAACCTTTGAGTGATTTTTAATAAGAAAGTGACACTCTCTCTATCAACTGCAAAAAAGGCAATATCGTCGGCGTATGCCAAAACACGCACTTCACATGACTGCAACCTGAAACCATTAATCCCTGCATGGTGAATCACTTTCTGACACAATGTTTCCAAAAATAGAGCGAAGAGCAAAGGACTTAAAGGACACCCCTGGCAGCACGGAGGAAAGTACTTGTATGCGCTGTGAGAGTTCTCTATCTACAATTAAATTTGTGGTTGAATTTTGTATGCCAATTTAATACCTTTACATATGATCGCACCAAGACCAACTTACTCAGCTAGCATGAAGAGTATATTGTGTGGAACCATGTCGAAAGGCTTGGCTAGATCAATTTGCAACATAGCTACTTTTAGAAGCACAGCGTCACAATACTCCAAAATGCTCCTGGCAACATGAATATTCGTGAACATGCTCCTACGCTTGATGCCGCAAGTCTGATGTGACCCGACCAACTTGTATATAACTCCTTGCAACCTCCTAGTCAGAACTTTCATAAACACCTTATAATCTACGTTTGTTAGCGTGATTGGCCTGTATCCTGTCACTTTGCGTAAAACATGTTGCTCTTTCCCTTTAGGAATCAGCACGGTGTGCGCTCGATTAAACGATGGAGGCAAAGCTCCACGATCTAAAGACTCTGAAAAAACCTCATGTAATGCGGCGGCCATATCCTCCTTGAACGCCTTGTAAAAGGCGGCATTAATGCCATCTGGACCAGGTGATTTGCCCATGCCGAGATCATCGATAGCCTTCTCAATTTCCTCTATACTAATAGACATTTCCAATAAATTTGCGTCCTCCGCATTAAGTGTCGGCATTTCTATCAAGAACTCATCTACAAAACCCAGCTCCTTTGGTTCGCGATAAGCAAACAAGTCTTGATAATAGTTTTCAAAAGCTTTCATAATATCTTTACGTTCTTTCAATATTTTACCATTCCATTCTATCTCTAGTATGTCGTGAGCTCGAGCATATGCCTTTTCATCTGACAAGGCTCGCTTTGTCGGGGCTTCACCTACGAGGTATCTCTCAGCTCTTGCTCGTATAATTGCGCCTTTATATTTATCTTCTTCAAGACATTCGATTTTGTTTTTGACAACCTGCAGTTGATGTGTGAATAAGCCCGGGTTTTCTGCTTCAATATTCACCAAATCATTTAGCTCTGCCCGTAGCTCACGTTCCTGTTTTCGAGCTTGGTACTGCATGTAGCAACCACACTCTATTACATTCATTTTTATCTTTTGCTTAAATAATTCCCATCTTTCCGTGGCACTCCTTTCTGCGTTTTTGAAAAAATTCTCGATTTCCTTCTTTGTCTTATCTACAAACCCTTCGTGCGTAATTATCGTAGTATTCAGTTTCCATGTTTCCCATACAACCTTCTTTTTGCACTTTCTACCTATCTCAAACAAAACTAAGCAATGATCACTGAAGGAAACAGCATAAACGTCATAGTTCTGACATAAAGGTACTATCTCAGAGCAAACATATGCTCGATCTAGTCGTGCGTGACTCGAACCTTGAAAATGTGTGAAGTGCTGGCGACTGCCACCCATCGCAAACAGAGCTACGTCATGTAAAAAGTACTTATTAAGGCTGTCTCTAAGCAACCCAATGCTTTCATCACCTAATTTAGCAGTATACGTGCAATATTCTTGGGTCAAAACACAATTGAAGTCACCCAACAGAACCACACATTTCTTACATTCAAAGTACGCTTGCATTTCCCGAAAAAACAAACATCTGTCTCTCGAATTTGTAGGTGCGTATACACAGATAACTCTAAATTTAGTGATCCCGTAACAAAAGTCACACAAAACAAAATGCCCATGTAGGCAACTTTTGACCTCTTCCACTACAATACCAAGAGAGTTCTTGACAAAAATAATACATCCGGCTGATGCTCCCACTGCATAGCTCACACACGCATTGTACCGCAATGAAAATTCTGCTACCAAGCTATCAGTCGCGTCCTCAGTACTAACTTTAGTCTCCTGGACCGCGAGCAAGTCAAGGTCTTTTTCTTGCATCAAGCGTTTCAACTGGTACTGTTTGCGACGCGTTCTTAGACCACGTACATTCAGCGTACCAATGCGTAAAGGCGCAGTCATGCTAGCCATGTTGATGACAAAGATGAAAACTACAATGCTGCGCTTACCGTGTCTCGTATACCGTGCAGTGGGAAAACCGGGGTCTTACGCGTCTAGATCGTGTCCCCGAACCGGCGACGATGACGCTGACCGGGTTTTGAGGGCATATTTTTTACTCTTAGCGCCCGTGACGCGATGCCACAGACGCTCCGGGCGTTTCAGGTTGCGTTCCGTGCTCTCCACTCGGTAACGCTTGCCGCGTCCCGTGGTCGCTTCCGGAGACTTTGTGACGGCTTCTGGCGTAGCGATCTTGCCACTGGTACCCATATCTTCCTCCATCGATTCTTGAATGTCCTGCTGGCCGCCTGTTGCGGCCAACTCGTCGGATTCTTTCGTTGAGTCTTTGCCATCTTGCGTTGTCGCGTCGGCTGTCTCTTCTCCAGTTGCCTGAACCACGGCGTCGGGTCCCACGGCGTTGCTGCCAGGGGCCAGCTTCTCAGCCTCTTCGGCGTCCATTAGATTATCTTGGGCGTCGTCTGTTGGCAGCATGGTCTTCGTAACTCTGGCATAACTCCTGACGCAATATTGACTTTCATGACCAAACGCTCGGCATACACCACAGCGGGGAGTCTGGCAGTCTCGTCGTATATGTCCTTGCATGTGACACCTTAGGCAAAGCGGTGCCCGACCCGGGGCCACAAGAAGGACGGTACCCCCTCCAATCTTAAAAAGGTGCGGCAAGTCTTCTAGCACCACGCCTTCCTTCAGTTTCAGTCGCACCACCCTCGTCGTCGATATCACGTGTTCAAAGCCCGCGACGGTCCAGTTGTCGTTGGAAACCTCTAGAACTTCACCAAACTCACCTAACGCTTGTCGAATGCTCTCATTCGAGACCGCAAAGTCAACCCAGTGGATTTTCACGGTTACATCATGTAGGATAGGGTCAATGATAGCACAGAAGCCACCCTTGACTCGGAGTCCACCTGTTTTGAGTAATGCTTCTTTGTTATCCTTGCTTCGCATCTTCGCCAGCCAGATGTGATTCATCTGGAAGGCTCCAATGCCAATGATCGCCTTGATGAGTCCCACTTCTTCCAACGGGGCCCGAAAGTCTTCCAACCGGTATGGTCTTTTTTCCAAATCCCCGTGCAGAAACACACACTCTTCCATACTGTCACCCGACGGCAATGTAGGCAACAAAAACCGGTAATCCGATGGTGCAGAAGGGAACCTAACACCGCGGCCAGCAGCGGCCGCCGAAGCACCTCGCACGGAGCAAGCCATCACACGTCCACTTGGTTTTTTTCTTGAAGTTGTGAATTGTAAAAAAAATATCACTAGTGCCATTAACATAGTGGCAATCGTTAAAGGCCGCAGTTGCTTGTGTTTATTAAATGTGCAATTTTTAGTAGCAGGTGTAGATCTTGTCTATGTTGTGTACACGACAAACATAAGTTGAACTGTGAGTTTGTATGCCAACTAAGTATTTAACACACAATCAACGTCATGTTGGTGTGGCGCAGTTTTTTTTAGTGGTTAGCGTCTTCGAGTGGGAATCCGCAGGTTGCACGTTCGATCCTCCGTGGCGCCTTGTTTTTTTTTACAGGACTGATGTTTTTATATTGTTTTTATAGAATTCTTTTTTATTTTTTGTGGCAGCCCGTCACGGTGATTCTGACGTCATTTCGTGCTCAAGCGTTGCCGGCACTGCAGCACCCACCATACCCACCATGCGCCATGGTGGGCGTTTCCCACCATTCACCCACTACATTAATCCACTATAATGGTGGGTGGTGGTTTACACCATGCCCACTATTCCTTTTTTTCCGATAGGGGGACGCAGACATTCAGACGCCGGTGCACTATCCCGTTCTCCACTGCCTCCTGACCTTGCCTGCTTACCAATTGCCATCTGCGATTCTTTATCGTTGAGCATAACCGACATGCCATCCGAGCAGCGCAAGGATCCCTGGACCAATTCTTCGCTCGACGTCTTCTCCCACAGTTCGTCAGAAACGACTTCACGCTCCCTCTCTCGTCAAGCAAGACACTTTGCTGTCCGTCAAAGCTTGTTGTATCGCCGCAATTACGTGACGGACGGCCGCAGATGGCTCCTTGTCATCCCTCGTCATTTGCGCTCGGACATCTGCGCTGCCTTCTGAAGACCGCCAGTGTGGCCATGCTGGAGTATTCAAGACTTACTCTCGCCTTCGTCTAAAATAACACTCGTGCGGCATGTACCGGCACGTTCGCCAGTACGTTCGGTCATGCACCACGTGTCAACGGCGCAAGACGCCTTCTCACAGAACTGCTGGCCCTTTGCAACCCTTAACCTGCCCAGCGAGACCATTCGACCGCGTCGGAATTGATATTTATGGTCCTCTACCAAACCCTCTTCGAGGCAATCGGTGGATTATCGTCGCCGTGGATCATTTGACACACTACGCTGAAACATAAGCGCTCCCTGCTACCACTGCGAAAGACGTTGTGTCCTTTCTTTTTCACCATCTCATTTTGCGACACGGTGCCCCTCGTGAATTACTGAGTGACCGTGGACGCATGTTTCTCTCGAACGCCGTCGACGAGCTGCTCAAGGCGTGTCGCACTGTTTATCGGTAAACCTCGGCATACAATCCTCAAACCAATGGCAAGACAGAAGGCTTTAATCGTACCCTTGGAAATATGCTTGCCATGTACGTCTCTGAAGACCACACTAATTGGGACCAAGTGCTCCCTTTTGTCAAGTACGCGTACAACTCTGCGCCACAAACAACCACAGGCTTTTCTCCTTCCTCCTGTACGGAAGCGAGCCATCATGCTCCATTAACACCATTCTCCCTTACAGGCCTGATTTTTTCGAACCGACGCTTGTTTCCGAAGCAGCTGGTTATGCCGAAGAGTGTTGCAAACTCGTTCGCTCATATACCGCACAAGACCAATGGCGCCAGGAAACTGACCACGATGCCTCTGTGTCTAGTGTCCATTATAACCCAGGAATACTTGTTTGGCTGTGGGTCCCGTCTACCCCTCTCGGTCTTTCGCCGAAGCTTTCGTTGACATACATGGCCCCTATTGTGTGGTGCGACAAACATCTCCTGTCAACCATGAAGTTGAGCCCATTCATCCACCTTCGGACCGACGCTGCTGTGGGCATGAAACAGTACACGTATCACGCCTCAAACCGCGCTATGGCCCCCTTGTCATGTCATTTCCCTATGTTGCCAGGTTGGCTCCTTTCTGCGCGGGGAGTAATTGTACCGGAGCATAGTGGCGCCAGCTTTGTGCCAGCGTGAAAGAAGACGTTGACGGCCGTGTGTGGCTTGTGCTTGCCGTGTCCCTGCCTGTACCAGCTTGTTGCGGCTAACGCTTCTCGAATAATAACCTGTGTTTTACGCAACCTAACTCCATGCAACATATATATATATATATATATATATATATATATATATATATATATATATATATATATATATATATTGTAACGATGTTGAAGGACTCGGGGTATAATAAAACGTATTTATTAAAGGGCGAACCTGTGCCCACAACTCAAAGGGACTATGGTCGTAGCACGTTAAAGCAGAACGGCAAGATGTCTTCTTCTTCTTCTTCTTCAAGAAGAGTCCCAAGCGCATGGCACACATCAGCAGGGGCCAGCTGGGTTCTCGTGCTATCATCATCGTCTCTGCGCAACACTAGACGGCGCCCATGTATGTCTCTGTGCGCGTGGTGATGGGTGCGTTGTTTGAATGCAGGCACTAAGTCGTGGCATAGTCCCCCTCCTCACACGCATCGTCCCGATGCGTCAGGCAATGAATAGATTCGTGGTAGGCGTAGGCGTCACTGGTCTTCCGGTGATCTCTCATAGTACGGCTTCATCCAGACTACATGTACAACCTCTGTAGGGTTGCGGCGTTTTGAGCTCCCGTGTATAGCGGATCTGACTTGGTAAGTTACATCGCTTACACGATGGAGTACTTCGTAAGGCCCGAAGTAGTGGCTAAAAAGTTTTTCAGAAAGTCCGCGGCGACGCACTGGGATCCATATCCATACTTAGTCACCTGGTTGAAAATGCGCTTCGGTACGACGCTGATTGTACCGATAGGAGTCGATACGTTGTTGGCGGCGTATTCTGTATCTCGCCATCTGTCGTGCTTCCTCGGCTCTTTGCAGGAAGTCGTCTAGGCCAGGTGGATTGCTGCTTTCATCATTCAGTGGTAACATGGCATCCAGTGGAGTGGTGACTCTTTGGCCGAATACAAGTTCAAATGGTGTCACTCGCGTTGTTTCTTGAACGGCTGTATTATATGCGAACGTGATGTAGGGCAATATTTCATCCCACAGTTTATGTTCGACGTCGATATACATTGAAAGCATATCAGTCAGAGTTCTGTTCAAGCGCTCCGTTAGGCCATTTGTTTGAGGATAGTATGCTGTAGTTCTTCTCCGGTCTGTGTGGGTCATTCGCATCAGACATTTCATTAGGTCTGCAGTAAAAGCTGGGCCACGATCTGTAATTACCACGCTGGGTGCACCATGTCTGAGGACTATGTTGTTGATGAAGAACTTGGCAACTTCAAGAGCTGTTGCAGTGTACAGCGAGTCAGTCTCAGCATAGCGAGTGAGATAGTCTGTGGCTACGACTATCCACTTCTTGTGTGCAGTCGATGTAGGAAACGGGCCTAGGGGATCCATACCAACTTGTTGTAATGGGGCATGCGGTGGTTTTATTGGCTGGAGGAGGCCTGCAGGTTTCACGGATGGAGTTTTGCGTCTTTGACACTCACGGCAAGTTTTCACATAGCGCTGAACTGATGATAACAGTTTTGGCCAGTAGTATTTTAGGTGAATTCTGGCGAATGTACGGCTGACACCCACGTGCCCAGATGTTGGCTCATCATGACATGCGTGCAGAATCTCGTTTCGTAAAGGTGCAGGTACAACGAGTAAAAACTTGTCACCATGAGGCTTGAAGTTCCTCTTGTAAAGGACCCCTTCCCGAAGACAGAACGAAGGGAGCCCTCTGGATAAAGTGCGCGAGACTTTCACGTTGAGTCCTTGGAGACGCTGTATAAGCGGCAGCAAATCGGGGTCATTTTGTTGTTGTTCAGCGATTTCTGATGCCTGGACGACGCCTAGAAACGGGAAGTCTTCTTCCTCCGGCTCACTCGTCTCTACTGGTGCGCGTGACAGGCAGTAGGCATCGCTGTGCTTTTTCCCAGATTTGTATACCACAGTAACATCGTACTCTTGTAGCCTAAGGCTCCATCTTGCTAGTCGGCCAGAGGGATCCTTAAGATTCGCCAGCCAACACAGGCAATGGTGGTCACTTACTGCTCGGAATTGTCTACCATAGAGGTACGGCCGAAATTTACTTATGGCCCAAATGACCGCGAGACACTCTTTTTCGGTTGCAGAGTAATTTGTCTCAGCTTTTGAAAGCTTGCGGCTGGCATACGCTAGCACTTTTTCATGGCCGTTTTGCCGCTGGACTAGAATGGCTCCGAGGCCGACGTTACTCGCATCAGTGTGAACTTCAGTTTCGGCAGTATCATCGAAGTGGGCGAGGATCGGAGAGGCTTGCAGGCGTGTTCTTAACTCATCAAATGCTTCCTGTTGTTCACTTTCCCACCTAAAGGGCACCTCGTCTTTTGTCAGTATAGTAAGTGGTTCAGCAATGTTCGAAAAATTTTCCACAAATCGCCGATAGTACGCGCATAAACCCAGGAAGCGACGTACTGACTTCTTGTCTTTGGGTGTCGGGAGCTTCGCGATGGAACCTGTCTTTTCGGGATCTGGCCGAACGCCGTCGGAGCTGATGACGTGTCCGAGGAATCGAAGCTCTTCAAAAGCGAAGTGGCATTTTTCTGGCTTGATGGTCAAGTCTGCTGAACGAATGGCTTCTAATACTGTGCGGTGTCGCTCTAGATGTTGGTCGAATGTAGCGAAAAATACGACAACGTCATCCAAGTACACCAAGCAGGACTGCCATTTCAGTTCCGCGAGGGCAGCGTCCATCATTCTCTGAAACGTAGCTGGCGCTGTGCACAGGCCGAATGGAAGCGCTTTAAATTCGTAGAGTCCGTCTGGGGTTATGAATGCCGTCTTTTCACGGTCGCGCTCATCCACCTCAATTTGCCAATATCCGCTCTTGAGTTCAAGGGAGGAGAAGTATTTTGCACTCCGTAGTCGATCGAGTTTATCATCGATACGCGGCAGAGGGTATACATCCCGTTTCGTTACGCTGTTCAGTTTCCGATATTCGACGCAGAATTGAAGGCTGTTATCTTTCTTTTTAACAAGCACTACGGCAGACGCCCATGGACTGCTGGAAGGCTGGATCACGTCATCTGAAAGCATCTCCTCCACTTGTTTCTTGATGACGTCTCTTTCCTTTTGCGATACTCGATATGGGTGTTGGTAAATCGGTCTCGTGTCTTCTTCTGTTATAATCCTGTGTTTTGCAATAGCCGTTCGTCCGCACCTCAGAGGACGTTGAAAAGCAGTCCGAAAACTCTTGTATAAGGGCAAGCAATCGTTTCTTTTGATATTCTGGGAGCCTATGGTTGACGTTAACTGATGCGTCGACGTTGCAGGTCTCTTGTGGAGTGGTTGGCGTTGTCGCTAAACTGCATAGTTCAGTCGCCATGCAAAACTCGTGGAAATAGGCGATAGCCATACCTTGCGCGATGTGCTGACATTCATTCCCAAAATTCGTCAGGAGGACAACTGAGCGGCCATTCGTTAAGGGAACAACACCCCTCGCCACGCAAATTCCTTTGTTTAAAAACAGCTCTACGTTTCCATCCGCTATTCCTTCGTGGTCACAAAATGCCTTATTTTCAACAAGCACCATTACAATACAGCGAGGTGGCACTGTGACGTCATCATCAACAACGCGCAGAGCAGTAAGACGTCGCTTTTCCGATTCCTCCACCGACATAGCTTGTTCTGCCGAAAACGTTACACTGGATCTGCGCAGATTAATTATGGCTCCATTGGCTTGCAGAAAATCCATTCCTAGTATAAGCTCCCTTGAACAGTCCGGCAGCACGATGAAGTCAGCAACGTAAGTAAAGCCTCTTATTTCGAGCCTTGAGTTGCATCTGCCGAGCGGTGTAATAGTGTGGCCACCTGCCGTGCGTAACTGTGCCCCACTCCATTTTGTTACAACCTTTTTCAGTTTCTTTGCCAATTTGTGACTCATTACCGAATAATCAGCGCCGGTGTCAACTAAACATTCAGCTCGTATACGTCTATTTTCAACCGCAAATCTGAAGTAATCTTCGCACTGCTGCGCTTATCCTCTGTAAACATAGCATCGTCACCTTGGAACCGCAATGGAGGATCTTCGCAACTGTCGTTATCAGCGGCCTCACCTCCACAGGTCGCTTGCTTCAGTTTTCCTGGTGTGGGCTTGTAGAACGGTGCCCAGACCGTGCGGAACAAGCACGTGGGCTGGGTGATCGGTAACGCCTGGGCGACGGCGATCTTGGCTGATGTTGGCGTGGAGTGAGTGGGCTCTGGCGCGCGGACAAGTACTCTTTGATCTCCGTTGGCCGTTCACCGTTTTGAGGGCATGGTGCGTACAACGGAAAGCCCCTTAATCCTGCCTGTCGGTAAGGGCAGAACCTATACAGGTGACCTGCTTCCCCACAACGGAAACACAAAGGCCTGCGCTCATGGTCACGCCAGATGTCACTTTTCCGGGGCCTTTGATCCACGTAGCGAGCTACACCACGGGCTCGTGGCAGGTAGGTAGCCGTCGGTTCCAGTGGACGAGGTGCGCTGCGTACCGTTTGTGGGCAAGGAGAGGCCATCGTAACTGCTGCATTGGTGTGCGCCGCGGGTTGTCTGAGTACTTCAGAGTACGTTGGTATGCGTTCGATCGGCTGTGGCGCACGCTCCGGCTCACGTATCATCTGCCTCCGTTCATCTCGTACTACGTCGACTACATACAGTGTTGCTGTAGTGTGAGGTGCTTGCAACCTGCTGAGCTCTTCCCTGATCACCGACCTGATGAGTTCTCGCAGAGCGTCCTTGTCACTTTGCTGGCGTCCAGAGAAGACATTGGCAGGTACATAGTTTATGTCTCGATTGTACTGTCGAGCCCGCTGTTCTAGCGTTTTCTCTATGGCTGTCGCTTCCGTATGAAACTCCGCAACTGTTTGTGGTGGGTTGCGGACGAGAACAGCGAATAGCTCTTGCTTCACCCCACGCATGAGGTGGCGTAGCTTCTTGTCTTCGGTCATATGGGAATGTGCGCGCTTGAACAGGCGGATCATGTCCTCGATATACATTGCGACACTTTCGTTGGTGAGTTGGTTCCTGGATTCGAGCGCAGCCTGCGCCTTTTCTTTGCGATCCGCGCTGACATAAGTCGCCAGAGCTTGTCGCCGAAATTCATCCCAGGTCGTAAAGGAGGTTTCATGGTTTTCATACCACGTCTTTGCGAAGTCCTCGAAAGCAAAGTATACGCGGCGGAGCTTCTCTCTCTCGTCCCAACCGTTCAAACGTGCCACTCTCTCAAAGAGGTTCAGCCAATCTTCTACGTCTTCATACGAGTCGCCATGAAATACTGGTGGCTGGTGAGGCTGATTTATCACCACTTGGGCTGGTGTTACATGACTTGTCATGGTGGCGGCGTCCATTGACTGAGTTCCCCTTGGCGTAAAGTGGAGTGGGCTGAATTCTTGTGAATCACCTCGAAGACGGCGACTGGTCCTCTGATGCACAGGTGTCGGCTCCGCAGTATCAACTGGCTGGTGGTCGGGGCTACGCTGTCTTGCGTTCGTAGGGCTTTGATTCATTACCCAGCAACTCCACCAGAAATGTAACGATGTTGAAGGACTCGGGGTATAATAAAACGTATTTAATAAAGGGTGAACCTGTGCCCACAACTCAAAGGGACTATGGTCGTAGCACGTGAAAGCAGAACGGCAAGATGTCTTCTTCTTCTTCTTCTTGTTCAAGAAGAGTCCCAAGCGCGTGGCACACATCAGCAGGGGCCAGCTGGGTTCTCGTGCTATCATCATCGTCTCTGCGCAACACTAGACGGCGCCCATGTATGTCTCTGTGCGCGTGGTGATGGGCGCGTTGTTTGAATGCAGGCACTATGTCGTGACAATATATATATAAATATATATATATATATATATATATATTTATATATATATATATATCCACAAAAACATGCAATTAGATCACATGTCACCGCCAGAACAACATGGAATGCCCCTTAACTTAGCTACAATTTTTAGGCGATGCATTTCTCATCCTCCTACGTTGGACTTGAACTAGTTTTAGGACGTCATGCTGTCGAAAAGGTGAAATTTACAGTGTGCATTTGTACAGGAACAGGCTATATTCAACTTTGCCAACTGTAAACGTTCGGTGCAAGGGTATACGCAGAATGTTTTTTTTGGGGCGGGGGGCTGCAACAGAACAGCTAACTTTAGCGATTGGTTTGTCGCTGTGAATGCGAATAAATATTTTAGTGTACCCAGAGGCGTTAAATTATGGAATCATGTCGTGGTGCAGGGGGTTCAGATTCCCTTCCTCTCCCCTCTTTTCTTATGGCTTCCTAGCTCTGCATGCGACTGACATGATATTTGTTAGTTAATCTCACAGCTTTCTGAGCACAGCCTACTTCTAATAAATCGGCTCCGTATTTCTGGATATTGTAGACGCCTAACCAACGAAGAAAGAGTGAACATAGAAGTAATCAGAATAAGACACGCCCTTTCTGCATTATTTTCGAGCTTTCACAGGGGCTTTTAGGAGCTTAAATTCAGTAGATTGGCCTGTCATACTTCGTGCTAAAGCATCATGTGCTATAAATGAATGATGGGCAGGTACAAAATAATCCACATTAAGAAACTGCGACGGAGGAGCCGAAGCGCATGGCAGTTCCTGCACGCGGCGCGTAGCTCTTTCAGTACTACTAGGGAGCCTTCGCGTGCACGCGTCTCCTTGTTTCAAGGTGTTGACAACTTTGATCATGGTTTCTTACAACTGGATATAATGGCCGCCATACTTGACGGGCCACTGTTTTGGTTCTCGGTGCTCAGTCATTTGCAATGAAGGCAGCGTGCGTTTAAGCGAGAAGGGGGTTATTCTTTATAACGCAAGTTCTTAAAACTGAAAGGTTGTTTTCTGAAGTTAGCCGCAGTTTTGCAGAACAGGAAGAACGTGTTAGTGAATGGAGTTTGTCTAAAATACCGTTCAAACAGATCGTTCCTCCCACCTGGTAGACACACCACATTGGCGAAGTGAGGATATTTAGGGAGCCTATACTCGTGAGGGGGAGAACCTCGACGTCACTGTGAACAGACTTCATGTCTGCAGGCTATTCCTGAAGTAAAATCACCTTATCACTGCAGACCCCTCAAAGGCCTTGTAGTGCAGGGCTCAAGACCATGCTGTACTATATCACGGTACCCATAACGACAAAGAAGTCGGATCAAACAACCGGGCAACTCACGATGTTCTCTATAAAGCGGATAGCACTGCTACTCTGTTTCTCATACCCTAAGTATTACTTTTGTCTGTAAAATAATTTTCTGTCGCAAGTTTAGTTCCTGTGAACGAATCTGTACAACGGACAGCTTGAAAACCTTACAAGCTGTAAGCATTGCTAGAAATTAGCGATGACTCAAACTGGCGGCAACGGTCAGTGACGATTGTTGTGGGGCAGCCGAATCGCACCACCCAAGTACAGACGAAAGCATCGGCCACAGTAGCTGCTGAGACATTAGGGATAGGTGTAGCCTCCGGCCATCAGGTGAAGTCGTTAACAATAGAAAATAAAACTGGTAACCTTCACAAGGGGAAAGGGGGCCAACGATGGCAATGTGGACAACTGCGAAACGTTGATCAGTCTGCAGAAAATGCTGATGGGGGATGCTGGGTAACGATGCACTTTGCCACACTCTGACATGGTGCGCAGGCACGTACCCAGTCGCGCATGTCAGCATTCATGCGGCACTAGACGAAGCGTGATTTTTTCAGCCTTTGTGTTGCACGCATTCTAGAGTGTGAAAGGTTCTGCAAAAAATCTAAGATTTCCTTACGTAAAGAGATAGGCAAATACGGTCTTTGTGTGCCCGTAGAAGTATCGCAAATGATTGGCTCGTTTTCAATTCAGACTGTATCCAGCTTCAGTGATGTTAGCGTATTCCGTAGGTGAGATAGGTCTGTGTCGTCTGTTTGTGCTCTTGCAAGGTCACGTAAATCAGTGAAATAGGACGACGAAACTGATGTTTTTGAACGGCTGCGCGTGACCACGTCCACGCGGCAAAGTGCGTTAGCAGAACTGTTGTCAATGCCGTTGATGGGCCAAATATCCGTCGTGAATTTTCAGATGAAGGCTAGCTGTCTCACTTTCTGTGGCGTATACAGTGATGCAGTATCAGCTATAAAATATGTAAGCGGCTTGTGATCTGTGAAATCAGTGAACGCCCCCTTCGAGTAGGAGGCGAAAGTGACGTAGATGGGTAGATGTTGTCGACCGAATACGCTGTATCTTGTTCGAGTAGGAGTCATGTGTCTTGAGAATAATGGAAGTGGTTTCCATGCACTGTTGGCCTTCTGCTGTATAACAGCTCCTAGCGCCGTGGTGGAAGCGTCAGTCATGAGTGCCAGTGGGCAATTTGGTTGTGCGTGGGCGAGTAGAGTAACTTCGGCCAAGGTGCGCTTGATAGCATTAAATGTGTCAACCGCAGCCGTGTCCTATTGCTTGCCGCGAAGCATGTGCTCTAGGGGGTTCCAGCTGCGTGGCACAGTTTCCGATAAAGCGGTGGTAAAAGTTTACGAGCCCAAGAAACTGGCCGAGCTTTGTGGTTCACGACGCTTTGGGCAACTCGATGATTACTTTCACTTTGTGAGGAAGTGCGCGGATGCCATTGGTGTCTAAGTGGTGACGAAGGGATTCGCGGGCTTTTAGGGGCGTAGCTTCTTATAGCGGCACCCATTCGTCCCTCGTAGCCATTGTAGTATGTGACAAGTATAAAATTTTGACCTCCAAGGTGGTGCTGGTGAGAGATTTCTTCTGTGCGTTGTTGAACAATAAAAAATGGTGCTCAATGTACATGTGAATGGCTGCTAATGGGGAATCAGAGACAGGAGCATTCGGCTTTTCGTTAACGCCCACGCTGCGATCCGCATTACCAGCCATTGGCATGTACATTGACCACTATCTGACAAGAAAGGGTTGCGACGTTATACTCGCTGGGCGTAACCTCCTTGGTTTTAGAAAAGTTTAGCGAGCGTTGGGCCGCAGTGCCATCAATACAGTGAACTAGTACATACCATTAACTCGAGGTTGTTAAAGTTAGGAAGTAGACCCGAAGCGCAAGCCGTAAGAAAGTGTGCGTGTGCCACGTCTCGTTTAGTTCTTGGAATGTCCACTGGATGACGGTGCTTCTATATTGTGAATATATGATGAAAAGATGCGAGATGGTGGTACTTAGAGTGTTGAATATATGGACGAACAGACACACAGAAAGATGCATGTATGGTCGCCTGAACGGACGCAGGGGCGGATGCATGGACAAACGCCGGGACGGACGCATGAACACACGCATGGACGGGCGGATGGACGCATGGATGGTCACACAGAGGGAGGCATGGACGGACGGGAGCAAGAACGAATGGATGGACGAATGCTTCGCCCCACTCTTCATCATTCACTCCATGGACATGCTGCAATTGATTGATTGATATGTGGGGTTTAACGTCCCAAAACCACCATATGATTATGAGAGGCGCCGTTGTGGAGGGCTCCGGAAATTTCGACCACCTGGGGTTCTTTAACGTGCACCCAAATCTGAGTACACGGTGGACATGCTGCCATTTTTTTGTCCGCATTGGCTCTGGGTCATATTGATAATTACGCTATTTGCGAAGAGGCATTAGAAGAGTTGGCGCAGGTGCTGCAAGTGTTTTTCGGGCGAAAAAGTTGCGACTAGGATGTAAGCAACGTATGCAAATACAAAAAGCAATCTACGCACAACAGAATCGAAGAAACGCCGAGAAGTCTGCGCCCCATTTCGAAGTTCCAATGGCATTCTGATGAATCCAAATAGTCCGTACGGCGTCGTGATTGCTGTTTTTGGAATGTCTTCATGTGCTGCAAGAACTGCATGATAGGCACAGACACGATCAATTTTCGAAAATATGATTGTGGCATGGATAGCTGAGGTGAAGTCCTGTATGTTGGGCAGTGCGTACTGGTTCGGTATTGTCTTGGTATTCATAGACTGGTAATCCCTGCATGGTCTCCATTCCTCAGACGTCTTAGGGACAAAATAAAGGGGAGATGCCCAGCTACTAGAAGAGGGTCTGATGATGCCGAGTTCCAGCATATGTTCGAATTTCGAACGGGCCACTTTAAGTTTGTCTGGAGCTAGACGTCATAGTCATGAGAACACAGGTGGTCCTGATGTGAAAATGTGATCCCTAATGTCCTGGTACACAGCTTGAGTCCTATTTGGTGGGCATGTAAGATGAGGAAACTCTGCTAGGAGGGCTGCAAATGGCTCTTAGGTAACTGTGGCACATGAGATTGCCATGTCATATCTGTAGTTACGCGCACTGTGAGTCCGTAAATGGAGAGTTTGCTTGCGAAGTCTATTAAGCGCTTTCTCTTGACATCGACGAGGAGTCCATGTTGGTTTAGGAATTAAGTACCAATTATTTCATTGCCAAAATGAGCGACTAAAAACACCCACGGGTAGATTCCTCGAAGCCCTAAGTTGAGCGTTACAGTACATTGCTGGTACATGGAATTTTGTGTCCCGTTGACAGCTTTGAGACGAAACAGTACAGTGGAGGTGCGTTATGCTTTTGTGGCTGGGAGGACACTCACTTGGGCTCCTGTGTCGAACAGAAATGTCTGTCCAGTAGTTGAATTGAAGATGTGAAAAAGGCGATGTTTTTCTTGATGCTGACCACTCGTCGCCACTAGCGGCCAGCCGCTGAGATTTCCGACCATGTTCAAGGCAAAAGGCTGCGGCGGGCATTTGCATCAAAACGGCGATGTTAAAAGCACACTCGTGGACCTCGAGAGCCACTTCGCCTTCGTCGGCGACGATTGGACGTCGAAGAACGGTGACGTTAGCGATCACGATGTGCCGATGGCTCTGGGAAAGTTGCATCCGCGATGAGATGTTCCAGCCGAACACACAGGCCATCAACATTGGAGGAGCCAGCGGTAGTGCGTGCAGGGTTGGGTGGCTGAGCAGGGTTGGCAGGAGTGGTCAGTAGTGTCGATTGCGTGGGCGTACTGATGGAGGCGACTGGAAAACTTGGTATCACCCCGTTCATAACTTTATCGGCTTGCGCAGCCAGTGATGTCAAATCTATGGCTGTGGCTGTAGCAATAACCAGTTAGACCTGGGATGGCAGTCGCTGGAGAAAAGTTCACGCAGCACTACCATAGTTGTCGCAATAGTGTGAAAAGCTGCGTCATTCGCCGCAAAAGTCGCCTTGGACCTAGGTCATCGAGCTCCTCTGCGTAGAGTAGCTGCTGTATTTCGGTTTTCTCCGATGCCGTGGTCCTTTCTAGGAGGGCTGCCTTGAGCTGGTCTTATGGTTTACCGGGGGATTGTTCCGAGACGAGGTAATTATGTCGACTACCTCTTCTGGAGCTGTTGACGGAAGTGCGCCGAGCACGTGGTAAAATTGCCACTGTTGCGAGGTGATTCTTGGTAGCTGGAATTAAGATTCTACTTGCAGAAACCACACGGCAGAGGTCGCGTTCCCAGTATGGCGCAAGATGGCAAGTGACGTTGGAGATGGCTTCACTGGGTGGATTGGTCTCTGGCATAGTTTGATTTGAGGTGTAGGAACCTAGTGCTCCATTTTTGAAGATCTGTGCATTGGCGTCCGATCTTTGTCAGTCTTGAGAGGCGTGGCTATACGTTACTTTGGTGAGTTTAACAAAACCGGTTCACCAATTGTAGAGGGCGCGTGGGGGATTGACTGACTATGAGACAAGACGTCCATGCAGTATGGTTGTTTATTCTCAGCCTGCCGTGCTGAGGCGGCACGCAAGTGCGGGCCGCTACGTTAGAGGGGAAGGAGCGAGAGGGCGATGAAAGCGTACAAGAGAGGATGTTTTACGTATATACAAAAGCACAGTGTAAGAGATAAAACACAGAGAAAAGTCTAGGGCACATAGTTTATGTTACGTAGGGGTACGGAGGCGTGGATTCTGACACTCACAACAGGGACAAAGATCCTTAGGCCGTTGGTCATTCTCTCCTCTGTAGTCGTAGTAGTAGTGTGTAGCCATATCTAGTTTATGACTCTGTCAATAGATTGCATTAGAGTTTTCACAGCACATTCACGGACAGAATGATGATGAGTGGGGCGAATCATCCGTCCGGCCATTTCTGCGTCCCTCCATCTGTCTCTTTCCGTGCGTCCGTTCATCTGCCGTCCGTGCACTCGTCCATGCGTGCGGACGAATGGACGCTTCGCCCAACTCATCATCATTCACTACGTAGATATGCCGTGATATTTTTCTGAAAACAAAAAGTGCAGTGATAAAATTTGCCACATAAAAAGAACTGTCTCTTCATATGATTTACGTAGAAAGGTAATTTTTAATTCAACCAACACAAGAAGTAAAATGCGTCTACATATAGACAAAATGACCATTTTGTGAAATTCGTCATTTTTCTCGTAACGTTTAACAGCATGAGAGGTGTAAAATTATTTTTACCTGATTATATACCTTCTGTGTAGTAAGTATTCACTCCTCAGATATACAATCAAAGTGCAGTATTGCAATAGGAAAACTGCAGATATAACACATTTTGGTTCAATTCTTGGATGCCCATATGGCGAAAATTTGTATAATTACTACTAAGCTTCAACGACCTCACGCAAGCTCTTTGCCTTAGCCTGTAGACCAAATTTGGCATACGAAAGACCGGTACTTCTAAAATAAAATCTTTTCACAAATGGCACCCAGACGAAATTCCGGGAAGCTCAGGAAGCAGCCCCGTGTCCCAAATTTTTTTTCTTAGAACTTCAACTTGATCACTTTCCTAATGCAGTGAATCAGAACTTTTCTTCGAATACGTTTGAAATAGTTGCAAAAATGTCTTGGACGTTTGACGTGGAATGACCCAAAATCCATTTCTGGCAATATATAGTCCTGTCAGTGTGAGCCACGTCAAGAACGGCAGTTTTATTCGTCATTGAACGCGTAACTGCACACTACATAATTGTACATGTTACGAGCACTGGATACCTTCTGAAGGCGCATACCGTCATGTAAGCTTTTGTGCAATTACGATAAATTATTTATATCATATTGCGCCTCGTATGCAGTAACTTCAACAAACAAATCTTATGAGTAACATGGCGGATCTTCAGAAAAACGCATGTACCTGCGTTGATTCATGCTTAGGCATAAAACTTAGCATTGACTTAGACTTCCCCCCTATTCACAAGAGCTCCTCGGCTTGATTCCCACCTTTCACTTGACAGAGTTTACCGCAGGTCGCGGGTTCTAATCCCGGCTGCGGCGGCTGCACTTCCGATGGAGGCGGAAATGTTGTAGGCCCGTGTGCTCAGATTTGGGTGCACGTTAAAGAACCCCAGGTGGTCGAAATGTCTGGAGCCCTCCACAACGACGTCTCTCATAATCATATGGTGGTTTTGGGACGTTAAACCCCACATATTTATCTATCTTGACAGAGTGGAGCACTGCGCAACCGCGCGGCTGAAAAGGACGCAGTGCTACGAAATAATCGCAGCAGATTATCGCTGATATGCAGTGACTTGCCGTGCAAAGAGATGGCGCTCTAATCGGCTTTCTTAAGTGCAGGTGAAGCTTTGAATGAAGGTACGTTCTAGAATACGGGGGTTAGTCGATGCATACAGCTAATGAAACATTATCACCTTGGAGCTCCACCTTTCTTTTATGCTGCGTGAGCAAGCTATAAGGGTAAAGTGAAATTTATATCTTCGTCACGAAATGCATAAATATTCTGCCACAGCGTGCTTTTTACAGCGTTTATTGCACAGGATGCTCTTTCTGGTACTTCGCACTGCAGTGGGGCCTATCGCCACTGAATATGCGTGACATGCAACCTTTTTATACTAACAAATAACGAAGAAGGCAAGTGGTCATGCAGGGTGTATACTGTATGTTGCCATCTTTGGGAAATTTTGTATAATTGATCTTTCTATAATTAATATAGGTTTCTTGGACTGAATATACTGTAAAAGAAACCTTGGCTCCATTTATCTCGAAGAAATCAGTCATCTCAGCACCTGAAGAAGATTGCGCCATGAGCAGTGACGAGCCTAAATTTCGCAATGAGAAAAGTGTATCAACACTCACATCGCAATAATCAAACCACTATTACATTACTTTAATACTTTGTTTTACAGTCGGTTGTAAATAGGTCTCCATAAATGGTACTACACTCGCTTGCGCTTCCTACGCGTTTGTTTTTTTCTGTTTTATATGTGTCATTTAATGCTAAACCTCTTAGCCATTTGCCCGACTATCGCAAATTTTCTTGAAAGAAGTTGTGTCGATTTATTGCATTAAAAACAACCAATGTCATGTATGTTTTAGAGAAAAAAATGTGGTGACGTAGGAGATTTTGAAATTTTCCGAAATGGCATCAGAGTACTGTTTGTCAGACTTCTTGCAGTTTTTGTATAAAGGCAGATGTAAACCAATGAATTTCACTTTTTTTTCATTTCGACGTTATGTTCGGTTGCACCTTACGCTAAAACACACTGCTTGCACTGCTGTGATGTGGTGCATGTGTGTGTGCATGCATGTGTGTGTGTGTTTGTGTGTGTGTGTGTGTGTGTGTGTGTGTGTGTGTGTGTGTGTGTGTGTGTGTGTGTGTGTGTGTGTGTGTTTTATCTGCCTGCCGCGTCTCCCTTGGAAATTTTTGGCCTAATCTGCCTACACATATATACGCCGATGTTATGCAGCTCAGTCAAGACCACGGCACCTCATTTTAGCAGCTGCATAAGTGCACATATATTAAGTGCAGTGGTAACACCAGTATCTGCTTTCTTCCCTCTCAGCTGCAGCGAAGAAGATTCATATATGTTTCTCCCTCGGAAAAGTTGAGACTTGGACCAGTTGGTGATACATATTTGATGAAGTGGAGTGCCATTTACGGGACAACAGACGAGGAGGCGCACAGGACCGAGCGTTTTCTTCTGTGTGTTTTCGTTTCTGTTGTCTCGTTAATTGAGCTTCATTTGATCATTATGTTTATCCATGCAACTGCCATCGTTTTTATGTGTTACACCCCACTCGCATGGATGTAGCTTGATCTAACTCCCAGTGTTTAGGGGTGTTCATAAACACTTTTAAAATTATGATGTGACGTTTCCTTACAGCCTACATTTTCGGGGTGTTTCTGAACACCTTATTGTTTAGGATGTTTTCCATGGGGCAGAAAAATACACTCTGAAGGGTGTGCAAATTCTTGCAAGGTATGGTAAAGATAGATTGAATAGTTAACGTAATGAATAAGACCAACGTATGAAGTAGCTGTCAAAAGAGTTGAGATTTGCATTTTTTTCTGCCTGATCGTATGCCTCCGTAACAATGTATTCCACCACGTTTTATCAGCATGAATGATAGTATCGAGATTGGTGACCTTGATTTCATCATGAAAAAAACACACTATGATTTCATCATGAGGCACGCTGTACATTGGGACTACGAAATAATTTCAGCCAACTGGGACTCCTTCACGTACACTTAAAGGAGCAGCGACACTAACTGTACGTATATCGCCTTTTTTTGCGCTGACACGTAGTTATGAATCCCCTAGTAACAATTCAGTGCTAATAGCGCAATACAGGGACGAATGATGAGACGAACGATATAATCGATATGTATTATCGATTATATTTGCCACTATTGAACCAAATTCAAAACGGCTCGCCAATTTTCAGCACTGCCAAGAGGTCACTTTTCATGGTCACGCCCCACCTGATCACGTGGTCACATGAAATAGTAACGTAAGTTTCAGTTGACATTTCATCATCTCGGCTCGCACGTGTACAGGAGATGTTATATGAATCTTCTGGCCACCCTCATTATGGCCGCTGTCATCAGCGTCTGCATGTGATAATGAGAACACTGAGAAATGTCGAATCTCGGCGATCCGTGGTGATGCGAATAACTTTTGGATCAAGTCTCTTCCTTGCAGTGATTCTGAAATCGATGCTGGACCGAGCAGCCACTAGGCAGCCGGAGACGTAGGTTTGGGCCACGCTTGCATAAAAGTGGAATGTACAGGAAGTACATTTTACTTTTATGGGCCGCAAGAATAGTAGACCACGTGACACTATACACTTCAAATTTGGCCATATGAAAACGTACTTCACATTCTAGTGCATCCACTTACCTTCCACTTACACTTGTGTCTTGCCACAGTGTTTCCCAAAAAATACAGCACACTAAAGTTAGTGTGTTGTATAAATCAAGGAATGATTTTGAAATTACCCTTCATTCGCAATATTGCCCGTTATTGCTAGATTGATTGCTTGATTGATATGTGGGGTTTAACGTCCCAAAACCACCATATGTTTATGAGAGACGCCACAGTAGAGGGCTCGGGAAATTTCGACCACCTGGAGTTCTTTAACGTGCACTCAAATCTGAGCACACGGGCCTACAACATTTCCGCCTCAAAAGGAAATGCAGCCGCCGCAGCCGGGATTGCTAGAAGGCTTATTGCTAGAGGGCTCGAAAGGGTTGCGGTAAGCGAATTATATCTTTTTGCAGTAAATACCCATTGTCTGCGTCAAAAAATTGCAATTTTCGACAAGGTTTATTAAGGAAACACGCTTTAGTAGCACAAAAGAAAAAAATCATTTTGAATGAATTGGAACAAACAAAAGTAACACTGCCTATAAATACTAATTTTTGAACGCGTTTGACAGAATTCACCTCAAAGTACTCTTTACACAATTAGAACATTATGTTTTTCAAAGTGTAGTTCTAAATCTTTTCAAATCTTACATAGGGCAAAGAAGGCAATATGTAAGAATTAAAAATAAATGTTCTTTTCTATTAGAAATATTCACTGGCGTTCCGCAGGGGAGGCTGTTAGACACTGTGTAATTACACATCTACGTAAACCGCATAGTGAGAGTTAGCGAGAGCGCCGAATTTTCTGTTGACGCAGACGACACAAGCTTTCTTATTCAATTCGACGACGTGTCTTATCTTAGTATACTAGCTCAAGACACGCTATAAAGGCTACAAAAGTAGAGAGAATAAATTCACTGATTATTATTGCTGCTCAAAAAAAGGCTGTTTCATTCAAACCAACAAATAAAACAATATATACTAGCATAGACATACACCTCGAAAACAAGAAGATTGAGATTGGGCAATACGTTAATAATTTAGGCGTCACTTTCAGTGAAGACCTAAACTGATATTCCCATGTCAATATTGTAGCTAAATTTCTTGCCAAAGCATGTGGAGTGCTTTCAAGTTTTTAAGATATAGCCTGTAAAAGTTTAAATTTTATATCGCTATTTCAATTGCGCATCAAATACTGTACCTCGTCTGGGGAAGCATTACGCAAAAAAACAAACTAAAATTCATCAGGCTGCAGAAGAAGGCAATAAGATATATTGCAAATGTTCTATACAACGTTCATAGAACAACCTTATTCACAACGTTTAGCGCGCCTCAACTTGATCAGCTGTGCGAGCTCAATTTATTAAATAAATACAAGTACAGATTGACGAGCAAAAGCAATTTTCTCTCATTGTGTCAACTAAAAGAGTAATCGGGAAGACCTTACAACATAAAGAAAAAAGAAACATGGCATATGCCGTTTTTGCGAATGACTTGTGGTCATAAAGGTTTGAAGCAAAGCATGCCAAACTTTTATAATTACATAAACAACAGAGCTATTCTGGCTGACACATTGAGAAAAAACAGTGGAAAGAATATTTACTTAGCAACCCCTGACAGCACCTTTGAACACAGTCATGTATTGTAAAGTTCATCTTTTCTGTGTTTGTTATATTACCAGTTTCAATTTGGCATTTCATGCCCGGTTTTATTAGAAGTGAACTTTGCTTTTTATATCTATATGCAATAACATGAGATGTAATAAGTACCTATGTTTTTTGTTACGCGAAATATTTCTACGCAGTAATGTTTTTTTCTTTTTGTTACATATATTTGAGCTCATTTCTGTTCTTTAATTTCTTCTTTCATGTGTAACTTTATTTTGGGTGTTTGCTGATTTTCGCATTGTATCTGTAGTTACAGTTTATTGCGAAATTTGCTTATGTTTTGCTTGCTTGCATATTCCTTGCATGTAATTTGTTTGTTTGTTTTCTTTTATTTCCTCTCTTCCACCTTACCACGTCTCTGAGGCCAAACTGTTTTAGTGTCAAGAGTCTTGCCAAGCTGCTTTTTAGGAGATTTTAATTTCTGTTCTCGAATCTTTTTTCACTTTGTATTCTGATTGGCATGTTGTTCTGCCCATTCATATTGTATAAAAATATCAAATTATTCCAACTGTACCATTGTTATTTGTCCGCTGCCGGTGTCCGTAACCACTATCGCACGAAAGAGCAAAAACACTAAATAAATATAATGCAAGCGGTTACTCATCCCGGGTTCATACCCGGGTACCTTGCGTGCCAGCCCATTATTCTACCGTGAGCCACGCCTGTGGTTTGGTCTAGTTCGCAAACTTGCTTTAGGGGCTTGATGTGGGGAAGAGAATCACGTCAATATGAGTTATAAAGTGTTTTAGAACCGCATAGGAACAACCAGGCGCCAGACCACGCGAATAGCAAAACGAGTCGGCCATCCAGTACTCCAACTCAATATAGCAGCTTGTTCTCGATCACCTACTAATTGTGGCGCATACCCAGTTCAGGCATCGTCGTCAGCCACTGCATGAATAATGAGCACAAAATTCCTTGCAAGTGTTAAGCAGATACAACGCTTCTCTGAAGAATGACGGAGGATAGCCTCACAAATACCTGCCTACCACCCATACATTATGATTACTAATGGCGTAGTGGGTACTCAGCAAGTGTGCTTGTAGCAGGTACCCAAATAGAAGAGAAGGCTCTGAAAGGCCGCTCTTCCTGCTTGCGCTGTGACTGTGCTGTGCGTTCAGCGTAGCTCTGCGTCTTTTTATTTTTTTATTTTTGCCTAGAGATCCGAAAAACATTTGTGTTATGCGACACACTACATTCGCATGCGGATGTCCCCTTTAAACACGTTAGTTTGTAGGCGCAATTCTGACGCACACTGAAGGTTGTGTCAGGTTTGTGTTTCCACAGTTATCAGTGAATTCAGCGTCACCTCTTCTACGTTGTGTGTCAGGGGTGTAGCCAAATTTCACCACCCCCCTCATCCGAAAGTGCTCAATTGTGCTTGCGTATACATACATGCAAATATAAAAATTCTCACTCGGACATACACTATGTGTCCACCATGATGGATCAGTAGCTACGGGGCTCTGCTGCTGTCACGAAGGTGGTGGGATCTATCCAGGCCGTGGCAGTCGTATATCGGTGGAGGCGAAACGGTTCACGCCCGTGTGCTGAGCGATATCAGCGCACGTTAAAGATCACTGCAGCGTTGAAATTTCCACAGCCCTCCACTATGAAGCCTCTCATAACAATATCGTGGTTGGTACGCAAGACTCCATATAATATTACTATATTATATTGTAACGTTGCGCTAAAATGTCGCGTACAAAGAACGAAGACGAAGAAGAACGGGAGCAACAGGTTTTGACTGATTGGTAGCTACTGATTGTTCTTGTCTTTTGCCTGCAATATTGTTAATAAACCCATATAATCTGTTACATTTGAGGTAGGAGGGGGGGGGGGGGGCTGGGTAACCGACGCGCTGAACGACATTGTCGCAGACTACTTTAGAAGAAGACTACGCCAAGCCGGACTACCTACAGAAGACATGACTGACACCCCACGAAAGCACGACGACCGGGAACGTCCACGCAGCAACCAGTGTCACGCATCAAGGCAGACGCCGAACCGGACACCCTTGCTACTGGGCAATGAGCCACGCGTATTTTCTGGTAAGTCCGATGAAGACATGGACGACTGATTAAAGCACTACTAAAGAGTGAGCCACATTCACGTACGGAGTGCGTCGGCGAAGCTCATCAACATGGAGTTCTTCTCACCGGGATTACTCTGCTTTGTATCTAAAAGCATGAGCATGTGATCACTACTTGACAAATCTTTGTTGATGAACTTAGGCCCCGTTTTGGGGATGCAAGTACTAAGAAAAGGAAGGCTGAACGACCACTTGCACGTTGACCACAATTGCTCGGCGAAACGTGTGTGACGTATATTGATGGAGTGCTGCAGCTTTGTGGAATTGTAAACACGAACTTGTCCGACGAAGACAAAGTGGGACATCTGCTAAAGGGTGTCGCTGAAAATGTTTATAGCGTTCCTATTGCTAAGGAGAACCTGAACCTACCATTCAACATTGGGCAGCAATGTCGAGTATTTGAGGTGCTGAAGACCCAGCAAATATTACCAAATTTTGGGCGCTCGGACAACAATATGCCCCAATCATGGATGTCGCTGCCATGGAAGAACTCCCTTTAATCTTGCGTCGAGTAGTTTAGGAAGAGCTAGCACGACTTCAGGGAACAGAGGCTGGCTATCAATAGTCATTCAACGGGGTTCTCGAACCGCCTTCTTTCTGGAATCGAGAACATGACCACGGCTATGAAACACATTATGAACAGGCACACTTCAGCATGAGCTTCCGATCTCTTCTTTGAAATTACGGTCGCTGCATCATGACACCAACTAAACTTGCATCTGCTCAATATGAACGAAACCGACCTCGATATCCTGCAGACTACCTCGAGATGTCACGACATGCGCCTGCGAACTACCACCCTACTTCGCGGGTCTCTGCTACGACCATGAAGTGCCAACTTGCTACACATGTGGCCTCCGAGAGCACAAACACTGATTTTTAGCGCACACAGACATATATATATATATATATATATATATATATATATATATACTGTACACAAAAATGAGCCCATAAGGGCGTTTTAAACAACTTATGTGCGCTTTCTCCGCCCATCCCGAAATACGAACTCCCTTGAAAGGAGATAAATGGGGTTGAAACCTTCGTTTTACCATATTCATAAAAAATTGGAAAGTATGGTAGTTAAACCAGTCTAAGATGGGAGTTAATGATAATTAAAACGAAAAACTTGGCGTGAGTCAAAAGGGTGTATTTAATTACGCCCATTTCGACAAGGAAAAACAAGCGAGAAGGATCGTTCTAAGCATCAACGTCGCAAAAATGTAAGTTTGAAATAGCCCGCGCCACGCCGACGCTCTTCAAAAAGTTCATAAAACGCGCCTTTCGGTACGGCGTATCAAGAACGACACGCACGCCTGGCTGAGAAAGTGGTCCGGACTATGTCATCTTGTGTACTTCGGAGCGTGGGAAAGTGCGTCGCTTCTGAACTACCTTCTGTTCGTCTAGGCAGCCAGCGGCGGCCGGGACGAAGTCGATGGTGCTGTGGAATTTTCAAGCCGAGGTCACGTGGTAAGTAAATCCTATTGAACTTTGCGTGTTATTTGTTCGTATGTGTGAGCGTTACGGCAACCCAATCAAGGCTCGCGCTGGGTTCAAATTCGACGTTTCTTCTCTCCGGAGCGAAAGCGACGAAGCTCACCGGGAATTTACTAGCTTCACCACCTAAGCCAACAGAAACCTACGTCGCGAAGCCGGAACGTTGAAATCGGTCTGATTTTCCCGTCACGCGAAAGTGGACCCTCTTTCCGATCCACGACCGACTAGCTAAAAACCATGCGATCTGAAGAGCCAGCCGCAGATGCAACATGGCGGGGGAAGCGTCGGCGGTAGCTCGCAACGGCTGTAATTGCAAACTACTCGCGCAGCTCGACGAAGCTTGATGGCCTCAACGAGGATGCCTTCATCGACTTCCTGGTTTGCATTACGATCGCCGAGAACACTGGAGGTAGACGGTGCAGCCAAGGTGCAGATGCAGCGAGTCGGCATGCCCGAACGTGTCTCGTTTTTGTGCACAGCCGGCTGAATTCGGCGCCGCTGCTGCCGGTGCATTCGCTGGTGCCGCTTTTGCTGGCGTATATCCACCATACAAAGTTTTAAAAAGTGCGATCTGTGTCTTTACAGTACTTTGCGTGAAATTCGAATTCGGTACGGAACATAGCGCTCAGAAAGCAGGCAAACTCGAATTATTTCACAAAAGCAGCGGCGACCGCATTATTTGCCGGGCCCATTACAAATGCGAACATTTTCGACGCGCGCGGTCATGGTTTTCTGGCCACTCTGGTGTTTTCCTTTCACTTTACAACAGGGGCGTAGCCAGGGGTTTGCAGACATCATGCCTGTGCTGTCCTCCTCTCAAATATTTGTTCCTTGGCATATAGAGCACAAAAAGGCCTTATAAGAAGGGGTGCCCCCCCCCCCTCCTGCCGTGAGAAAAGATTCTAGCTAGGCACCTGTTTCTCAAGTGCGAATGCGGCATGTGTTGCAAGCCCGTACTCCTAATAGCGTCCCTCGAGGGAAAGAAAAATTAGCAATGACCATACATGCAAATAGTGTGTAACGCAAATGTGCACTTCAGTTGCCAATGCCATGGGGTAGTCGTAATGCCACTTGAGACCATCAAAAACCTCGCTTTGCTTTGGTGTGCTTTCATTTGGTCCTGTTAACGCTCGGTGTTTCGAGCCATGACGTGTAGCATTCGGCCAGAAAGTTCTTCCATGCAGAGCGAACTTACTTATTTGTGTCAATGTGTGTATGAAAGAAACCTCATGAAAATCCACTGAATGAGCTTATTGGTTTATTAAAGCATAACTGAATTACATTCAGCTAGAATGACCAAACTAGGAATATCAAATAATTTTAGGCGAAATGAAAGGGATGTTAGAGTCATGGTGCAAGCTTTTGTACGACGTTTTATTGACAAGCAGTATACGGACGTTGATAGCTGCACATGCTACTATGTGTGTCATAATATTGCCTGTAAAGGAAGAAACATTTCTGGTCAATAAAATACTTATTTGCCTTTTCACTGCAGAGCCATTGCTGTTAGTGTGCAAGAATTAACCTGGCAATCAGGGTAGGACCTGTGTCAAGGGGCCTGCTAATCAATACCCACAAGTATGTGGTGGCTTCATACGGACATCACATGTGCCACAACCACAAGACCAGCGAAAGTTGGGCAAGTAGCGTTTTTTTTTCTCCGGCTAAGTCATGCTCCTGTCTGCAGATCAGATTAACTGAAATCTGAAGTTGAGAGCTTTCAATCCTATTTTGAGCGTTTGGAGCTTCAGGGAAAATGACATAACTGAATAAAAGAAGTTGTGCCTAATTTTACCAAAATCGGCACTGAAGCATATGAAATTCGCAAAAATTTGGTTCTGTCATTGCCAGGAGAAAAACTCTTCGTGAATGTAAGTGAACTAGTTCAAATTCACAGCTGCTCGAAGGTATCTGTAATTGTGGAAACGTGTAAATTAAGTAATAAATTAACAATGCAAGCGACCGAAATTTGTAATAGCTTTGGAAGTTCCAACCCGGAAATCTAACTGTTCTGGTGGTTGATCTGCATGACAGAATGGTAGCTTCAATTCAACTTACGTTTGAAATCGTCTGCTTTTGACAAGAGATAGACCACATTACAAACTGCTGAAAAAAGTCGGAAACCTGAAGAAGCCTCTAAATGGAGTGTAACAAGAAGCATTGTCAAACGTGCTTCCCCCCCCCCCCCCTGAGGGCACTGAAGCAAGAATTTCAATGTGAATAGGCCAAGAAACGGAACTGGTATAACTGTCGGAAGGCACGAGTGCCAGAAAGTTGCTGTGAAAAAAGGTACTCATGCAAATCATGCTCATCAACAAAACGTGTGCCGAACAGGGATAAATGAAGGCTAAATGCATGCAGCCGTTTTAGTACGACCACCAAAAAACCTGGAATACGCTCTAAACAAGACTGCAGTCGCATCAGCAAAAAAAAGATTATGGGGTGACTCTTACTGGGAAGTGCCGCGATTCTTAAGCTAAGGTGGACACGTGGCCACTGCAGCCATTTAATGGAAAAGTATGCTTCGAAATAGTGAATTCTTCGGCTAGTTAGTTTACATTTGGCCTAGAGGAGTAAAGGCTTTGAATCAAAGGAAGACTACTTAGACGACACTCAACTTGGAACCGAGTGTATTTTGAAAAATATCTCGGTGCGAAAACAAATGCGCATATTAAGACGATGGCGTTCCAGACAATGCGATCAGACTCAACTCCGTCTTTAATGTATAAGGCAAAAATACTTGTTTATTTGACTGCGTTCGGAAGTGCTCTGCTGTCACTTGAGCGTCCCCGCGTCCCTCGCTCGCGCTCTTCTTCTTCCTCGTTTCCTTGTACCAGCCCAGAACGTGAAAAATAATCAACATTCCCGGCTAAACGCATAGTTCAAGTGGGTACAGTCTTTGTATCAGCCTGATCGCAAGGTGACCGCCTTGCAACTTGATCTTCCAAGAACGAATGAGACCATCTGCACTGCGGTACATTCCGTGACCCTTGCAAGCTTCCATAGCTGGCGTGGCGTGTCGTCCGCATGCACGAGAACGATGTCCTCCTGCTTCAATGCTGTATTTGCTTTCGTGTCGCCAAAGTGTGCAGATCGTAATTGCAACGGGTATTCTTTTAGCCAACGCTTCCAAAAACTTCAACCAGCAGCTTTCTGTAGTTGTGTTTGCGTATGGCGTCTGATCGTTTGGAATTACTGTTGCCTTCGTCAGCGGTCGCATACGGTATGGAAGTCAACCTTCGTCCAAGGAGAAGTTTGGCTGGCGTCAAAGTGCAAGGTTCTCCTGCATCTGTCTCGATGAAAGTCAGAGGCCTAGAGTTTACGACTGCTTCGACCTCCGCCAGCACTGTCGATCTTTCTTCGTAGTTCAGACGAGCTTTGCTGATAATTTTTCGCAGCGGAAGCTTCACTGATCGTACAAGGCGCTCCCACCATCCACCCCACCAAGGAGAATTTGGTGCTATAAACTTCCACGAAATGCCGTTGGTGCTGAGGTGACCAGCGACGTCCTCTTCAGAGAACATTCGGTGTAGCCGCTTTTTGTCTGCCGATGTCTTGTGAAAGCTTCGTGCGTTGTCAGAATAGATCACCCTGGGTAAACCTCTCCGAGCTGCAAATGGTCGTAGGCACAGCAGAAAAGCCTCGCACGTCATTTCCGAGAGAAGCTCGAGATGCACGGCTCTAGATATGGCGCACGTAAAAAGTGCAACGTAGCACTTCGTGTCCCCTTTCTCCGTGCGTGCATACAGAGGGCCCGCGAAGTTGACTCCTACAACTTCGAACGGGTTCGTTGGTGACACTCAATAACTTGTTAACGGAGCAGTCTCAGCACTTCCTGGGCCCGCACTAAAACGCATGCAGATATTGCAGCCATGCAGCACTCTTTTTACCAAAGATCGAGCTCGACAAATCCAGTAGCGTTCCCGAAGCTGCGTAAGTGTATCTCTAACTCCTCCATCTAAGATTTGAAGATGGGCTCTGTTTGCCAGAAGTGTCGAAAAGTGGTGGCTTGACGGCATTATGATTGGGTGCTTGACATCTTGTGTGGAATGCATGAGGGATAAACGGCCTCCAACCCGAAGAATACCGTCTTTGTTTATGTAAGGGCGTAGTTCAGCGTTTTGAGATGTAGACTCGACTGGTTGGCGGTTGGTCTAAGTGGTGAGCTCTTCAAGAAAGCCTTGCTCTTGTGTACATCTTATCTAATACTGTTCAGCGTTCAGGATTTCTGTTGCCACGTGATGTCCTGTATGATTACTTCTTTTTCTGCAGCGGTCAGTAAATCTGAAAATCCACGCATGGACTCTGAGTAGGTGCTGAAGTCTGCTGTACCGTTGAATATCAATTATCGGAACTGAGAAGCGTGTCATTAGAGCGACGTGGACTGTTGTAACTTCACCTTGGGTGGCTTCCGCTATGTCTGGTTCACTGAACTGTAGGGGTCATTCAGACATCGGTTTAGTTAGCCACTCGCGACCATGCCACCATTTTGAGCTGCACAGCACTCTTTCAAGCGTTGCGCCACGTGTGAGTCCGTTCCAGGACAGTATCTCCACTTTGATGGATCTGTAGTGCACCTAATTTCATGGACTCCGTTGGCTACGAACTGTTTCCACTTTTTGACGTCACCTTTTATCCATGACAACACAATGGCGGAATCTTTCCACATCGTATAGTCAACTTGAACATTCCTCAAAGCGCTTTTTACGTATGCCAACATTCTTGAGCCGATTAAGGCAGCCAGCAGCTCATATCGCGGCAGCGTTGTTTCCTTAGTGGGTGCTACACGGGACTTCGCAATTAACAGTATCGGCTCCTCGGGACTTGATACAACGTATATCGCTGTTCCGTATGCTGCTGGACTGGCATCGCAGAAAACATGTACTTGAAGCACATTGAGCTTCCTTGCTCCGCCACACAGATAGCGAGGAACGACGACGTCTTGCAGTTGCGGCAGCTGGAGGACCCAATCATTTCACTCTTTTTGCAGGTCATTGGGTAGTACTTCATCCCAGCCAATTCCCCGTATCCACAGTCTCTGAAAAATATTCGTATGGCAATAGTATATGGTCCTACGAATCCCAATGGGTCAGATATTCATGATGCTGACTGCAATACAAATCGTTTTGTACCCGTCTGTGCTGTCAAAAACAGGAGTATATTTTCAACCGAAAAGTTGAATTGATCTTTTGCAGTATTCTAAACCAAACCCAGGACCTTGACCAACGTTTCGTGAAGAACGACCATCTCATTATTAGTAGATTCCACTTGATTTTCAAGCGTGAGCAACAAATTTGCTGAATTTGTTGTCCATTTTCGCAATGTCATGCCGGCCGATTTCATTATTGTGCACGCTTCTCGGTATAATTTAGCGGCTTCCTCTTCTGTGTCGGCACCAGTGACTAAGTCATCCACGTAAAACGACTCGGCAAGAGTTTGCGCTGTTTGTGCCATGACAGCCGGTGCTCTTTTTCACGTGGTAGAGAATAGTATCTGTGAGCAAAAATGGGCTACATCTAGCTCCAAAAGGCACTCGTGTCATTCTCCACTCTTGCAGCTTGCCCTTGGATAAATCTCCTTCTGCAAAGCAGAGAAAGCGGAAAGCGTCTCTGTCGTCCTCTTGTATCGCAATCTGAAAGAAGGCCTTTTCTATGTACGCGATAACTGCCACCGGGTGCGTTCTGAAGCGTAGCAGAATTTGCACGAGGTCTTAGTATAAGTTGTCACCTTTTTCAAGGCAGTCAATAAAGGACTTGTATCATTCGGCATGTGACGAAGCGTCAAACACCACTCTCATTTTTGTCGTCAGTGCTTGTTCACGCATGACTTCCTTGTGCGGCGTGTAATATAATTTCGTCACCTCTGCAGGTACGTCACTGACTACTTCGGCGTGTCTTGCCCTCAAGTACTCCCTTATGGTACGGTCATACGTTTCGAGCAGTCGTTTCCTGGAATCGAGACGGTTGACAAGCTTGTCCAGTCGAGTAACGGCTACTTGCCTGTGGCTTGCAAGCTCGAAATTATCCTTCCGAGGTAGGGTCACTTCATATCTTCCGTTTATAAAGGTAATCGTTTGCTCAAAATTCCTCATGGTGTTGTTCATTTCAGGTGGCTCGTTTATCGTGTCCGTAATTCCTATGTTTTCAAGTTCCCAAACGGAGCACAAAATCTCGTCGGAATCGGTAGCTTGGGCTTTTAGCACGCACACCATCATTTGTGAAGTAGTTGGTCGGGACACCAAGTGCGATGTGCTTCCCTGGAAGGTCCATCCAAGCTTGGAGTTCAGTGCGATCAATGATTCGTTGCCTTCACACCGTGAAACTTCACCGGTCAACACTTTCCACATCTGATCGGACCCAATAAGTACGCTGATGCTACTCTTAGTTATGATAGATGGATGTTGGAGCTCATCGGCAACATCGTTTCCCAGCTTCTTGAAAGACACAACGAAGGCTACGTCCATGGCAGTCTCTGCGATGTCTTCGCAGATGCTTGGGATCTCTATTGCAGTTAAGACTATTTCCGCGTCGGAAAACTGGCTTCGCAGTCGTAGTTCTACTATGCGCCGCCTCTTAGCCTCTTGGTCCGATGTATTTGCGAAAGTATTAAAGGCTATTCGAGTTGCTCCCACGCTTTTCAGCTTGAGGTGCTTTGACATATCTTCAGTTACGAAAGTCCTCTAACTGCCACCATCAAAAACGCCTCGTATGTAGCGGCAAGTGTCATCATTCATGGCCCATGCTCTGAAAGTCAGAAGAAAAACGCAAGTGGTAGAGCCTTCCCTGACGGGTCTTCTTCCAAGTGATGCGCAGACTGACATAGTTTTTTCGTAGTTCTTGTTAGCATAGTCTGACTTCCGCGAACACCTATCAGGACCGCACATGCTTGTAGCGTGTCGAGCTTGGCATTTGGAGCAGTAAATCCTCTTTTTGCAGTCCCGTGCCCGATGTCCTTTGGTGGTGCAGCGGAAACACCTTTTGTCGTTGGAAAGCAGTTCCTTCTTCTGCGTCAGTAACAAGTCAGCCGTGCAGGCTTCCGATCCGTGATGGCTGGACGAGCAGAATACGCAGTTGTCCTTTTTTTCTCGTACCAAGTTGCTGTGAAGCACAGATGACGTCGGTTTCACACGTCGAGAGTACGTCGACTGGCTGGCCACGGGAAGTGTTCCATGTTCTCGTCCTTTGGCATCCTTAAAATCACTCTTCTCCCGGCTTTCCAGCTCGATACACAAAAAGTTGAGCACACGATCCAGTCCCACGGGTGTAGCTTCAGCTCTCGAGTCATATGCCAACTGGACGGCACATGATCGATGATACTGCATGACTATATCCCGTGGAAGAGCACGCAGTAGGATGTCGCAGAGCATTGACTAAAATTACGACTTGTATACACCCAAAGTCTCTAAGCCTCGGACATTCACGAGACCTTGGTCGCACAAGCTGCGTAATGCTTTGGTGTCAGTCGATGAACGAACAGGGCTCAACAGCTATAGCTTGCAAAATATTCTTGCTCCAGGCGCGTCTAGTCACCAAATCGCTTCTGTAGCATTTTGATGGCGTCACTGTAGGAACTTTCTGTCGTCGGAAGGCCCGCAATTACTGATGCAGCGTCTCCTTTAAGATACAGTCGCAGGTAATGAAACTTCTTTGTGGCAGTGATGCGATTGTTACTATGAACAATTTGGTAAAATTGTTCCCGAAATTCGGTCTACTTGCATAGGTCTCCAAAAAAAGGAGCTATTGTCAGTTGAGGCAATTTAACGCCAGTTCCGTCTGATGGTGCTGCGACTGTCTGGGCAACTGTTTCTTGAGTTCCGGTCGATGTCCTTAGCATGCGATCTTTCTTGCTGAGAATCTCAGCGAGAATGCGCGTAGCACTGTCCTCGTATTGTAAGACAGCGTTATACTCGACCTCGAACTCCTCGTCAGGTATATGCGGCTCGATCTCGTTGTTCAGGTTTTTTAGCTCTTCGTTATTAGCCTTCAGCCTCTCATCTATGGAATGGAGCTGGTCATAGAAGGCAGAGTCGTTAGCGACGAGCTCACTTGCCTCGTTTATAACCGCGTGTTCTGTGCTCGCAACAACATCCGCTTCGACTTCAGTCGCTCCAGGCCGCTGCAGTCGACTGGTAGCCGTCCGTTGGTCCTGGTTTTCAAACCTGGTTCTTCGGCACCAATATTAAGAAAATGGCGTTCCAGACACTGCGATCAGACTCAACTCCGTCTTTAAGGTATAAGGCGAAAATACTTGTTTACTTCACTGCGTTCGGAAGTGCTCTGCTGTCACTTGAGCGTCCTTGCGTCCCTCGCTCACGCTCTTCTTCTTCCTCGTTTCCTTGTCCCAGCCCAGAACGTGAAAATTAATCAACACGCAGGCACAGTCACATCTTATTTTCTCTGAAGCAACAACAAATATCTGGATAAAAAATGTGTTAGCAATATACTATACCATAAATAGGGCATGCTTAATCAGTTTTTTGATTTAACTGCATTCAAGAAAGTTTTTTTACTTCATTGTCAGGTGCACCAATGATGCACTAATGAATGCACTAATAATGCAAAATTGCGGCAGAAGCATGCATCTATGGCAATATTCTTTTTTCCCGCCTGCAATATTTCGTGCTCACACTTGTCCTCAGCCCTGCCCTTGACCTTCGCCTCATCGAAAAGTTCATTGCAGCCAAATGTACTGCAATGCGCAGGAAGGTGCGCCCCATTGTTCCAAGCATTCATCGTAGTTGCGTGCTCTCAGAGTCTACCGTTGGGACAATGGCCTGTTTGGGCGATGTATGCTTTACCACAGCTGAATGGTATCTTATATACCACTTCCGTAGCACTGTGGACAAATGGCTTCTCATGCTTTTTTTACATACTTCTTTCTCTGTTCTTTGACCTGCAAAAAGTGCACAAACGAAAAGCTTTCAGGATGCCGCAAAGACGAGGTCTATGCAATGCTTTGAAGCTATCCTCTTAAGGTTGCGTGAAATCAAGTAATTGTAGAGAATTGCAACAAACTTGTTCAACTTGTTGGACCTTTGTCGGGTTGGCATGCTGGATGAAGTCGCAATTTGCTTCAGAAGGGAGGATGCTATGGCAACGACCAAAGTGGAAAGAAGCCCCAAAGTTTGAGAGCACTAATTCGTGTGGTCAAAGCTGAAGTTTACCTTAAGAGAGCACGACTTGGTCAGAGGCGAGTTGAGGCACGAAGAAGCAATCCCCCTTTTCACCAGTATAATATGAAAAAAGTCGAATGGGAGGGTAGCTTTTTTTGACCGCGGCTTATACTCCCCAGAAATGTGGTCGTCACATCTTTCTGGGTAGCATTATTGTTGGAAAGATTCATTGTAAAGGATAATGAGGGTGAACTCTGTTCAAAGCAGAGTTCAACCAACAATATGATCCAGTTTTTGATTTAGCATTGTTTTTCAATTGCAATGACCATATTTGCTGGGAGTATTAGCCACGGTCAAAAAAAGCAGTCATCCCATACGACTCTTCCAACGCTATACTGGTGAAAATAGAGATCGCTTCTTCATGCCTCAACACGACTGATCAAGTCATGCTATCATAAGGACAGCCTTACCTTTGACTGCCAGATTTTCCACCTTCTAACTTCGGCTTTTTCTTCCACAAGGCTCGTTGCCATAGCATTCTCCCTTCTCAAGCAGATTGTGACTTCACTGAGTGTGCCAACATGACAGAAGTCCTACAAAATTGTTGCAATTCTTTAGATTCACATGATTTCACACAACCTTAGGAGAAAATTCTCAGTGCTCTTAATGCTTTTTCATTTATGCACTCTTGCACATGACAAAACAGAGAAAGAAATTTGTTGAAAGAAACACAAGTAACCATTTGTCCCCTGTGCTACAGAAGTGGTATATAAGATACTAGTCAGTTGTCGCAAAGCTTACATCGGCCAAACAGGCTGATGCCATAACAATGTTCTCTGACGGCACGTAATTACGGTGAATGCTCGGAACAATGGGGTGCACCTTCCTGTGCGCATTGCTGTGCACTCGGCTGCAATTCACTTTTCGAGAAGGCGAATGTCAAGGGCAGGGCTAAGGGCAAGTGCGAGTGCAAAACCTTACAGGCGGGAAAGATCAGAATTGCCGCAGATGCATTCATTAGTGCATCATCGGTGCATGTGACAATAAAGAAAATAAAGTACCTTGAACGCAATTTAGTCTCAAAATTGATTAAGCATGGCCCATTCATGGTATCGTTGACTTTTAACATGTTTTTACCCAGATATTTGTTGTTGGTTCAGTGAAAATCAGGTGTGGCTGTGCCTGCACATTTGTTTTCCCACTGAGATACTTTTCAAAATAAACTCAGTTGCAAGTTGAACGTCTTTTAAGTAGTCTTTTTTTTTCTTCTAAATCCTCTCTATTCTAGGCGAAATATATCTAAAAGTGTGGGCGAAACAATGTTGAACTCGGGTTGTTGTAAGGAACTGTACAGGAATCAGAGTGGGTGTGTTAGGGCGATGCAGTGTGAATGAGGGAGGCAAAAAGCAACCTGCTATTTTACTAACGGCTGCCAAAAAAAGTGAGCAGGAGTTACCTTTGGTGCTGTAAAATTGCTGCCTTAAAAAGGTTTCTTGAACTGAAGAATTCCTTTCCAGTGCACTAAGAACAGAATAAATAATCTGCACGTGGAGCTTTCCAGCGCTTTCATTGAGTTGCTTTGTGCTGTCAAAAACTTCAAAAACACAAAAGCTTGTGCCACGACAGCATTGTGATCGGTGTAGTTAATATAGATCTATAGGGTCAAATAGCCCAGCAGGGACTTGAGATCAATAGCTGCATACGAGCTCATGTTTACGTTTTCATTTTCTATACTGCTGTACTACCAAAAGATGTCCCCAATTTATCTTCAAATGCAAAGATGACTTACTCCTGAAGTGCCGAGCTGCATGCTTTTGCAGCAGGAATGAGGAGTGAAATCCATGACTCAGAAACTGCAGTGACCAGCTTCATCAGTTATTAGGGTGAGCAAAGAAGTGTGCCTTTTTGAAGAGTATCATTTATTTTCTGCGCATTGTTTCCGACGTCTTTTATTGACGGTGTGTCCACTTGATGTCTTGCCACAGGACAGCAGTATGGCATTTACTACACAGTTCGCTGCATGGAATCATAGGAGACGCCTTGCTTGATTTGCTATCCGTGCCTGTTACCACCGCGTGTGTGACACCACACCTGAGCAAGCATGTTCATTGCAAAAAAGCGTCAAAGGAGATATTGTACCTTCTAGCTACTCTCGAGAGCTAATGTGCCACCTGATAAAGTCAAGGCACTACACAAGACCTGAATGGTTCTCGTTCACATGTCACCTTCTTACTGGTTTTTACTTTTTGAATCAAGGCTTCAGGAGCATCTGTATGTAGCATCATATTGCTGCCTGCAGCTGATATGTGGTGTAATACCTAAATGCCAAAGCTATGCAATTTATGCTCACATGAACTTTTGAAAGCAGATTTTATACATGACACAATTTCTTTTTTCACAAATTTCCTAATGGTCTGACCTAAATGACACAGACATGGGCTTTCACCTTTACCGATGTTTAGTGCAGACTTATCACTACAGGGCAAGACGAAGGGGAGCACACACAGGCCCTTGTGTGTCTGCTGAGTTCAAGATGTCCTCCTTCCTCTTCTTCTACTTTATTTTATTAAGTCTGCACTGAACATCAACAATACCATGAAGTTAGCCTATGCCAAAAGCTTGTGCGAATTATGCAAGTACATTGGAAAGTTAATAAAAGAGAAATTGTGTAGTTATGTATGAAATCTACTTTCAAAAGCTTATGTCAGTGTAAAATGCAGTAGAGCTTCACCAGTTGGTTATTACATCATGTTTTGGCTGAGAGCTATAATGATGCTCCTATCGGTCGTTACCGAAGCTGTAATTAAAAAAAAAATCGAGAGTGTGATGTGTGACCGTGTGCTGTCGGGCCAGGAGTGGCGCCTTAATTTCATGCTGTCATACATCAACCCAAAAGAGTGGTTAGTACCGACGATATCTCTATGAACTTTTTCTGTATAAAACAAGCTTGCTAAGCAACGGTTTTATATATGTAGGAGAGGGGGGAGGGTAGCAGACACTACTTAAGCATGGAGTGTGATATACCCTGGACAACACCTTTGATACACACCGTACTTCATTCTAGTAGCAAGACCTGCATCGGGCAAACTGGGCACTGTATAATTGAGCAACTTAAGGAATATGCCCAGTGCACAATTGGCTATTGCAAAAAGAAGACATCTTGTTGCTCATATGAACTATACTGCTGCATCTGTGCCTCATGATTTTGTGAGACCCTGATTTTTGGTAGAAGCATGAGTAAATATGTAAATATGTTGCTTGCACCTAAGCTCCCCAAATCAAGAAAATGGGAAAGCTTCGCACCACTGATACCTCTAAGTATTTTGTAAACCTGTTAATTTTCAATTCGTTCATTCACTCCATTGTGAACTGTGTGTTAATGTGTGATATGTTTTGCTGCATATGCAATGTTAGGTAGCAATAGCATATATTAGTTGCTGAGTGCTTATTCACATTAGGCAAGAACCGTTAAAAAGTTTCAATCGAGAGTCCAAAAGAAAGACTCGCCAGAAAAAGAGCACCTTCATTGGCCTAGTGGCCAGAAAAAGTAGTGCACGTCTGCACACAAGCACAATTACAGGCCACTAAGTTTGCCTGGCTTTTAGCTAGTGTTTGGCCATAGTCGTAGGTTATAGCGCTGTTAAGGCATGTGCTGAATCTCTATAGCATTGGTGTGGGTGGCCCTTCAGGGGAGTGTTTATAAGCCACTGCTCACCCATAGTGCTAAGCAGCATCAGATTGAAGCAGCAACTCCTAAGCTGCATCAGATTGAAGTCTCCCTACTTTGGTCTTGCAAGTTATTACAGCTTCTTTCACCGTGATCTACGTTTGTGAATTCTGAATTCTCTTGTTAGTGCCAATGACACAAATGGAAATGGTAGCGTTGGAGCCTCTTTTGCAGGCCTTGCAAAAACAAGAGAGCAAGACACAAAACCTGCTTATCCACAGAAATAATTGACAAGAGAACTCTCAAATTCCAAAAGGAACTAGATTGCATAAATCTAGTTCTTGCTACACCACTCGTGTTTCTTTGATTGTTGCGCACGTGTGGCCAAATTGAGCGATAACCAAGCTGATTTTGAGTATGGCTTGGCTTGGCTTGCAGAGTGGTTGTGGTACTCATTCGATGAATACCCGGCCAAAAACGGCCATTATGTGCAGCCCAAAAAACGTATGGCCTTCGAAATTGGCAATTGTAATTTCTGCATTGACTTCTACCCTGACACAATCTCCAGTCAGTCACTGCAACCTCTTTGTGCTAGCAACCTAGTTATTTTTAAAAAAAATGGGGGCAGCTGGTCATGGCATTCGATGCTGCATTTGATCAGGCAGCACGAGTGCGGAAAATCTGAATGGTGCACCGTGAGGCATTCGAATTCTCGGTCCTGAGTTTACAACGCTTTAATGGGATAAGTGGAGGTGCCACAGACATGTCTGAATGGTTGGGCATATTCGAATTTTCAGCGTCCGAAGAAACGGTGAGTGGCTGTACATGTTGCAAAAAGAACAAAGTTGTTATGGCCAGTGCTGGTCTTTTTTATTCATTGGGGGGTCGGCCTGGCTTGCACTCAAGACTTCTTTCCTAAAAGGGATGTGCTTTGTGACAGACAATTATAAGTATATATAGACAGAGTGTGCACGTGTGTATAAAAAGTATGAGAAACGACTTTTTTTCTGACATGATTACATCGCAGGCACACTTGCAACGCGCATGCACTATGATGGCCGATGTAACCACCCTGACGAACGAAATGTCACTTATCTCAGTATTTTGTCAGGCTAGATGATGTTTTAGTGACTCGTGGTGAGGAACTGCGCTAGTGCATGATTGCAGCAACCAACTGAACAGCAACATGACTGAGCATGAGCATTTGAGTTGGCCTCCCATTACATGACCACCTGACCTGAATGAAGTCTCAACGATTCCCCGAATCTCTTAGTGCACTTACTTAGCACCAGCAGACTCTTCTGTTATCCGAAATGAAATCTATCTGCAATGAACACCACCATGCTTCTTCAGAGAAACTTTGTACGCATGCTCTTTAAGAAATTCTGAAAGCGAAAGATTTGTTTGCAAGTTTTGTTACAAAAATTTGTAGCTTTGCTTGTGGTAATACCAACATTGAAACATGACTGCTCTAACACAATTTATAATAAGTACTAGTGCATTATTTATGATATTGCCACTAGTACAAGTTCTACAAGTATTATTTACACAGATGCTGGCATGCTTGTATGTGCCGCTGTTCAGAAGAGGACAAAGATGCGCGTGCAGAGAAAAACAACAGTCATACTGCCGTTGTTCGAATCAGTTTGACGTCCTTGTGTGCCATTATCTGCAGCTTACAGTTACGTCATAACGTGACACTGGTGGAGGTGCGGGGTAATAGTCTATGCACTGTTCCCACGAGGAAGATCTCGGTCCCAACATCGACGCCTTAGTAGAAACAGCCAACCTTCGACGCAGTCGGCGGCAACTAGGCCTACCACCCCAATTCAGCTCCTCTTCCGGAACTGCTCCAGAACTATGGCATATGCGACAACTGCAAGCCAGACTGAACCGACCGCGACTGCCGCCAGCACCATGGCTACAAGCCTCTCGAATGCCAAAGCCCTTCCATGGGGAGCCCAACGAAGACGTTGAAGACTGGCTGGACCAATACGATCGCGTCGCCGTCGCCAACGAGTGGGACGAGCACAGGAAACTGCGGTATGTCTATTTTTACCTGGAGGATTCGGCGCGTATTTGGTTCGAGAATCACGAGGCCGCCCTGACAACCTGGCCGGTGTTTTGCACTCAGCTGCGGAACACGTATGGTAGCGCCGACCGGAAAAAACAAGCCGAACGTCTCCTCGATTCTCGCAATCAAAGACCCAATGAAACCGTGGCCATGTTCGTTGAGGAAATGTCTCGTCTGTTCCGTCGAGCGGATTCTGCAATGACGGAAGACAAAAAGGTACGCATTCTGATGTGGGGCGTCAAGGAGCAGCTGTTTGCAGGACTTTTGCAAAACCCAGCAGCTACCGTGGCAGAATTCCTCCGTGAAGGTACGACTATGGAGCGAATGCTAAGACAGCGGTACTCGAAGTATGAACGGTCCGATAACCTTGCATGTCTGTCAGCACCCTTGGTAACACCCGATGTCACGAGCGTGAGAGACCTTGCTGAGCTAGTCCGTAGCATTGTACGTGACGAGCTGCAAAAACTTCACGCTGTGCCTTCACAGGCTCAAGTGGCTGCTCTGACAGACGTTGTCCGTGAAGCGGTGCGGCAGCTGGTACGGACCATTAGTGCCACCTCCAACCGAAGCTCCTCTGCTAACGTATGCGGAAGCAGTACGTACTCCTGCACCGGCAGCCAGCTATTTCCCCCGACTGACTAGCCTGCAGACACCACAGCACTTCTCGGGCGGGCCACGCTATGAAAACCAACGACCGACTTGCCTGCAGATGCCGTAGTACTTCTCGGGCCCACCACACTATGAGAATCCGCGACCTGATTTGCGGAAATCTAGCGTGTGGCGCGCTTCCGAGAATCGGCCACTATGCTACCACTGTGTTGAGCCAGGTCACTTGTACCGGGAGTGCTCGTAGAGACAGATGGGCCTACCTGGATTTCGGCCAGACGCTCGTTGGCTCAGGGACGGCGAACGACCCCGCGCCATCGCAGAGTACTTGGCAAGTCTACCGTCTCCGAATCTTCAGCGACGCCAATCACGCTGTCCGTCTCCTCGACGCTCTACGTCCGCGAATATACTCCACTTGCGCCGATGTTGTTGCGGGACGATCCGCTAGGTCCCCAAGTCCACGCCAGGGAAACTAGAATCAGCGGCCTCCGGGGGTGGGACCGCTGTTAAGCTATCATCAAAACAGCCTCCTCCGACCCATCCACCGACCATCGTCGATTCCTTTCAGCCGACACCTATCGCTGACGAACCCATTTCTGCTGACATTGCCGTTCGTGTCGACAACCATCCAGTGACTGCTCTGGTCGACACCGGCGCCGACTACTCAGTTATCAGCGCTGAACTTCTGGCTGAACTCAGGAAAGTCACGACTCCTTGGGGCATGGACCAAACCTTCAGACAGCCGGTGGTCATCTCTTGACACCAATCGGGAGATGCACCGCAAGGCTGCAAATCTGTGAGTCGACGTTCATTGCTTCTTTCGTTGTGCTTCCTGAATGCTCCCGGAAAGTTATCCTTGGCCTGGATTTCCTTCGTGAGCACGGCGCTGTTATAATTCTTCGAGACTGCCTCGTAACGTTTGCTGACGACTATGGCCCGAAGCCTAGAGATACCAATCCGCAGAAGACTGCGCTTCGCATTGTCGACGACACCGTCACACTTCCGCCACGCACCAGTATGTTCGTTACAGTACAGGGCGACATAGACCATGACAGTAGTGGTATAGCTGAAGCCAACCTTTCGGTGCTCTGGTCTCAGCAAATATGCGTTGCCCGCGGAATAATTCAATTTAAACGTGGGATGACTGAGTTGTTGGTAACCAATTTTAGTGGAGCATACCAACATTTGGCCAAGCGAACAACTATCGCTCGTTTCGAATCCATTGACGATGAAGCGTGTGCGACGATAGCCCCAATTTCTGCACCCGTCGAAACTGACACCACGGTAGCCGATGCAGTCGATGTCAATCTGAACCTGTCATGTGCGCAGAAAGAGCAAATCCGCTGTATCCTCCGCATGTTTAACGACTGTTTCGCGTCTATATCCAAGATAAAACAAACGCCAATCGTAAAGCACAGCATTGTCACTGATCATGCTGAGCGACCCATACGTCAGCACGCCTACCGAGTATCACAAAAGGAACAAGAGGCTATACGTTCTCAAGTGAAGCAGATACTCGAAGATGGCGTAATCCAACCCTCGAACAGTCCATGGTCATCCCCCGTCGTACAAGTAAAAAAGAAGGACGGCACTCTCCGATTTTGCGTCGATTACCAGCAAACTCAACAAAGTCACAAAAAAAAGACGTTTATCCGCTTCCGCGCATCGACGACTCACTAGACCGCCTCCGACGCGCCCGATACTTCTCCTCTATGGATTTACGCAGTGGCTACTGGCAGATCGAAGTTGATGAACGCGACCGAGAGAAAACAGCATTCATAACGCCTGATGGTCTGTACGAATTCAAGGTGCTGCCCTTCGGTCTGTGTTCTGCCCCTGCGACATTCCAGAGGATGATGGATACAGTGCTCTCCGGTCTCAAGTGGGAAGCATGCCTTGTTTACTTAGACGACGTCGTTGTCTTCTCCCAAACGTTTGAGCAGCATTTGCAGCGACTTAGATCTGTATTTGCTGCAATTCGCACGGCAGGCCTATCACTGAAACCAGAAAAATGTCATTTTGGTTACAACGAATTAAAGTTCCTCGGTCACTTTGTTAGCCCTTATGGTATTCGGCCTGACCCAGACAAAACATTGGCTGTCGCAGATTTTCCACCACCTACCAACAAACGTGATGTGCGTCGATTTTTAGGCCTCTGCGAATACTACAGACGCTTTGTGCAAAATTTCGCAAACATTGCCGAACCCCTCACTCGTCTGACAAAAGACCACGTTCCCTTCGTGTGGGGCCTTGAGCAAAGACGCGCTTTCTCCGAGCTCCAGCAGCGTCTCCAGTCTGAGCCCTTACTCGGACACTACGACGAATATGCCGACACTGAACTATACTGCAGACGCCAGTAACATCGGCCTTGGTGCAGTCCTCGTCCAGTGGCAAGGCGGCGTCGAACGCCCTATTGCTTATGCGAGTCGGATTTTATCATCTGCGGAGGCGAATTACACAACAACTGAAAAGGAGTGCCTAGCTGTTGTCTGGGCAATAGCTAAATTCAGACCGTACCTTTATGGTCGCCCGTTCAGAGTTGTTACCGATAATCATGCGCTCTGCTGGTTGGCGAACCGTTAAAGACCCTTCCGGACGTCCGGCCAGGTGGAGCTTACGCCTTCAGGAGTTCGATTTGACAGTCAGTGTACAAGTCTGGCGAGAAGCATAATGACGCTGACTGCCTTTCCCGAGCTCCTCTTAAGACTGCGTCAGGTGATCACGATCTCGACGGCCGTTTTCTCTGCGCCGTTAGTGTATCCGACTTGGCTGAACAGCAGAAGAACGATTCCGAGCTTCAACAGTTCATCGAATATCTCAAAGGCCGTACGCCACATCCACCGCCAGCGTTCTTCCGCTCGTCATCATCGTTTTGCGTCCGCAGAAATATCCTCTATAAAAGAAACTTCGACCCTTACGCGACTGAGTACCTGCTCGTTGTCCCGCCAGCGTTACGAGCCGATGTCTTGTCCGCCTGTCACGGTGAGCCTTCCTCAGGCCACTTGGGATTCACACGTACCTTGGCCCGGATTCGCCAACACTACTACTGGCCTAAGCTCAGTCGAGACGTGAAGCATTACGTGAAGACTTGTCACGAGTGCCAGCGCTGTAAAGCACCACATCAGCACCCAGCTGGCTTTTTGAAGCCCATCGCTCCTCCGACACAATCGTTTCAGCAAATTGGCATGGATCTACTCGAACCTTTTCCCAAGTCTCGTGACAGCAACCGCTGAATTGTAGTCGCTACTGATTACATGACGCGCTACTGCGAAACAAAGGCATTACAATGTGGCACCGCCATTGAGACTGCCCACTTTTTTACGAAAGCATCATCCTCCGACATTGGAGCACCAGCAGTTGTCAAAACTGATCGTGGCACAGCTTTTACCGCCCGGATGATACAAGACATCATGCAGCTTAGCGGCACAGTCCATCGAAAAACTACTGCATACCACCCACAAAGCAACGGCCTTGCAGAGCGACTAAACAAGACGATGGCCGACATGCTATCCATGTACCTTGACCAAGACCACAAAAACTTGGATGACATCCTCCCTTACGTCACGTTCGCTTATAACACCGCTGTGCAAGAAACAACTGGATTCACACCATTCCGGTTGCTTCACGGCAGGGAGGTCACTACAATGCTGGATGCCATGCTTCTACCAGACAGACACCAGATTAGTGTCAAGACGAACGAATTTGTCAGACTGGCAGACGCGGCTCGTAAGCTTGCAGTCGAAGAAATCCATAAGCAACAATGCATCGACTCGCTGCGGTACAACGCTCGTTGTCACGATGTCTATTACGAACCCGGAGAACGAGTATGGTTGTGGACTCCTATTCGAAAACGGGGCCGGTCGGAAAAGTTGTTACGCCTCTATTTTTGTCCCTATAGAGCTCTCCGTCGTCTCAGCGAAGTGAACTACGAGGTTCTTGACGAGGACATGGCTCGTCCATCCCGCCGTTCACAACAGCGACACGTCGTCCATGTTTCGAGGATGAAACCATTTTACTAACGCTGACTATTCGTCACCCTCCCTTGAATAGACTTACAGTGATTGTGAACACCCCCTTGTGTACTGCTTACCGTACGTCTTTTCATCTGGCAGTTATATTATGACATCGGAACGAAGTCCTTTGGGAAGGGGGGTAATGCCACTAGTACAAGTTCTACAAGTATTATTTACACAGATGCTGGCATGCTTGTATGTGCCGCTGTTCAGAAGACGACAAAGATGCGCGTGCAGAGAAAAACAACAGTGATACTGCCGTTGTTCAAATCAGTTTGACATCCTTGTGTGCCAGTATCTGCAGCTTACAGTTACGTTGTAACGTGACAATACTATGTAGAATTAAAACGCCCACCTAAGTATCCTAAGAGACAAGCACCACAGCGTGAAATGGCCCGAGACTGCATGCGCTGAAGCATCGGTCAAGAGACAGATGCTTCAGCGAATACAATCTCAAAAATCGAGAGTCCTGTAGGTGGTGAAGAACGATTAAATATCCTTTGATATTACTCCCCTGAAATATAAAGGGGACAAATATTGCTGTAAGCAGCATAAAGCACTGTGAGAGCAGTCCGGCAACAGAGTTAGAGGGAGAGGGGTGAGGTGGCACTCCCCACTGACTGCCAGTTGGGGTATGGAGCGCACCCCACAAATGTTCTCTGCTGTTTACAATACTCCCCTGACTCCTAGAACTTCACGCACGACTTCTGTTTGCATCAAATCAGAGATGTCGATTGGTGCTAATAACACGGATGAGCACACACCCTTACTTTAAAACCAAAATAATTATTTTATAGGCAGCGCTCTTCAATAATAATTGGTCATAAGTGCCTCCTCATGCTTGACTGTCAGGCAACACAAGCACTTCGAGTTTCCAAATTTGGTGTCAAGGGCGTTTAAAACTCGAAATGAATTTACAAGGATGCATTTTAGTACTGAAAAAGCCGTCGCCTAAACTGTGTAGGTGCTCAAAACTTCTGAGGCATTCGAATGACTAAGCAGCATCTTGAATAAACTTGTTTTTTCAGAAACTTTCCATGTACAAAAGGCTTATCAAGGTAAGCTCAAATTTTCAGGGAAAGACTACACAAACATACAGAAGAACAGGTTGCAAGAAATATACGACTTCATGACTCATGTATGTGCTGGAAGTGTTAACAATGCTAGTAGCCATGACGGCGAGTATGGAACACTTTTTCTGCCTGCTAGAATGGTAATATCACCTAATATTTTATCAGTTCGAAGCCGACTAATAAATTTTACATACTACCTAAGGGCATCCAACATCGTTTCTGCTGGTGATGTTGGCTGCACTTGATATGATTTTTAAGCCACCTACAAATTTTCTGCAAGACAGACTCAGGAAAGCTATCGCCCAATAACCGGCTCCCTGGAGCTCCCCTTTGCCAAAGGATAACACAACTAGGTAAATGGGGATTTTAGAAAATACATAGCCACTCCGGTTTTTGTTATCCTAGAATGAAAGAAATTGGTAACTCAGAAGGGCTTATTTAACTGATGAGCCTACCTAAACCATGGTCAACAGAAAAATATAGCATAAGGTTCAAGAACTGCAACGTTTTTTTAACCGGGGCCTCGCAAGTGAATTCTAGCCCTCCTTTTGCCTTGAAAGCTTCCAGTCCGTTCTGTACAAACGTATCCGATAGAACATTGCAGTACAGTTCCAAAAAATCATCCATGAAGCGAAATACTGTAGTGGCAACATCCTACAGATCTAGCAGTAAATCATGGTTCACTCTGCTAAAAAAAGGACACTCAGGACGGATGCAACTTTTTATCCGATACAAGCATCAGGCTTTTCGAGTATGCAGCTAATTTTTTAATTCAACAAAGGTGTGGTTCCCTTCGACAGTGTAACCATAACTCATTGAAGACTTACACGACGATCCGGCGGCTGGACAGCTGGGTGTTACTCGTACGCTTACAAGAACACGCGAAAAGCAGTACTGGCCATGACTTGCCGCCGATATCACTCGTTACGTCAGGACCTGCTGGTACGGTCAGCGACGATAGACACCGCCGTATAGGCCAGCCAAACTTTTCCAGCCCATCGAGTCACGTCGCCCGCCGTTCCAGCTGATCAGGATGTACTCACTGGGGCCGTTTTCGACACCCAATTTCGGGAACAAATCGATCGTCTTAGCTACTGACTTCCTCAAGCACGAGCGCTCGCGCTTATGGTCGGTTGCCTGCTGCCTCGGCTCCAGGAAGAATCGTCCTTCAGGTCAGTTTTCCTTGTTTCTAGACGCGATGTTTTAGTGCAAAGTGACCTCTAAAGTTCTCGGTACTCATCCGCTCGTGGCGTATTGGCAGGACAGGACTGTTTTCTTTATTTTGCGATCTTTGAACTGGGCCTGTTGAAAAATAAACGAGACCAGTTGAGAGGAATGAGCAATATATTTACATTAAAGCATACTCTTTCACTGGCATAATGTCTTGTCTTGTCTTGTGGCCTAGGATATCTTGGCTCATACCCACATGGGGGAATGTTCATGGCAAACGCTGCAGCTGCTCTTCTTCCTCTTCTTTTCTCTGTCCGCTCGCACTCGTTATTTTGCTGAATAGAATAATTGTGCAACATTCTCCACCCCCCGAAGGGCGCGCAGTTCGAGTCATTCAAAACAACAAAGTTTCAGTCAGTGGTGAACAGATGTACAGCTCTTCGTATAACAGAGCCGTTAGCGAGTTTCACAGAGCAAGATCGAATTTACCGATTCTTTCCTGGGTGTCGATATATGATTCTTCCAGTCTTCCAAAGCTTGTACGGTGTTTTATGTTCATACACGAGTACAAAGTCACCCCATTCAGGACTATCGGGTTCTTGAGCTTGAATACTGGCGTGGTGTGCAGAACGGAGGTTCAGAAGGTATTCCTTTGTCCATCATCTCCAAAAGTGTTCAAGAATTCGGCTAGGGTCAGTACTTCTTCTGGTGACAATGACAAGTACACAGGTGAGAGGCCTGAAATTAATCACGGCTTCTACCTCGTACAATACTGCATTCAACTCTTCAGGCGTGCGCCTTTGCTGACCAAACATTTCTCGTAGGGTGGACTTCACTGTTCTTATCATTCTTTCTTAGAAGCTTCCTCACCATGCAGCCCTTTCTATATTGAACTTCAAGTTACGCTTTCTTTCGGAGAAATATTTTTCAAATTTGCTGTTGAAGAATGCACTCGATAAAGAAGTGATTTCTTTCGAAGTCTTTTGGAAGGTTTGTGCATTTTCCTTATATATCAGGAGGTAATCCGCGACGTGAGGTGAACCTTCGAAAGGTGAGCATGAAGCTGTCAGCTAATACTGGCGATCAGTTCTAAGTAGATAGCTCTTGTGACAGCCCACGTCAATAGAGCTATGTACCACTTTGAGGATGATTTTTTGTCCATTTTCACGTACAGCGGACCGGTGAAATCTATCTCCACGGTTCAAAAAATGGTCGGGGTGACACACTCTTCTCTTGGTAAGGGTGCCATAGCGGCACTAGCTGGTTTGGCACTGAACCTTGCGCATGCATTGCATCCAACAATAATTTTCTGGGCGAGCTGTCTGCCGCGAGGTATCGAATAGTTCCGTGTACCTTTAGCAAACGTGTCTTGTACACTTCCATGAAGATCTCGCCGATGAAAGTCACGTACTAGAAGTTTAGTAAAGTCCTGATCTGGAGGCAAAAAAAACAGGATGCTTTACGCTTTTGGCTTCTCGAGTTAGCTGTAGCCTGCCTCGTCCACGCAGTTGCCTTTCCGCATCCAGAAGAGAAAGAAGTGTCTTAACACTCGACCATTGATTTAACAATTTCTTTTTCTCGAGCTGGTCAAAATCTGCCAAGTGTACCTTGTCTTTTACTACTTTGATCTAACAGTTTTCAGCTTTGCTCATGATGAAAGGTGCTATCAACCTCATTGGTTGAAACATTCTTGACACCATTTGCAGAACAGATCTCTTGCATGGTTTTCGCTCTGTCTTCAAAAATCCGAACACCGACTTTAGGGCAACCTTCCTAATATTACATGTAGTGTTTAACGTCCGAAAACCACAACACAATTATGAGAGACATTGTAGTGGAGGGCTCCGTAAGTTTCGACCACTCGACCACCTGGGGTTCTTTGACGTGCACCCGAATCCGAGCACACGGGTGACACAACTATTATAACGTCTGTCGACGGGTATCAAATATGTCTGAGCACTTTCACGGAGTACGAAAAAAAAGTGGGTTTCCTCAGTCACTGCAAACAGTTGACGTAAAGTTCTCGAGTTTGACGCCCACTTTCTGAGGCGCATCCTTGCTGATTCCATCATCTCATCGGCTTCATGCTCAGAATTTGCTGTTTTCTGAACGTCTTTGAACCAGAGAAACCACAGGGCATCTCGGTATCCATTTCTAATACCGATTTGTAGAAAGGCCTTCTCTATATCGGATGTTTAAGTGATCGGGTTCATCCGGAATCATATGAGAAGAGCCACCAAGTCAGAAGATTGTGAACGTTTTCTGAACATTGGTTCAATGAAAAGTAGTAAGGTTCATGTACTGACGCGTCGAAGACCACACAGACACTTGTAGTCGTAGACTGAGTTCCTAAGGCGGCATTATGCGGCATGTAATAGATACTCGGTGGTAGCTTGTCACTTTCTTTTGCATCATTGGATATCCATTCAGCATGTCTCATCTTCGTATAAATGCTGATAATTATTTATGATCCAGTGCGATAACATATTTACACTTGATTTTCTTTGCGAAAAACAACAATCTCTTCTGCTTGATTACTGTCAAATCTAGACTGCACAGAAAAGGCTTTTGAGTCTTTCTCAGAAGTAATAGCTTCAGGTATAGATGCATCCACCACTTCCACTACTGTCACGAAGTGGTATTGTTCCCCTAGAAATCCATGGATAAGCAACTCGTTGTTGAAGTCCATTAATAAAAAGAATATCCTTCATAAGAAACTAAAGTCGCAGCCTTATAAATCTCGCATTAAAATGCCGTTTTCACAAATACTCAGCAACATTATCTTCCTTACTTAGGTGTGCTAAGCGCAATTACTACCGGAATCTCATTGTAAAAAACACGGGTAACACGAGACGCTGCTGGGAAATCATTAAAGATTTTTTGAACATGAAAAAATGCTCAGAGCCCACAATAAAAATAAAGCAAGGCGACGAAATGTATACCGACCCTGTAAGATTGGCCGCCACGTTCAGTGAGCATTTCTGCGCATCTGCGGATATGCAGCAATCACCAGGGCATTTACGCAATATACCACGGTGTACTCATTCTTTTTATCTTCATTCCACGTCTGCAGATGAAGTCCTTCAGGTCATCACATCACTAAAGACCACAAGTGCTGGTTTAGATAATATTGATCCTTTTAAAGTAAAGCTAGTTTCACACCTTAATATCCCCACCTTTGGCAGTAATTATTAACAAGCTGTTTTCAGCGGGTGTGTTTCCGAGCTGCCTTAAGGCTGGTAAAATAGTTCCAGTTTTTAAGAAGGGCGACAAGACTTTTGTACAGAATTATAGGCCAATCTGTATCCTGCCTTTCTTCGGTAAGGTAATTGAAAAGTTATTCCACATTAGAATAATGCGTTATCTGAAAAAATTTAATCTTTTATCTCCACAACAATTCGGATTCCGTCAAGGATATTCAACTGAGCTGGCACTAATTACCCTAACGGAGGAAATTAAACAAGCTATTGATAGAGGGTTACTTGTGGGAATCTGTGTTTATCGATTTGACGAAGGCTTTTGACACTATAAATCATCACGTTCTACTTGCTAAACTCGAATCATTTGGTATGTCTGGTCCGCCACTAAGTTTTATTAAGAGCTACCTCAGTAACTGGTCTCAAATGGTTCATGTTAATGGCCATCTTTCAACGCCCAAGTTAATTAACGTCGGTGTTTCCACAGGGACCAATTTTAGGCCCACTTTTATTTTTGATGTTTATTAATGATCTACCTACAATTCTTACAAGGACCAAGTGCATACTTTACGCTGACGACACGACCATCTTTCAGTCATCTAAATCAGTTTCTTCACTCCAGTCTGACCTCAACACAGATTTACATAACATAACTTTATGGTGCCAGGCCAATTATCTTCAGATCAATACTACTAAAACAGTCTTTATGTTGTTCCATTCCCCGCGCATTTCACTTGACATACAACCTTCCCTTCACATTAGTAATACCGTCATAAACATTTCCAGTGAAGCGCGGTTTCTTGGCGTCATCTTAGATAGCGAACTAAAATTTCATAAACATGCAGCATCACTCGCTAAAAAGATTGCATTTGGTATTCACGTTATCATCAAGACACGAACTTATTTTCCGCCTCACATCATACGTACTTTGTATTTTGCTTATATTCACAGCCATATTTCGTATTGCGTATCATCTTGGGCCAACACATATTTCACGCACATCGAACGTTTGCAGCGACTTCAGAATCAAGCAGTTAGATTAATGACTTTCAGCCCATTTTACTTCTCCTGCAGCTCGTTGTTTCCTCAGCTTAACATACTCCCATTGAAACAATTATTTTGTCATAGAATGTCCATTGTCGCCTTTAGACTCATCACGCATGACATTTTTATTGCATGCATTGATCATCGTCACTTAACTAATGGTAACATCACCAGGTTTTCTCAGTGCGATAATCTTCTTTTGCCGGCCGTAAGGACAAACTACGGCAAGTTCTCAACCTTATTTACTAGCATAACCATTTGGAATTCATTGCCTTTCGAATTGAAATCATCGCATAACATCCATATTTTCACTTCGCGTAGTAAGAAATATTACGTTCAGGAATTAATCAACTCATCCGATTTGTGTAATTAACTGTTAATAGCTCTCCACAGTTCTGCTGCTATTTTACTACTTCAATTTGCCTTTGTATAATTGATAACACTGATAATGAAACGGGTTACATTTGTCACGTAGAGTTCATTAATATTGTTTTTTGTCTTAACTTGCTTTTGATTGTTTCCTTGTTATTTTTCAATAGTGAGTATTACCATTATGTTGTGTATTGATCGTGTTTTTATTGTTAATCAAGATTATTCATTATTACTCACAAGACCGTATACTATTGCTGTATTTTTTGTAATTACCCCATCCATGTAGCCATAGGAGGTCCCCCTGTCAGTTTCTCTGAAACTTTGGGACCTCCTGCTGTAATAACGCTAACCATGTAACTCAACTGAACTATTAAATAAACTTGACTTGACTTGACTTGACTTGAAATATAACGCCGACTTCTTTGCATGGGAGAGCAACCTCATATCAATCGTCCACAAATGAAAGTTTTCTGTGGAACTCTTCCAGAACCGAAGCATTGAGCTTGGCTGTGCTCTCATCCTTTGGTAATATTGCAATGCTCTAAGTTCCCAGAAATTTCTCGAAACATTATTTGTTGTCTCACTTGAGATGTCTCACTTAGTACACTCACTTGTGAGGCTTTTTTGCCTGATGTACTGGAGAAGAGTGGCCATTGAAACAACTATCCCGAAGGTCGAACCTAGATACCAAGTCCCTGTTACCGCCGCAACGTCGAATGTCTCCTGTCATGAACTTCCATGAAAATAAGTAAGAACCTTATTCCATGTGCAGTGGTTGTTACTGGTGAAAATAGCTCTTCAGCAATGGGGAATCCACTGTCTTCTATTGCCTTTATGAACTCATGCCTAACTGGTATCTGTGCTACGTCGTTGCAAATGATGGGAATCTTAATTGCTTGAATAAACTCTTCCGTGCTGTCGTACTTAATACGCATTCGAAGTCCCAGGATGTGGTGCCGCTTGAAAAAGGTTCTGTCTGTCCAATGATGTTGTGATTCAGTCTAATCTTCCCTACTTCTTTCAGACCGAGCGTTCTTAGGCACATCTCGTATGAAAGTGAGTTGGTTACCACTGTCTGCTACGCTTCGGGTGTAGGTGCACTTTGTGTTCTCTATATTCCACAGTCGACAAGTTTGCAGCAGAACGCATGTTTCAAGACTGGCGTATGAGCTTCTGCGAAGGCTGTTCGGGGTGACTGTGTTTGGGTTACTTGTGCTTTCAGGTATCTTAGGCTTTCGTGTCGGGTCACACATTGAAGACACATGCCGTCCTTGGCATATTCCGCATTTTACTATTCGTCGGCATGTTTTGGCGCGGTGACCTACCATGATAAGACGAAAGCAGCAGTTATTAAAAGTCAGCTTCTTCAATTTTGCTTGTCTGCTTAAAAATTAGGTACATTCATCCGCAATACGGTTCAATTAACCACAAAAGACACACGCTGTGTTGTTTGATTTTGAGGACGCTCACAGTGCTGCTGCAGTTGATTGATGAAAAGACGAAAGACTTCTCATGGTCGGTTACATCTCTTTTTCATACATTCATTGCTTCGGCTTTGCTCCCAGCTTTCTGCTTCTATTCGAAAATACTCGAGCTAACCTTGTGTATCCTTGTCTGCACGAATTTCGCAGCTCCTATCATGCACCTCGTTGGCAGCTGACGTGCCACTGCCTTCACCACGGTGGTATCCAATCGATGTTTGACGGTAAAGCCCTGAGCATCGTGTCGGTCATCATCGTGGAATTACTGGCCGAATCAATGTTGAGGCTTTTCAATGTGCTTATGTGGCACATTGCAAAGATGATAATGACTATGAGCAAGTAAGACGGGAAGGGGAGAAGCTACTGTCGGAAATACACACGGCTATCTCAGACATACGAAACACTGCAAGACGCAACGCAGCACGTAATAAAGCTAATGAGGTGTATAGGGTAAATCCTCACCAATACGAGACATATATCGCTGGTTCGCTGACACGCGAAAACGTGAATGATAAGGAACTTGACGTTGTTGCTCCAGATACACAGTCTGCAACAACAGGTGCAAAGGGGACATGTGGCGACGACACAGATCGCAGTGATAGAGATCAAGTTAGTCTTTACTTTCATGTGTTAGGACCTGCTAGTCAAACTAACACTGTTGCAAACAGATCTCAATGTGTAACTTCAGAACCACCAAGTGGTCTCGGTAGCAGGAGTGATGTGAAGGAAAGCGCAGGCAGTAACCATGGTAGTGCTGATGTGCAGTAAGCTTGGGTCCTTCGCGAAAACACGCCAGCAGAGTTTACGCTAGGCCAAAGTCGGACAACTACCTTGCCGGCTGAAATGATCGTTCAGAAGCACAAGTTAAAGGAAGTTCCTGACGACATTTCTCAGATAGAGCCACAAGGGCAAAGGTCAGGCAAGAAAGACCTGAACGCCCAAAGCACTAGAGCAGTTAGGAATGCCATGAGCCCCATATATGTGGCTATTGGTGCCACTTCAGAACAGATGGGCATCCGTTCCGAGGATGCTTGCCGTGCTGTGGGTAGTACCCAGCCGGGTAATCAGGTACAGATTTCATGGTTGAGTTCTGGTGGTTGGTTCTTAGCAGCATCTACAAGGCTCTGCGTTGTCCAGAAGCGAACCGAAATGAAGAACGCTGGTTCCGCGCGAGCACTTGGAAGAAAAAAGAATCAGCCTATAAACCTGATGTATTGATACCCAACTGACCTGTGCTTCCATTGTATGTATACTTTTGTGATGCCAACTTGCCCCTCTTAGGTATCGTGACATGTCATATCACAACAGGATAAGTTGAACCGCTCTCCACTTTTGAGATAGGCTCACGTCAAATCTGTACAAGACAAGTTCCTTGGTGAAACGTAGAGAATATATTCAATGTGACGTCGGAACGAATGCTGCAAATAGTGCCCTTCTATGCCGGTAAATCTTTGAGTGTATATTGGAGTGCTCCATAAGTGCCAATGAAACACTTGGACATTGCAGCCTACAGCATTGCTGCAACTACGTCTCGAACTTCTGCGTCTGAACTTCGACCCGGTAAAACACTTTGAACCGTATGAATGTGAGCAACCAAAGTGTGTATCTGACACCACCTCTACATCATTCGCCATTGTCAAGTTGCACGCTCTCAGGACTAGTTCAACAGTAGCAGCCAAAGTGCGTGCAACTTTCTGAAATAGGAGGGAGAATGTGGTGGCTGCGACGAGCAAGCCGTAGGGGCAATACCCTGAGCGCGGAATTGAAACGAAAAGGAAGAAGAGAAAAAAGAAGACTGGTGCAGCAAACTTATACAGCTGACTTCAATGGTTGTCGGGGCTTTCGAACGCGTGTCCTGGGCGCTCGCTTTCATTGAGCGTGACCTGGACGCCAGCAAGATGTCAGGGTTCGGGACATCGACGTAATCTCGAGTCAGCGAGCTACACGAGTTGTGTTCCCCCGTGGACGCTACCACGACGGACTCAACGCCACGTTGCCCGGTGCTACGGTCTCCGCAACGACGGTGCGCGTGAGTGTCGTCTTGAAAACTTGGTGGCGCGGACGTTAAGTGCGTTGAGTGTTAAGATGTATTTATTTTATTTATTTATTTAGTTATTGCATACTGCCAGCCACCTCTTGGTGGCCAAGGCAGGAGTGATACAAACTTTCATACTTGCAGCCACTTATAACACTATACTTCACGGCGCAGAAATAAAATCACCACATAACAGGTTTGCGTGGACCATGAATACTCGGGTTACAGGAGCAACACAAGAGCGGTATCAAAAATACAATCCAAGTTTTTGTTCCTAACACGAAGTGTAAAAACATCATTAGAAGAATTGAAATCTGCACATACGACCAGACAGCTTTTACTACAGGCAGGCAGTGGCAGCTGATAAGAATGCGTCGGGTTCTGCGATGCTGGTGACGTCATGAGGTAGTTCATTCCAGTCGGAAATTGTTCGTGGGAAGAATGAATATCGCCGAGAATTTGTTTTTGTAAGTGGCACCACTATGGTGTTATCATGCTTGTTCCGAGTTCCTGTACTGGCAAGTTCCTGTCCACGCGAGACTTGCGTCTCGCGTGGACAGGAACTTGCCAGTACACTTTCTTTAACCTCGTATCGTCCTGATGTTCTTTGTAAGATTTCTTCGCGTGTGTTCTTGTCTTCGTCTATTATAAAGAACGTCTTCGTGTTATCAGGTTGTCTTGCGTGCGTCCGATGACCTTGGCTCATTGAGTAAACCTCCTTACTCACCACAGCACCAAGGTCTCCACATCTATATGAATGGTTCGTATGCGGAGGAGCAGCCTATGTTGTTCTTGATCAGGCGGACTGTGTAGCGGTGGTTAGTTGCTTTTCTCTACCTAAAGCCACGATTACACTCTGCGTAGGAGCACTCGCCCTTGCAGAAGTGATGACTTTGTCCCGCTTCCACCCCACCAATCATGAGGTCCACGTCTACACTGACTGTCTCTTGTTACACCTGGAAATTTACACCAAAAACCATAGCCTCTCCAAAGGTACTGTGAGGCAAGGCCAGTGAGTGAGCCCACCTGACGCTATCAACTGAACGACGCCATTAAGCGGCGGCGCCGGTCTGTCTTACTCAACGCACGGCGAGCTCCCTCAGCCCGCGGACCCGATGAAGCAAACGGCATCTTCCAACCTGGAGAGTCTTATACAATTCATGGCAACATCACTCGTCCTTGAGTGCAACCCAGCGAAGTGGCTCAAAATTTGAGGAGCATGACGCAACCCAGAGGCGGTTCCTGACTGGAGGAATCGGACTTCAGGGCAGCGGCACTTCTGATTGGACGTTGGTGACTTAAAGGTCACCCAGTGCCTATACAAGAAGCAGACCTATTGAAGACATCTCGGCTCTTCGAGTCCTTCAGCTGCCGGCCCAAGTGCCGAATATGTATTCATCGTCGTCTAGTGCTCTCGTCTATCAGCTCTGCGCTGAAGCAGTCGTGAGCTGAGAAACACACGCTACCAAACGGCTGGTGACCTTGGCGGCGAGTTTCAGAGCAGTTGCGCCTTCGGGACCGTGTTCGCGTCGCTCCTTCGAAACACTCTCCTTGCTTCAGGCTCTGTCGTCCCGGACTAACGCAGACGCCCGTATAGCAGACAAAAGCGTACGCTCTGTCACATCGCCTCTAATGCGTCCAGAAGGTTTTACCAGTTCCCATGGCATGCGGGGATGTTTGGTAACGAGACTGCTGATTACATCTCTTTGCGCGTCAAAAGGCATGCCCAGCCCAAAACACTTCAATGGTCGTGGCGGAATGTACACGCTACTGGCGGACCGAACTTAACCCTTGCAATGGTTGCTGAAGGACAACGACATCACGTGGTACAAGTGAGTGCCGGACCTGTGGAAATCACCACATATTTTCCACCTAATAAGGTGCAAGTAACGCTGTTTATGGATCACGGGCGTTTCCACTCGTAATTTCACCGCTTCCACTAGCTCAGCGATCTTAAATACTCTTGCGGAAGCGATTGAGAGCCTGCTCTGCATTACCTAATTGACTGTTTATATACCCGACATTTCGCCGCCCGATATTTCTCTCAACCTACTATGGATGACGCGTGTTTTCAGCGTATCTACAGACATCTGTGTAATTGGTCTGTCCTTAATCAGTTGGTTCACGGCATCAGTGACGCCAAATCGGACAATTCACACTAGCGTTGCGTCTGGCCTTTTTCTCATCCACGTCTCGGCAAATGTCGTAGCACGCAGGGCACCTCATTTACGCATATTATTCGCACACATCAGACGTCAGAAGGTGTGTGTCATGGGATGCATGGGTCACGTCCTCCTGTTGATCCTTCAAGGGAGAGCTCTTGTATCTCGGCGACGTAGACCCTAAATTTCCACTCGTGGCACTCGATGCATCAGAGCCTACGCCATCGCAAACTAGCAACCATGACGCACCTCGATAGCAAGGCCAGCCCTACCAGTCGACGTTGCGAGCCTGCGGGCACGCCTGACTAAGGTAGGGATGTTCTGACTCTGCTCCTGTAGATTCTGTGGAAGGGTTACGTCGAAACGCACTTGGTCTTCGAACAGATATCGTGCGTTACACCACTGACAACCTGTGTTTTTTATCTACCTGCTACTAGTGCACGAACTCACGAACACACTTCACGAACTGTACGCTAGAAAACATGTGCTACCTCTCCGTCGTTTTCTTTTTTTTCACCTTTCTTGTTCGTTTATTCCTCTCATTTCGATTCTTACTTTTCTGAGTGGATTTCGTATCAAACTAGGCGTGGCGCAACTGTCTCTGCCCCGTTAATTTCCTCGTATAATCCCATGGGTCTCCATGTTCGGTGAGCCTTTTGGACAGCTGAGCGTTACTTCTAGCCAAAAGTTGTATTTTTATCAATAGGCTTTTCTTCAAATTTTGCGCTTGGAGTATCCCCTGGCTATCCCGTCTTGATTTCTTTTGATTCGTTTGATACCTGGTATGCAGAAATAGGTTTTCCTATTACTTTGCTTTTTTTTCTTTTATTTTCGTATGTAGGTGGGGAGGAAGTTTTACGAGAGTCCTTCCCGAGGCCAAATTCCGGGAACGAATAGATCGTAATAGCTACTGACTACCTCACGTGCTACACCGAGGCATGATCCCTGCCCTAAGGCTGTGCGACCGAGGTAGCAAAGTTATTCGCAGAGAACAACATCCTGCACCACAGAGCTCCAGAGGTCCTCATTACTGACAGACGTACAACCTTTACGACGTGCCTAACTCAGGTGATCTTGGTTACAGCCAGACAACTAACCACCGGTCCACCGCCTGCCATTCACAGGTCAACGGCCTCAAAAGTGTCCCAATAAAACTGTAGTGTAGTGCTAGACGCGGTCGACCAGCTAGAAAAAAAAGACGACGAGTGCCGGTGGATCGTGACGCGAGGTGCAGAAAACGTTGGTAAGTTTCAGGCTGGCTGGATTCTACGGCCACTGGTCTACTTCGGCATGTCGCTTCCTGTACGTCTCGTCAGCTCATTTATCCCGTGACGACGACCCGTCTACGTTGACCGCCCTCTCGTCACTACAAGACTATTGCAGATATGCTGGCAATGTATGCCGACGTCGAACACAAGACGTGCGATACAATACTTCCGTACGTGCATTTCACGTAGAACAGCGCCTTGCGAGAAACGACGCAAATGACGCCGTACAAGTTGACACGCACAAGGAGCATGGCCACGACACTCGACGTTGTGTTACGCAACTTCGGAGACAAAGAAAGCATCGACGTGCCTGCCTACATACAGCATGCTGAAGGAGATCGACAACTTGCCTGCCTCCACATAAAAAATCAGCAGGCGACAGACAGCCGCCGTTACAACTTTCACCGAAGTCTCGCGGAATACCAGCCTGGCGGCCGTGTTTGGGTGTGGGTGAGCCGATACGCTGACGTGAACCTTTTGAAGAGCTTCTGCGACAAAACTTCGGACCATACAGGGTAGTTCTGCACAAGCGACTACGAGGCTGTCGCCGATGGCATCACAAACTCTCAACCGCAGCGCGCTCTACCAGAAGTCGTTGATGTCGTGTGCCTCAAGCCGTTTCATGCTCTTTCTTAACGAACCTAAGGACTCTATTGTTTGTTCTATTTTCTTTATTAATATTGTGCTTTATAGTTTGTCCTTACTTTTTACTTTACTGTTGATATTTTTATTGTTCATGTTTTTTCCTCATTTTCTATTTAGAGCTTCAGGCCAATGCTTTTTCAGAGGGGGAAAGTTCCACACGTGGTTCTTATTTTTTATGTTTGTTCCATTCCGTTTTCGCCCACAAAGCCCCTTAAGAACGCTTCGCGCAAACTACACCCCACTGTTCTAGAAAATTCGGGATTATTGTCGATTGTTCTCTTAAGATTGCTCGCAACAAGTAAACGTTCGACATTAAAGCCTAGTTCACACTGAAACATCCGCTTTCTACAGCAACCGAAATTCCCCTGCCACCGAAACGCAGCGTTGTTCGCATTGGACGCGCCTCGAGCCGCCGAATATGCCATCTACCACCGGGCGAACGCGGGATGGATGCGCTGTCACCAGGTTGTTTTCAATGCTCGCATACGTCACTACGAAATCCGGTAGTGTATACTTCGATGATTCTCGTACGCAGGAGGCAGAAAAGAGAGTACTGCTTACTTTACTGGCAAGTGGCTGTCTTGTAATGCACGAAGAGCAGAAAAAACCACCAATGGCAGCGGCGTTGGTGGGTTCGTTTTGCTCTGCAAGACCGCAACAAGCTCGGTCACGCCAACAGCAAGCTCGGTCACCTCTTCCACGAAATACGGACGCGAAGTAGGCACAGAGTACGTTAAACTCCCGTTGGTTTCAACATTCAGTTACGTACACTGCGGCATAACAAGTAAGTAGGGCTTGGCCGCCCTTTTTCGAAATTCCTTGACTAGCACTCCTATTGTTCCGCAGTGACCGATTCGGCGTCAGACGCCGCAAAAATAGGTCCGAGAGCGATCGGCGCGGAGAGGGCCCTTTCGGCGAATCTCGCCGCCGCCGAACCGGATTCGGAGCACTTTGGGCGGCCGGAATGCTCAGTGTGAACGCGGCCTAAGAGCTAGCGCGACCACCACAGATATCGCTGGAATACTCGGCGGCACATTTATAAATGCCGAGGCGCTACCCCGCTTGTCAGTTGCTCGACGGCCGACGCCCTGTTTGTTGCTATCGGCGCCAGTGTGTATTGATTTATTCTTATTCTTCATTGACCAGCTGTGAGTTTGGCCTAAATAATCTGTTTTTTCTTAGACCTGCCGTCTACTCCTTTCGTCCACATCACGAGACCGTGACAATATTTATCGACTACCGCGCCTGCATCACCGTAACAAAAAAGATGTGTATCCAATGCCACGCATCGAAGATGCTGCAGCGTGCCTAATGATATGAGGGGTTTAACGTCCTCAAACCACCACATGTTTATGAGAGAAGCTATAGTGGAGGGCTCCTGGAATTTCTACCACCTGGGTTCTTTACTGTGCACTTTGATCTGAGCTCACAGGCTTCCAGTATTTTCACCTCCATTGAAAATGCATCCGCGAGTCGATCCCGTGACCGGCGGGTCAGCAGCCGAGTACTTTACCCCCTATACCACCGCGGCGGGACTGCGTACTTTTCATCCGTTGACCAAAGATCAGGGTATTGGCTGATAACAATGCGTTCATTTTTTGACAGATTATTATTTCATTAGACTTCTTTCGTTACGCCTGACGGCTCGTTTGAGTTTTACGTTGTGGCATTTGGCTTATTTAATAACCTGGCAAATATTAAGCGATTTATCGATTCTATCTTTCGAACTCTCACATGGTAGTCTTGCATGTATCATTTCGGTGACGTCATTACTTTAAGCAGTGCTTTCCGTGAGCATATGCAGTGGTTCAGCGTTCTTCTGAATTGTATGAAACAAGCTGGCCTGATTTTAAACTTAGAGAAGTTCCCTACGGTGAGCATGAAGATGTCCTTTTTGAATATCTATTTGATGAGGACGGCCTACGAGCAGATCCTAACAAGATCACTACAGTCCGCAACTTCAAGCCACCCGCGAGAGTGAAGGATCTTCGTAGCTTCCTGGCCATTTGCTCCTCTTCCCTTAGGTTTAATAAAGAATTTTCCGAGCACGCTCGACCACTCACAGACTTTCTTCGAAAGGACACTCAGTGTCAGTGGACTACTGACTGTGAAGCTGCCTTCGAATAGTAGAAGTTTTTGATCACTTCTGTGCCCCTTCTGCATCGGTTCGACCAGGAGGCACTCACGGAATTGAATACTGATAGTGGCGTGATCGTTGGGGCTGTACTCGTCTAGTTGCATGATGAACGCCAACACGTCGTTGCGTATTGCGGTCGTGCTCTGACAATAGCTGAAAGCAATTATACTGGAACAGCTTTAGAATGTCTTGAAGTTGCTTACGCCATACACAATTCAGACTTTGTGCATACTATCGACATATCAAGATGGTAACCGATCATCATTCGCTATGTTGGCTTGTTGGACTGCGTGATCCCGGGTGTCTGCACCAGAACGATGTTTTAAAAATGATGACGAGACCCTGACCTGAACGTCTGGTTGCATTGTGGGACACAGACCAACAGAACGAGCCAGCGCCCGTGGCCGTAGCGAGCGCCTGCCGCCCCTTTTTCCTCCTTTATTTGCAACACCATTTGGCTGGTTGGCCAGTAGGTTCGATAGGCCCTGTGGCTTCAGCAATATAACTTTGCAGTAGCCTATGCAGTGCACGATACTACGACGACGTCGATTGCTTGTCTTGTCTCTCCTCTTCAAACGCCAAGCACCGATAATCCGAATTTCGACAATTTCTTTTCGGAGATTTTCTCAAACTTGACTAGTAGGGATATCTTGTCAGTAACAATTGTGTAATCCATCACTTTTAGCAATGACTGATTTCACCAACAGAGCTAGACGTGCAACGCCATTCGTGATTCGTGACAGTCGAAAAATTTGTTATCTTTCAGCACGGAAATCACATCATCGGAACTCTTAGCTATGAACCAGTCGTCTATGTTTAATAACATTATTTTACCCTGAAGAAATCGTGCCAGCATTTTAGGGGCGAAGCTCCTTAGGGCGTGGGCTGTGCGTCCCCTGTAGCCTGTATGTAGCCACCTCTAGTTTAGTTCTTGCAGTGTTCACTAGATGGCGGTACCGTCCCCTGTATCTAGCCACCTCTAGTTTAGTTCTTGCAGTGTTCACTAGATGGCGGTACCATCTCCTGTATGTAGTCACCTCTCGTTTAGTTCTTGTAGTGTTTACTAGATGGTGGTACTTGTAGCTGATGATGAAAAGATGCAAGATGTTATAAACTAGAAAGCGGTACTTGTAGTTGATGAAAGACGCGAGATCTTATAAAATAGGAATGATGTCACATATGGCGCGTGTCATTGCTTGAAGGCAATCGTTCGATTTAGAGCGGCGACGTACGTTAGGGGGAGCGATGTAATCAAATCTAGTGGGCAAAATGTACAGAGGACTCATGGTTTACCAGATTTACCTCCGGAGCTTCGCCCACTCATCATTATTCACTTCGTGGATAGCGCCGGAATTTTTTCGCCACGAGTTAACTTCTCATACTATAACCTAGAAAAGACAGTTAACTTTGTGCGTTTTCGCGTTAAAGAAAATTTCCATCCTAAGGCTTTTCCCACCATCTATCTTTTTTACAAACCCATCCAGATTCAGTCTTTTGCACAAACTTTTCACATAAGTTTTAACCTTCGGAATCAACTCATTAGCTGAGGGCTCGAAAACAGACATAATCACTTCACTAGCTTTTCTTGTAGAGTTCAATTGGAAAAATAATAAAACCTCCCTTTTTATCTGCTACTACCAAGGACAATGACTTATCCCTCAAGAAGAATTTTCCTTCAAGAAGAATATCTCTCAAAAAGGTAGTGCAAATTTTAGAGGAGATTGAGAGACATGGGTCAGACGCTGCCTGCGTGGGGGTTGCGAGGTGAGAGAGAAGAGTATAGGAAAGCAGAATGAAACGCGCATACATAGCAAGGGTGGTCACGCCACACACCATATTTAACACGAACATAAGTTAAAACTTCTTGGGTTACATCTCGCGTTATGTAAAGCTCTTTGATGTTCGGACTATGGCGTTGACCTGGTGGAGGGACATTACGAGCTCAGAAAAGTGGCGTTCACTTCCCGAAGGCGTCTATGCCCACTACTTTCTACTAGGTGGAGCTGGATGGCGCATCTAGCTCAAGTCACTTCAAAAAGTAAAGCAGCACCAGTTGTGGTAATGTACAGGCTCATCTCCCCTTTCGTGCATAGAAGATAGTAAACGACGCTAGCTGAGGGGCTGTATGGCTTCTGGCCACAAAGATTGGCATGTGCTCATCTTTCTATTAGAGCTCAATTGGGCGCTGCGGTTCTAGGCGATTCACCGAAAGAGTAATTAAGAAAGAAAAAATACTAAAAGTAGCGTCAAATAAGATGACGTGACGTGTATATAAGCGAGTGGCATGCAGCAGTAAAAAAAACACACCGCAAGCACGCTATGCTCAACGTGATAGCCCACCATTTGCGTGCAGATGCGCTGAGCGGTGACGCACTCGATGACAGCGCCACTGCTATCCTTGTAAAATTGGTGGTGCTTTCAATTTGCAGCCTGACGCAGTAGCTTTTATGAAGGTATCGTGAACGGTTTATTGATTGTCCGCTTTCGCGACGCGCACGCTCTACGAACAGGTGCCAGCCGGCGTACTCTTCAGCATAACCGAGGCATGCCGCTAGATGAACACATGGCGCAGCAGTGCCCGAGCTGCCCAAGCATCTGGCACATCGAGTGCTCCTTGGTGCGCCCTCGTGCTTTCGCATTCATAGTTTCCTGGTGGACACTCTAGGGGCGCTGCTGTGGTTTCTGGGAGAAGAGGTATAGGCAAAGAAGTGTGGTAGGCGCTACTTTAGAGTTTTGGGGGGGGACTTTACATCGAGTGCACGTGGTTAAAGCCACCGGAAGGCGCTGTTGGTGTCCCGAAAGCCACCGCCTTTATAGCCCCTGGAACTTCGTAAAGTAGCGACACTTTCCTCATTCGCTCTCGTTCTTCCTTGGTCTGCTCTCCTTCGCACTCTCTTTTGGAATGTGGCACCACCTACGTAGCTCTTGCGTAGCAGGATGACCTTTCGGAAAGTGGACGGCGCGTGCCAAGCAGCCTGCTGTAAGCATTCACACTAGCTGTGTCGATCTTAGTATTTTTTGTTTTTTAGCTACTTGTTGTTCAGAAGATGTCAGCGCTATTAAATAGCGCCACACAATCGTCCTCACGGACAGAATATGTGAAAATCACAGCAATAAAAGAAATACTTAAGAGAGCTCCAAGGGAGTGATGGAACTTTTTATAGAGTACACTATTTTGCTCCGATACCTTATGCAAATTTATTAGCTGCAGTTTTTGCAGTTTTGATAACTATCCTAAAGCTATATACATGAGCCACGAGCATAACGTTGGTTCATGACACCACTGCAGTGCCATTTATTGTATACAAATATTTACGCAAATTTTGCCTATTTAGTACCGGTCGGTCTTGCAGCGACTGCTTTAAAAAGAAAGAAACACTTATAATGTAGGAAGTTAACGTTCCATTTTGCGAGAGACCTTCTGAAACTCATACATTGTCCACGCCATCCTCGCGAGGTGATGACACACTGGAGTTGCTAGTATGCAGGAGAGGTACCCGTCCTGAATAATTGGTTGGGTATTGTAGCGCTAATGCCACTTCACGAGTTTATTCATGTATTGTATTTTATACCACAAGACAACAGGCAAACTTGAGACGTCTTTTGCCCACAAATCAATGATGGGTATCTGGCTCACTCACTCGCTCTTTTTTTCACGAGATCTCTGCGCTTGATTTTTCTTGTGGGCTCTGTAACAATCTTGCAAAACAAAATGCTTATTTTGGGTTGTGTTTCTATCCCGTCACAAAAGAGCGAGCAATCTCACGTGTCCTTCCTCCCACTATTGCTGGGCATGTGGTACTAGCAAGTTGTAAATTGAACGCGTGCTATTAGCTTGAAAAAGACATTGGGGGGGGGGGGGGAGTGGCCAGTGCCGAGTTATCCCGAAATGAAACGCCGTCTAGCCAGTTGACTGTCGTTTATGATGAGCAAATAGGGCTCCACGAAGGGTGCCAAATGTTGTTCGAGTGCCAAAAACTCATGGGCGATAAATCTTGGCGGTATCATGCTGGTTCAAGAGTGGAGACATCGATTTACCCGCTTAATGCAGCCAAGTTTTTTAGGCTTCGTCCGATAAGCTAAAACCATCACTTCACTCATGCTAGCTTACGTTAAACTCCTGCTGAGAACATTACTTTTAGTCTGCCACCAGGAACAATACGACCTGACACCCGTATTGCGTTCACTTGCCGTGATTGAGCTGAAAAGTTTAACACACATTACATTAGCTGGAAATATGCCATTTATTACCCAATATTTACCAATATCCCGATTTGGTGTATTCAAGCCATTCTTCGCAACTTGTTGCGCTGGCCGGACGGAGCAGCAAACAACTTTTTGCCTTCGCATGAATTGTTGCGGCATCCGAAGGCACACACACAATTCATGGCAACCGACACTGAGGTCCGCTCTGTGCACTAAATATGTCCGAACAGAATGCAAGTTGAATGGCAAGCACGCATCCATGCAGCACAGGTAAAAGCACAGGCGTTGCGCACCAGCACGTCCACGCTCCCGCACCCCAAAGCAAAGATGGCACTTTCGGGCGATGGTAAACAAGAGGAAGCCTCCCCGCGGTTTCACGTGACAGTAGTTGATCAATGCCGACGCGACAGCGGCCTCAGAGAGGTATGGGGAGAGGGAGGAGAGGAAGGCGCGCAGTCAACCATGTACGTCACTACTTTGCGAAGTTCTAAAGCTTTAAGAGCAATAAACAGTCACCTGCTCATGGCGCGAGGGCTTTTTTACTAGTTTTGATAAAATACCGGCCTGTAATGAAGTAAATTTTATGAAATGACCGCAAAAGTCGCCGCGATGACATTTTACAGATAAATACCTCAAAATTACCTTCTTTTTGACGAATTCTGCGAAGGAATTGTGGTAGTTTCCCGCTTTTTTTACCAAGGCGTGTTGAACGTGACTGTTTTTTCATAAGCAGTTTTCCACGAGAAGTGGGTCAGTAACTTGAACAGAGACAACTGGACGCCATCTTCAAAAAGCAGACTTTGCAGTGACCATTTGGCAAAGTCATGGTTTGTTCGAAATACTCATCTTCAAGACGATTCCATCCCGACGATGTTTTTTTTTTCCACATCACAGACAAAAGACCAACTTTAGCGCTCTTGGCTACCATCGCGCTCACTCCTTTTTTGTAAAAATATGCCGTGACAATCATTTTTCGTCACCTGAGCTGAAACATTGTACATACCAGCACTTCGCCATGTTCGGACGGCATTGCCACAGCGTCTGACATTTTTTTTTTGTGTAGCGTTCGTCGGCGTTCCAAGTGAAACCTAATCGTAGGGTTCGTTGCGTGCACTAGTTGTACATTACAGCAGCGCGACGTATTTGGACGGCATCGCTACGGCGTCTGTCATTTTTAGGGGCGACGTTTCTTATAGCAACACCCGTTCATCCCTCGTAGCCGTTGTAGTGTGTAACAAGTATAACATTTGGACCTCCATGGTGGTGCAGGTGACAGATTTTTTCTGTGCGATGTTGAACAATGAGAAATAGTGCTTAATGTGCATGCGAATGGCTGCTAATAGGGAATGAGAGACAGGATCATTCGGCTTTTAGTTAACGCTTACGCTGCAATCCCATTAGCAGCCATTGGCATGTACATTGAGCACTATCTGACAAGAAAGGGTTGCTACGTTTTGCTCGCTGGGTGTAACCTCTTTAGTTTTAGAAAGGTTTAGCGAGCGTTCAGCCACAGTGCCATGAATACAATGAACTACTATATACCATGAAATCGATGTAGTTAAAAGTGGGAAGTTGATACGAAGCGCAAGCCGCAAGAAAGTAAAAGCCGCATTCTCCTGTCTCTCATTTCCCATTAGCAGTCTTTGGCATGTACATTGAGCACTATATGACAGCAAAAGGTTGCTACGTTATACTCGCTGGGCGTAACCTCCTTGGTTTTAGAAACGTTTAGCGAGCGTTGGGCCACAGTGCCATGAATACAGTGAACTAGTATATACCATGAACTCGAGGTGGTTATAGGTGGGAAGTAGACCCGAAGCACAAGCCATAAGAAAGTGTGCGTTTGCCACCTCTCGTTTAGTCCTTGGAATGTCCACTGGATGGCGGTTCTTCTATATGGAGAATATATGATGAAAAGATGCGAGATGGTGGTACATGGAGTGTTGAATAGATGGACGAACGGACAAACAGAGAGATGCATGAATGAACGCATGAACGGACGCAGGGGTGTATGCAAGGACGAACGTAGAGACAGACGCACGACAAGACGCGCGCACGGACGGGCGGATGAACGCATGGACAGTCACACAGACGGACGCATGGACGGATGGAAGCAAGAACGAATGGACGGAGGAATGCTTCGGCCCACTCTCCATCATTCACTCCGTTGATACGCTGCCAATTTTTTGTGTAGCGTTGGATGACCAGGATAATGTTATATTTTAAAAAGGCAACATTGATTCATCATTACAGTAACTGCCACCAGATAATATTTGAATTGCACGTCCAAAACGCCCTAAGACGCCAAATTCCGGGACAACAAAGGGATCTTCCACTGGCTTCACAAGCGCCCGCATGGCAGAGCGGGGATGCGTCGTCCAGCCTTTTAGGGGAGAAGCTCCTTAAAGCTGCACCCGTTCGTCCCTGGTAGTCGTAGTAGTAGTTTGTAACAAGTGTTACATTTTGACCTCAAAGTGGTGGCGGTAAGAGATTTCTTCTGTGCGTTGTTGAACAATAAAAAATTCGCAGCGTACGCGTTAAAAGCCGAATTCTCCGGTGTCTCATTCCCCTTTAGTAGCCATTGGCATGTACACTGAGCACTATCTGACAAGGAAGGGTTGCTACGTTATACTCGCTGGGCATAACCTCCTTGGTTTTAGAAAGGTTTAGCGAGCGTTGGGCCACAGTGCCATGAATACAGTGAACTAGTATATACCATGAACTCGAGGTGGTTAAAGGTGGCAGGTAGACCCGAAGCACAAGCCGTAAGAAAGTGTGCGTGTGCCACCTCTCGTTTAGTCTTGGAATTTCCGCTGGATGCCGGTGCATATGCGGAATATATGATGAAAAGATTCGAGGTGGTAGTACTTGGAGCGTTCAATAGATGTATGAACGGGCACGCAGAGAGATGCATGGACGGCCTCACGAATGGCTGCACCGATGGATGGACGCATGTACGGACGCAGGGGTGGATGCCAGGACAAAAGCAGGAACGGACGCATATATGAAGATGCAGACGCACAAACAGACGCTCGCATGGCGACCGAATTAACGCACGGACGGTCACACAGACGGACGCATGGACGGACGGAAGCAAGAACGAATGGATGGACGGATGCTTCGCCCCACTCTCCATCATTCACGCTGTGGATATGCTGCCATTTTTTTATTGGTGGTCAGTGTCCATTCCATGCGCCTCAAGCCGTATTACACGCGTCAGCGAACCTGGGAACAGTATTATTGCTTGATTTTGTACTTTTGCAATTTTCAGCTGAAATAAATAGCTTTATCCTGAACATACCGACTGCAAGCCGCATTAACCGAAGTCACGACCGCGTGACAATATTTTATGCAAACACTCTCTTATAAAAAATGCCCCAGAGTATTAGCAAGAACAGTCGTAATAAAAGAGTGATAATCGAAATCAAATGAGTAAGTAAAAAGGTTTTCGCATTGCATATTTCAAGACTTTCTCCTTAACACGCACACGCACACACACATACACACACGAACAAGCAACCAATGCTCCTTCCAAAGTGGCCATATTCTCACATTCTACATTCGTGCTGATTCGTGTTCAAAAAGAACACTTAGATGACCTTTAAGCTGCGCCTTCAAGAGTTAAAGCGATAGTGATATCCCGTCCCCATTGCGTACTTCGACAACTTAGTGCGTACTATTTTATTGTATACATGACGTTACTCAGGAATCTTTAATTCGGGATGGGGAAGCCTGCATACAGGGCACGTATGTTTTCAAAGCTTGAACGCTATTTTCAGTGCATTTGAAAGCCGTGAAAGTTATTTTCACCATATATCCAACCAGCCGCATGGCTGGGGGTGGAGCACGGCTTGCCACGCAAACAACCGGGATTATCCTCTCTAAGATCTGGAAACTTTTTTGTTTATTTCACTTGTGTCTCTAACATATTTAGGTTACGCACAACATGAATTTTCGCTTATACCAATGACGCCCCCGTAAGCGCCGGAATTTCTGCTAATCGAGCTATTCACCGCAATCGCGTTAATAACATTCGAATGTCAGAGTAGTGGTTGGTTGCGTAGCTTCCTAAAATAGCCGGGCAACGTGACAAAAGCCGCATGGAGTGACGTTCGGCAGGCAGCGAAAAAAAAACGACGAAGAACGATTAGAGAGCGATAAAAAGTAAGGAAAGTTTCCATTACTCCATGAAAGTCAAGAGGCGATGAGGGTGCGTCTGGCGACAAGCGCTTCGGATCGGCGCCTAGGTTGTAGGCGTCTCGCTCGTAATTTCGAGCTCATCAGCCACACCCTCGCACGAACATCCCGTTGCCAACACCATTGACAGCACCACGAGCCAAGGCTCGGGGTGGCACCCGAGAGTGTAAATTACTGCTCGCGAAAAAAAAATAAACAGAAAAAACTGATAGAGCCAGAGCCCTTCATTCGCAGCAACCTAGCCTGGGCGTCGCGACCGCGTGAACTTCAGCATCTGGTATATGAGAGGACTGAATCTCAGCTCATGCAAGAGAGAAAGGAAAAGGAGAGGAAGTGTTGAGAAAAAAAAAGAACAGCGAAAACTGCCCCGAGAACAGGGCTGGCTGTGCGAGTCACGATGCAAATCGGCGGCTGCGTGCGCGCAGCGCGGTTCCTAAGAACAGCTCGTTAGGAGCTCGAGCTGTGGAGAAGGCTAGCACTGGGGAAGACACGCAGAAACTCTTTGGGAGCTGTAAGCGAGCCGACTCTCCTTCAGTCGTTAGTCGTGTTTTTGTTTTTTCTCCTACTCTCGGGCTGCCCCTTCTCGCTAAGAAAGAACTGTGGATCACGGGGTAGCCACCCGTATTCTATTGTGGTTAACCGCAGTTGCCTGGCCCCCAATTTGTTATCCCAACATTCTACCGGCGAATGAGGGAGGAAAATGAAAGAGAGGAAACTGATTTTTTTTGCAATATAGCTCTAGAAAAATCACCTGTGCAAAGTAGCTCTTACCCTATAGTCCCATCGTTTTAAAGAACAGTGGAGTGACGCAGTATGTTGATCTATGTAACCAAGAAAGCACGGCAACCTTTTCGAAGAAAACAGGTCAAAATAAAACTTCAGTCAAGCCACCTAACCTAGGGTTCAGGCCGCAGCTTCAAGAGCACGACGTCGACAAATGTATCCCATGCTCTGCGGCGATTATGCAGTTAAACCGCTTATACCCAATTACAACTTGACGTAAAGGCTGACAGAGTGCCTTCTTTTTTTTCTCTCTACTGGTTTCTCTTGTTATAGCATGCTCTCGGTAACGTATATATAATGAGGAAAATGAAAAGAAAATATTGCTATTGCTTTTGTCTTGTATCATAACGCTACTATTCTCGAGCAGGTTTCAGAAAGCACATTTATTTTATCCGCTACACGTCACCAGCACTGTGAATGTGATTTTTTTGTGCGGAGCTCTCGTTGGCTGTTTCATAATTCATGAAGCCAGAAGTTAATCAGCTCTTCTTTCTATAATCCTGTTTGGACGAAATATGAACGCTGAGAAGAGTATTCTGATGAAGGCGGCCTCCAACATCAAAGCAGCTTTTAACAACCGGGACTAATTTCTCCATACTATAAATGTATGCCGCGATTTTTCAGGATCAACCAGATCACCTCTCTCTTTGCCACATTCGCCGTTTTATCCTTACGGAAGTTTTCGCGTGGTAGTGGCCTATTGAACAGGCTATTGCATCCCCACTTTCTTTTTCTTCTTCACGCGTCTATTGTGCTTTTCAGTTTCTTTCTCATCTTTCTTCCCTGTTTTCCTTTTCTTTCTGCTGGGTAGCAAACCACATACCCCTACTTCTGGTTAACTTCTCTGCCTTTCCCTCCTTTTATGCTGTCTCTCTTTTCCTGTTTTCTCGTCCTATTTATCTCAATGTCTTATTGTCTCTCCTACACAAAAAAACTATTCATACACACGGCTAGGCAGGATTAACCTTTGTGGAGAACTCTCCGCTATGTTCCAGAGAAAAAAATTTAATATTCTTCATTGAAGAAGGATGGGAAGGGGCCGGTGTTAATTCCCTCCTCCCCCAGACTCACCCGAATGAAACTGGCAGACATTAAATAATGTTTATATCTGAGTCAGGCTTCGAAAACAAAATTAGCTGCTTTTTATTTTCAGGCGCCTATTCTTGTAATAATAAATTGGATTTGAAGAATCACAAGCACTGTTAAAGTTTTGTGAGTTCATAAACGCACAACATCAAGTAAGGAAGCACAAAAAAACAAGAAACTGGCTTCTTGACGTTTAGCACATAACCTCTAGGATAACCTTTCATCGCTTCAATCGTACAACCCTCACAGATCCGAAGGTACAAAATATCAGTTAAAAAATAAAAGGTTGATCTCTTCGTCTAAGGATTGGCATAACACGAAAGTGTAACGTGCCCGTACAGCGGTGATTGAATGTTCAATGTACATTAATGTAGGAGAGGTTACACACGCTGTGTATATCGTGGCTTCGCCGCGTTGAGACTTCACAGTACCTCTCTATCCCGACGTCTAACGTCCATCGTCAATTATTTCACAAATCACTTTGGTAGCTGTAGATGCTAAGGGCGACAGCATAATCAAACAGGCGTGATAGGTAAAAAATGGCTGCATATCCACGGAGTGAAGGATGAAGAGTGGGCCGAAGCATCCGTCGTCCATTCGTTCTTGCTTCCGTCCGTCCATGCTTCCATCCGCCCGTCCGTGCGTGCGTCTGTTCGTGCGTTCGTCCCTGCGTCCGTCCATGCATCCGCCCCTGCGTCCGTTCATGCATCCGTCCATGCATCCGTCTGTGTGCCCGTTCGTCCATCTATTCAATACTCCAAGTACCACCATCTCGCATCTTTTCATTATATATTCCCCATATAGAAGCACCGCCATCCAGAGGACATGCCAAGGACTAAACGAGAGGTGGCGCACGCACACTTTCTTACGGCTTGCGCTTCGGGTCTACTTGCCACATTTAACCACCTCGAATTGATAGATATACTAGTTCATTGTAATCATGGCACTGCGGCTCAACGCTCACTAAACCTTTCTAAAACTAAGGAGGTTACACCCAGCGAGTATAACGTAGCAACACTTGCTTGTCAGATAGTGCTCAATGTACATGCCATTGGCTGCTAATGGGGATCGCAGTGTGCGCGTTAACTAAAAGCCGAGCGCTCGCGCTCATGTGTCTCATTCCCCCTTGGCACCTATTGGCATGTACACTGAGCACTATCCTTTATTGTTCAACGACGCACAGGAGAAATCTCTCACCGGCACTACCTTGGAAATCAAAATGTTATACTTGTTACACACTACAACGGATACGAGGGATGAACGGGTGCCACTATAAGGAGCTTCACTCCAAAAAGGCGTCGCTATTGCGACAAACAGCTTCGGCGAAAGTCGTCACCTCATGGCTGGTAATTGAATGCTATGCTCGAACCAGAGGAAAATGCCAATCGGGTCGCATCTCCCCAGCAGCTTGACCGTGATCTTTCTCGGTGCGATTATAAAGACTGTTTCACATGAAACAAAAAGTAGCTATTCTGAAGCTGCGGTATGCCTCACAGCAAAAAAAAAAAAAACTTGGACCATCTTGCCGAAGGGAACCCTATTAGGATGCGAAGCAGCTGCGTTGCGCACGGGTGGCGTCACGAGTTGAACGGCGCTGACGTGGGTGCTACGGTGGATGCTGGAATATTAAGGTACCTGTGGTGCGAATATATACAAATTCCAAATCCGGACAAAGGCGGTCTGTTCCATTGAGTCCCACGCGATTGGCCCATACGAGCCGTGACGAATGCTGTGACGTTCTGAGTGACGTGGGCTGGGGTGTCACGTGACTGTTTTTCTCCGGTTTTCGGAGGAAGGTGAAAGAACGGTCGCAGAGACCATCCGAGAGGAACCAAATGTATTGAAATGGCTGCAAGTTGGCCTGGATTGTATCGAAATGTAAGGGTTTTGCGACTTTTCAGCATCCGGGCACTTAAACAACATGGCGTTTCCCATTGCCACGGTTTTTCATCTCGCCTGTGCGGCAGCTGCAGCCGAGCAGAGATGACGAAAAGAGGTTAAAGATACATTTGAAAAGTTCGCTGAAGAAGAGTTCCGGCAATGTTCTCGTCTGTCCGAACGAACAGTGCGTAGCTTGTGCGACGAACTTGTCGCTGTCATCAGATGCCAGCGGATCAGTGGCCTTTCCACAGAGAGGAAAGTGTTGTGTGCGCTGCGATTTTTCGCCACCGGTTGCTTCTAGAGGAGCGTTGGTCGCGAGGAGCACATCGGCAACTCTCAGCTGGCCGTGAACAACACTATCCACGAGGTGAAGCAGGCCATGATCACCGTGGCTGCTAGGAAAAAGCTGGCGGACTTCCCACTGACAACAGCTGCTAAGGATGAGGCAGAGGCGGAGTTTGTGCTACGCGGTTGCATCCCAGGCGTGCTGGCGGGTGTAGGTGGCACGTTGGTCACCATTCACAAGCCAGAGGGATTCAGATGGCCGACACGGCGAGCTTCATGTCCAGAAAGGGCTATTATGCCCTGAATGTCATGATTGTAAGTGCCATTAGGATTCTATCTTACTCGCCCATCGAAGAAATTGTTCAGTTGTGACGCCAAAGCTGGAAAAAGAAATAATGCAACGAATAAAATAGAACCTGCAGGTAACTAGGTGCGAGCTAGTTGGTGGCTCGCAAGGACTCGGTAATATTAAGTGGCAATTGTTTTGTGCGTGAGCCAGTTGCCGTTTTTTGTACTGGCATGCATGTGCAATTGAGTCGTGCATTTTAGAGGTAATCGGTAATATAGGCAGCAGGCGTAGCCGAAACACATACGCGACAGGGAAGTATTTCCAACACAAAAGTGCTTACAATCACAAGAGCTGGCTCACAATCGCAAGCGCTGGCTTCGGCATTTACGAGTGTTCTTTCTCAAGAGCAACACGTAGGTTTTCACTTATTGATCATTCAGTGGAAGTCGTAGCCATGTGTAGAGCAGAGGAGAGGTCATTTCCCCCCTCCCCCCTCCTCACTGTGCTACACCCTGTGTTTCCTTCCAAATGAAGCTTCTTGTACCAATGACTGTACTAGTACGCCTTGCTTCCTGCGTATGCGTAGAAAAAAGGGATTTTCTCTGAGTATAAATGCAGCACTATTTTATATCGCTCCTCATCGCAGGTGTGCAGCGCATGGCCGCGCATCCTTGTCATGCACCCATGATTCTCAGATTCGTGAAACTACTCCTGGCTGTGGAATCACAACCCACTGCGTGCACGCCTAGCTGCACATCTGCAGCCTGGCGAATATCTTCTTGGTAAGTATTAATGTGTACTAACTGGGGCAGAGCACTCAGCTTTTATGTTTCTATTGCAGGAGACGCAGGGTATCTCCTCGAGTCTTGGCTCCTAATTCCACTCCTTGGCAGTCAACCGTGCAACACTTCCGAAGGCCGATACAACAAGGAGCACGCATCCATGCGCAATGTTGTGGAAAGATGTATTGCAGTGTTGAAGAGCAAGTTCCACTGCTTGCAGCACTTTCGAACGATGCTCTACAACTCCGATGGGGCAGCGCAAATCATCTATGCTTGCCTTGCTCTCCACAACATTGCATTGCATGCAGGCGACTGGACCTTGGACGAGTATGTTGTGGACATGCCACCAGCTGAGGATGACGATGGGGAGCCAAGGGAGAGCTATATGCTCACACCACGCAACGTGCTGCTCAGAGACGGCAGCAGCGCATCGCTGTCTTGGGCCTTTTTTCAAGTCCACAGAAACGGTGAGTTTTTGATGTTTTTATATTACACACATAATTTATTTACACTGATTCTAGTGCATCTAGATATGACAGGGCTGTGTTTGCCATATTTCAATACACAAAGTACTTACTCGTGCTTCAATATGAAGCAATATGGCAATGTGAAAATGCTGTATTTTTTTTAAATGGCACAAGAAATATGCAACAGAAACACCCTTTTTCATATTAGTCATCACAGTCACTACATACTAGATTGAAGCAAGCATATATGAGCGGCACTCTGTGCTCAATGTTTCCAACACAAAATTGTGCGAACAATGCAGCAACGTTACACAATTTCTTTCATCAGATTGCATAAAAATTGTGATTCTATTAGTAACATGTTGCATGAACACATAATACATAAGTCCGTATCTTCTCATAGTGACTGACTACAAGCATTCAATTGTGCACGGCAGGCTTGACGAGCAATTGTGCTCATCAAATTGTGCTGCTTTTTTGTTCATTGTCCTAAACATTGTATGAATGTTGAAATAACATTTGATTTCAATTCTTGACTGCACTAATGCTGCAATGCTAAAAAAATACACAAATGAAAACAGCAAACAACAGGCGAGTTGTTTTGATAACATACAGCATGAATAATTGTCTCAGCAATCTCGCGGCTCGCAAACCATACCACGTTCAGAAGTTATTCCCGCAATGAGTCGTTTACACTGAAGACTAGATCAAATCAATGGCTGGCATGTGGCTGTGATGATGACCATTTTCATTTGTGAAACTGTGCGATTTGACCATTCACTAGCTTAGTGTTCTCAAAAAAGACTCAGAATGTAGTTGTTGTACCTTAGCCTCATTGTGCTGAAATTAAAATATCACAGTGAACTGCAAAACAGTGTGATGCAAGAAGATATCACATTACTACGCTATGTGGTAATGCTGCATAAAAAGCGCAGTGAGCTGGAATTCACAGTGGGGCCATACAAATATCACAGAAACACGAACAGAAAATGTCAACTATACACTCGTGGTCTCCGTGTGAATGACTAGACACCTTTGAAATATGGAGAAAAAATACTGCCACTGGAGCAGCTCGAACATACTTTGATAAATGCAAATATTGAACATAAAAAATGCTGCACTCCTTGTACAATGTAAAGGCTAACCTAAATCTACTAATATGTACTAAATGCAAACAAAAAACGTATAAAATAGAACATGAACTAGAACACGTAAACATATCAAAAACATAAAACGAATGTTCAATGAAAAAACGTTGAAAACATGACGGAAAGCAAACTAAGCTATGTATATGTCTCCCGAAGCGTATAAAATTGACATTGAAACCGACAAATCATTAATGAATGATGACAGGGAAAAACATTGAAAACATGACAAAAAATTAAACTAAACTACGTATCCCTTTCTTGCAGAAAGCCCTCTGCCATGGCCCGTGTCAAGGAATGGACTGCCTGCAGGACACCCTCCTGCGCCGCCGCCGCCTTCTCCTGTGCTGCTGCCACACGCCGTGCTGCAGAAACGATGCGGGTGGTTGATGTTTTCATCTCCCGCAGCACCTGCGATCAATCATCGTGGTAGAAATGTTTAAGTGAGCTGCCGGTAAATTCTTAACCATCTCGTGGCTGGAAGCTGCTGCTGCTGCCAATAACTGCAACGGGCACAACAATTTTCCCTCAGTTGAAGATCAACTTGCCTCATGGCATCCTTTGAAAGTGTGAAGCTTTGTGTACAAGCTATGCCCTCCTCGTGCGTACCAACAATCATTTGTTGGAACTACTCTTTAATAATCTCCTCAAATGCATCTTCTCACCATCAAACAGCCCTTTTCGGGGCTAACCAACTTTTTGCCCGGCAGTTTATCATTGCAGATATCTGATACCGTGCCCTCAATACAATTGTTGGTTCTTATTTATGGCCCAAGTTGGTTTCAGTCATCATAATAGAGCATGGAGAATGTTTACGACCCTTATGTGAAAGGTAAAAAAAGGGTCTACTCAACTAGAGCACCTTGTCGCCCTGCTCAAGACTCTGGCCCTGCGCTCAATAAAGCACTAAGTTCTCAGATGCTTGCGTGTTACTGTGTCACTGCCATCTGCAGCCGCTTCAGTGGCCTCCACCTCCATTTCCACCGCAGCAGTGGGAACATCCGCCTGCTGGAAAGGGTCGTAAGCATGATCTTTCAGAAAGTGGGTATTCGTTACTCTCCCTATTTTACAACCTTACGTACTAAACATCTGCGGAAAGGTTCTGCAGCTATTCAGTAGTCATTGATTTCATGTATTACCATTTTAGTGCACGCACTTGCCCACAGGCATTGCGTGTTTTATGATAAAAATAATACCCCTTGTACTGCAAGGTCTGCAAACTGAGATTTTAGGTAATAAACCTACCCACTTTTGAATTCTTTCTCCTGCCCTATATTCCCGTTTAACAAGGCTCCGCTAAAGGCACCCCTTCAGATATCAAACTCTGTCATGGCACCACTAAAAAACCCGTGATACTGCGGCGGCAGAGTGCTTACCTGTTGATAGGAGAGACCAGAGACGCCACTGAAGCGTGTCATCCCAGTCAACTGTAGAGCCCGGCCGCGGAAGCCAGGCAGCCAACCTCCTCCAGTGCCCCTGAAAATATACACCAATGTCAAAGAACAAATCGCCCGCGCCATTCGACGTTCATTCACGTTTGTGCCTCTCTTATGGCGGCGGCGTCACGGCGGGCATCGTGCACAAACCTGCGCCACCAAGCCTGCCACTCCTGCGCACGCACTTCTTGGTTCAACGCGTCGCTGTGCTTTTGCCACAGCCGCCGCCGGTCGGCGACGGTGACGCCGTGCTGCCAGCTCGATGGCTTTCGCCACCAGCTGGGGATGTTCGTCCATAAAGGCGAGCACCAGCGCGCGCTGATCCTCGAAAACGCCCATGAGCCGCTGCTGCTGTTGGCTACTGGTGCCATTGTCCTCCGCCATGATTGCGCTCGACTGAGCCAACAACTCCGAAAGTTGTGCCGTTTAGGTTTATATAGTGGTGGAGATATGGCAACAGTAACTGCTTGAAACGGGGTTGTATTTAGCGCCACTACTTACCGTCCCGCTAAATTTAGCGTCATTTGAAAACAATAACGAAAAAAATACGTTTGGATTGTGCCGTATTCCTTATTCAACGTTTGAAAACTAACGCCAACACATTTTGATTGTGAGCAATAATAGTTAATCATTTTTCAACACGTTGCAAATACTTTTCACATTTGCTATACGGTCCCCAAGTTGACGTCAAAATGATGACGCAAGTCTCCCATTCTCTCATTGGCTTTTCACTTCCTCTTGTTCTCGCGACCACTGCGGACCGCTCACTTTCTGACGTCACCGACAAACCGCCTCCGCCCGGATTATGGAATTTGTATATAATTGCACCTCTATCTAGTGGTGCAATTATATACCAATTTCCAACGTAGCTTTCCAACGCTTTCCAACGTAGCTTTTCAACGTAGCTACACCTTCCTCTTTCCTTTTCGCTTATGTTCCCGGAGTGCCCCTAGAAGGTTCAAAACCTTCATGAAAAAGGGAATGTTTGGGTTCAGTTGCTACGGTGAATAGATGTAAACGAAACAAAATGGAAGAGAATGAGTCCTAGAATAAACGGTTACCTATATAAACAAAAGCGGTACAATACAAAAGCAAGCGGGATGTGCATTACTAAACTGACAAAGTTGTGCAGTTCTATGTTTTACACCACTAGCCTTGGTGTCTCGCGTGGTACATCGTAGTTCGTCCAGGTATAACTAGTTCATTTTTCGAATGTGTTTTGTTCATGCTGTGACACAGTGAACGCGCTTCTTTCCATGAACCCTGTCAGTGACCACAGGGTGTAACAATGTGACGAGTGATTACACCCGGCTTGGGCTGACACAAGCAAATACCATTGCCAGACTGGTACGAACGCTTGACTTGCAGCACTTTCATGACGGTTTTTTTTTTCTTTTAATGTGCCCATTTGGACAATCGTGGTGCCAGGTGAGTCTGGTGCAGTGCGCGGAACTTTCTTAAAAGTGAGAGTTGTACTGGCGAGGTGTCCAGAAGCAGCGCTTTCCGTCTCTTCTTTGCCACGTTCTAATCAATTGGTCAAGCATGAAATGTTTCTGAAGGTGCGTTGATTACACCCTTCAGGTGCTCTTTTCACGTGCATGCGCTCAAGTATTTGTACCAACTGGCACGCCCTAGACGCACATTAGACGCGCGCGTGGCGTTTGAATAAAAACCGACAAATAAACTCGCTTCGCAGATGCGCGTCGACGTATCATGACATAGTTGTCATGATACGTCGACGTGTCATGACATATCATGACATGATACGTCGACGTATCATGACATAGTGACGAAACCATTCGCGTGGAATGTTTTATAGCTACACTTCATGGTTCGATCAATATTGCCACTATAAATGAACTAAGAAAATAGAACGTGGGAATGCGCAAGCTAGTCCAAATGCTAACACAGCATGTGCAACAACTCTGATGCGAGCGTGACATGCTGGCTAAAAAGAAACATACCGAAAACCACCCGGTGGTGGTGAGCGTTCCAGACATGGGCACTTCAAACTCAGATTCAGATGCAGGTGCTCCAGCTTCTAAAGAACGGGCGATTCAATCAAAAACCCACGAAGAAGTTTCCGACAGCCAGTTACGAGCTGAAATTGAGGACATCAAGAAAATGATGTGTACCATGAAAGCTCCTTTCAGACGTTACACGCAACAGTCCTCCATCTCGCAAATAAGCCCACTAAACTCGAGGGAAGCATGCAGAAGACCATGAATCACCCCGTGCTCACGCAACACGGACACATAATGGCACGCAGCGATTCAGAACTGAGAATCCTTCCAGGGCAGCCGGGTAACTAAAACCTGCATCATAGCTAACGCTAATCAAGGGATAGTCATATGGCAGTGGAAGTGCCGTGGCTTCGCCAAAAAAAATGCAGTTCTACAGCAGCACATCAGGCACTCAACAAGAAAACCAAACGTAATTATTACTTCAAGAATAATAAAGTATGTTCTCTGTGGTATCAGGAGAGACCGCCAGGGGGCCACGGAGTGCAGACCACGCATGTCGCATCGGCTCCGCAGATTTTCAGTGATTCTCAGCGTGAAATCGAAGAATTGACGGACGCTTTCTTACAGTGACAAAGTGGAAGTTCCACGAAAACCCCACGATACCACTCTCAAGTAGGTGGACGCTTAATTTTCGGCACATTGACCGACATTTCTGTAACGCCGACGAACGCACGACGCCGTTGCCTCCTGCTGCTGTGCATAATGCGCTTGGCCTAGCCCGCGGACGCTGGCGTCTTGAGCCCCTTCAAGGCGGTGTCTTATCGGTTAATGCCACAGGATGGCTACGATGAGCGTGGATGGCGAAGATATCATGCAACAAGAGTATGAGAACGAAGCAGGTTTGCGCCTTGTGAACAGAAGAGGACGAGCCAACAGAAAAACCACAACGCATGAAGCCAAGGACCAAGAAACGCACTTCTCAAGCGAGAACGCGGTCAGTAATAGGTGGAGAAAGGGCCAGAGAGCAAGACAAATTGTGGCTGCGAGCAGGATGCCCTGTCTGCCGAAGGAAGATTACAAGATAATTGTGCGCCCACATGACGGCTTCAAGGTCACTGACTACGGGATCAATCGTCTAGAATGCTGCGTCGCCAACGCCGCTAAAATACCCAGGAATGAATCGGAAGAAGACACGGTATGTGACAACTATAAACAGAACATTCTAGTGGTCAGCACACCATCAGAGGAGCGCGCCAAAAAATACAGAACCATCGCTCAACTGAAGATTGGAGACAAGGAATTCGAAGCCAATGCGTACGAGTCAGCTCCGGAAGATACATCTAAAGAGGTGATCCGGGGAGTAACGCAGGATGTGTCTCCAAGAGAGATCGTGGAAATGCTGGTAACCCCGAGAAATCCGACAGTCCTCATGTCCAAGAGGATGGGAAACACCACGAAAGTAATCGTCCTCTTCGATGGGCATCGCGTTCCAAGTTATGTGAGCTACGGAAGAGCACTGGTCAAGTGCTCACTATACTGCAAGAAAATAGACGTGTGCTACCAGTGTGGACGCCTTGGTCACAAAGCTGACGTCTGCCCGAGCCCGAATAGCAGAATATGCAGAGGTTGTGGCACTGAGAACCCACCGCAGGAGCACGAGTGCGAAGTGAAGTGCCAGCTGTGTGGCAAAGACTACCCGACGACAGATCGCCATTGCAAAGCCAGATTTAAGATACCGTACCTGGTGAAACGACGCCGCTGGGAACGAGCCCGACGGGAGGAAGAATAAGCACTTTACTACGAGACGGAAGCGAAATCACTTCACAGGCAAAGATGGGGCGACTCAGGTCAACGATCGGAACATCGGACGCGGGACGCATTCGGACCAGAAGCCTTCACCAAGCTTCAAGCACAAAACAAAAACTGCTCTACGTTTACTACCACCACATCTATGCCAAGATCCAGATCGAGGTCCAGATCGATGTCTAGACCCAAGACCGGCAATACCGGGTCTCCCCGATCAAACGAGGGAGGAGGATCCCAAAGCTCAAAAGGACCGAGTGGCGTCCGTGGCACCGCGGGACCCTTCCAGGTGAGCTGGGCTGATGTAGCTTCCGGGGCACGCGCGGAGGCAGAGGCTGCTTTTCAATGTAGGATTGAGGCGCTAGAGAACGAATCGGCGCAGATCAGGCAGAACAATGTTGCATTTATGAATGAGATTAGAAACTCAGGGAAGAAAATGATTTTCTGAAAAATGGAGGGGTTGCACGCAACGAGGAAACCTCACAAGTTATAATGGAGGAAAAAGGCGCAGCAATAGAGGAAGAGGTAGCAGCCCTCACCCCTGGTAAACGTAAACCAGAGAACGCTCCGATTAAAAGCGTGGTAAAGAAACAAAAAGCAGTGGCGACGCCACAAGACAGGAGGAATTCGCAAACACCATGGAAGCCGAAATGGAACAAATTGAAAGAAAATTGCAAACTAAGCTCGAACAACAAGAAGTTAGATTTGAGGCAAACATAGAGGCCAAAATCGAGGAGCTTGGCAAGACGATATTGCAGAAAGTGCAGCAAATGGTGGGTGATTTCGACGCCAAGCTAGCACTATGGGGATCTCAGTCAAGGGGTGGGGGCCCAGTTAAGACGTCTTTTAAACTGTACGCTAGGACTTCGGTGCCCACCGAGAGATTAGAAAGCGATTTGGCAATGGAATTGTCGAGGATATAATCGAAAACGATACACTTTGCAACAACATCTTAAAGACACCAGCACCCCGGATGTTATAGTGGTGCAAGAAACGCATGGGCTGGTCAAACTGTCGGGATATAAGTCATTCGGCAGTGCTTATGGGGAGGCAAAGGTATCAGCAACGTTGGTTAAGCAAAATCACGCGGTGGTGTATCATGACACGGAAATCAAGGCAATAAATCACATTCTTCTCGAACTCATACCCACGCGAAAAACAGAGGACAGTCTTTTTGTATTGAAAATTTACAGCAGTCCTCAATGCAGAAACCACAAATTCCGCACGCTGTTTTGAAAAACCCTCGCTATAACGGGCAACCGGGCGCTAGCGATTGGAGGAGATTTCAACGCCCCACACGGTGCATGGGGATACAGGATCGAAACCCAGAAACGCAGGAACTTGAGGGTTGGACGCACAGGAGGAGGGCCTGACGCTCGTGACCAATCCATCTATTCCTACAAGAACAGGTACTAGCGTTTGCGCGGATACCACGCCCGATATGACGTTCACCAAAAATATACTGGACATGCAATGAACCAATACGCAACATGACTTGGGAAGTGATCATTTTATACTTAAAATAACGGTGTGGGCAGGGCCGCGGAAGGCAAAAGGCAGACAACTTGAACTTGTCGATTGGGACAAGTTCCGAAACATCAGAGAGGAGCCCGACAAAATGATACGGAGTATTGAGGAATGGAACCGAAAAGTTAAAACGAGACGTGGAGGCCGCTACGCAAACGGTGCCACCGGAAGCGCAGCTAGAGTATGTAGACAATAAGCTTCTCCACATGTCGGAAGCTAAGGAAGGTTTACAACGGAGCTGGAAAAACCGAAGGCACAACCGGACACTTCGTAGAAAGATAGCTAAATTGAACAGAGATATAGAGCAATACGCCCAGCAGCTGTGCAGACAACAGTGGGAGGAAAAGTGCAATGACATAGACAACCAGTGAGGAATGGTGAAAACGAGGACCATCCTTAGACATTTGTTAAACCCGGACGGAAACAAGTTGGCCGAGAGGCACAATATAATCGGTTAATACAAAGATATCAAGGTACAGAGCAGGATTTCCTGAATGAAATCAAGAAAACATACATCTCCCAAGCGCTTCCCGTTACACACCCTGATTACAAAGGGCTGGCAAATGATGATTTAGACTACGAGATCGGGGAGGCAGAAGTGAGGGCCGTCTTGCAAAAACTGAATACTAGATCAGCACCTGGACCAGATGGCATAACTAACAAAACGCTACGCAATTTGGATGGCGAGTCCATAACTAACTTAACTGAATTCATTAACAAATCATAGAAGGCAGTACAGATTCCGCAACAATGGAAGACGGCAAAAATCGTGTTAATACCCAAGCCAGGCAAGCGAGTGCTAATTGCGGACTTGAGACCCATATCTCTCACATCTTGCGTGGGGAAACTCATAGAGCACGTGATTCTGGAGAGGATAACTACCTATCTCGAGGACCGGGATGTGCTTCCACCCACAATGATAGGGTTCAGGAGGAACCTCTCAACGCAAGACGCAATGCTACAGTTAAAACATCAGATTATAGATAATCCAGGAACAGCGACAAAGGCCATTCTAGGGTTAGACCTCAAGAAGGCCTTTGATAATGTAACCCATGCAACGGTGCTAAAAAGGGTAAACGATCTAGATCGGGGACAACGGACGTACAATTACGTGCGTAATTTCCTTAGGGAAGGAAGGCAAATATCATAATAGGGGACCCAGTTTCAGAGGAAATGGAGATGGGCAGTGCAGGTACGCCGCAAGGCTTGGTATTATCACCTTTGTTATTCAATCTTGCTCTAATTGGACTGCCAACCAAACTCCAAGCAATCGAAGGACTGAATCATACTATATATTGCAGACGACATCACCCTATGGGTGAGAAGTGGTAGTGATGGCGAAATAGAGGAAACGCTTCAAACAGCAGTCGAAACGGTCGAGCGGTATCTGGAAGGTACTGGGCTAGCCTGCTCTGTGGAAAAATCAGAGCTGTTGCTGTACAGACCTACTCGTAGAGGTCGCAAACCAGGCAACTGCCTGCAAGGTCTTGCTCATAGAGAAGAAATACAGTTAAGAACAGCCGATGGAAAAACCATACCCATAGTCGACAGGATCAGGGTACTGGGTCTGCTCATCGAAGCCAAGGGCAACAATGGAGAAATCCTCAGGTGACTGGATGCAACTGTAGCCCAAATAATGAGACTCATAAAAAGGATAGCAACTAAGCACAGTGGCATGAGGGAGGAAAACACGATAAGGTTGATACAGGCATTCAGTGATAAGCAGAATAGTATACGTAGCGCCATACTTAAAATGGCAAGTCGCGGAAAAGATCAAGCTAGACTGCCTCATTCGAAAAATATTCAAACTAGCTATAGGGCCACCGATCAGCACAAGCACCAACAAACTGTTACAGCTAGGCCTGCATAATACAATAGATGAGCTTATTGAGGCGCAGCGTACGGCGCAATATGAACGTCTCTCTAAGACACGAGCAGGAAGACTTATTCTAGAGCGACTAGGCATAACGTATCACATGCAACACGGCGTTAAGGTGGACATTCCAAAAGAGACCAGGGAAACAATGATGATACCACCCTTGCCAAAAAACATGCACCCCGAACACAATAAAGCTAGACGAGAGACAAGAGCAAAACAAATACAAAAAAAGTTCGGTAACGACAAGGACGCAGTTTTTGTAGACGCTGCTCGATACAAGCGCAAACGGGGGTTTACCGTAGCCGTAATCGATAGCAACAAACGCTGTACGACATGCGCAACGATACGCACCACAAGTACCGAGACAGCGGAAGAGGTAGCCATAGCGCTCGCTGTAGCTCAGACAAACGCAACCGTGATAGTCAGTGACTCTCAAACGGCAGTAAGAAACTTTTCCAACGGCCGCATCTCCCCGGAGGCACTACTTATTCTCAAAGGAGGGTGTCGAACAAGCCCCAGAAATACATATATTATATGGACACCTGCTCATGCCATCGCGGTGGACAGCAACAACGGGGCTGTACATGACGCAGCTCGAGGGCTCACCGACCGAGCTGCCCTCTCAAGTGCCGCCCCAGCCTCCTCCGGTGATTACGGCGTGGCAGACGAGTGGGAGTGGGAAGACAGAATGACCAGATACAATGAAATTACAAAACATTATAGATTACAGAGGGGCATATTCCCGCCCCCTCACCCAAAATTAACAAATAGACAGTCTGTCGAATGGCGGCAGTTACAAACTAGGACATATCTGAATCCTGTACTATCGCACATTATATATCCTGATATATACAAAACGGACAGGTGCAAGCGTTGCGACTCCAGAGCCACTCTGGAGCATATGTTATGGGAATGTAGAGAAATTAGTACTCATAACAAGTATGCGGCCTCTGCTGACAGCCTTCGCGCGCGCAGGGAAGCCGCAATGGTCAGTTCCGTCCTCGAAGACCAAATGTGGGCCGTCCAGCGGGCCAAGGAAGCCGCCAGGATTAAAGGACTCCTGGCCGTAACCTAGGCGGGGACCGACAATCGCCCACCCCATCTACTCGTATAGGACTCTGAATAAAGTTCTTTCTCCATTACTTCAAGAAACGCTTACAAACGTGGCTACCTTAACATGCTACGAAGCACATAGCAGCAAAATCGAGGGAACGGGTTTATGCACTCTCGTAAGGAAGCGTCTCATGTTCGTTGACCACGAACTAAACAGCGTCGAGATGAATCACGCTCTCGCCGAACTGGTCCCCACTGAACGGAGGAAAGAAAGCATATTCTTATTGAACGTTCATACCAGCCCGTCGAAGCAGCGTCAACAAGTTACAGCATTGCTTCAGAAGACGCTCGAGGTATCCAGGTCTCAGGCGCTTATTGTAGGGGGGTGATTTCAATGCGGCCGACACCGCGTGGGGTTACCGATACAGCCCGGTCAAGGGAAGACAACTGCACCAAGGCACGCAGGAACTCGACCTCACTTAAAATTGGGGGACTTTTAAGCTTCGCCTTTAAGAGTTGAACCAAATAGCGAAATCCGGCCCTTAGGGCGTCCTTCAACGGCGAAATGCATACTTATTATTATTGTTACCACATATGTAATTTAGGTATGGGCACCAGTGTAGCGGGGAACAGGGTGGTGGCAAAGAAGAGGACGTTCTGTTGGTGGCAAAAGCTCGCAGGTGCGCGTTCACAGCTGTATACCGTCGACTCGACCGTTACGTCGGCTCTGAATAAACAAACCCCTGTCGTAGGCGTAACAGAGTGGTGGAGGTGCGGGGTACGGCACGTCGACGTACCATGGAGCCACAGCTGTTCGGAGTCCGCCGGAGGCATCGTCTTGCCGGTCTGCTGACAGTCATCATGGCCCAGAGTGAAGGTAAGGAATCAACTGTCTCAACTTCGCGCAGGTCTACGCTGGCTACACCTAGGCATCACTGCATGCAACCCCGCCCGTTCGCGGGAATGGCAGGAGAAGATGTGGACGCGTGGCTAACGCACTACAAAAGGGTGAGCCTACAACCACTGGAACTCTATCAATCAGCTGGATAACGTCGCGCTGTTTCTCACGGACACTGCCTATATGTGGTATGAAAACTAAAAAGAGTCCATGACATTATGGGCTCTTTTTGCTCAAGAACTGAAGAAGTCTTTTGGTGACTCCGACTCAAAGAAGAAAAGCGCTGAGCGGACTCTTGCTGGAAGAGCCGAGACTCCTGGAGAAACGTGCTATGCTTATATAAAGGACGTTATTAAGCTTTGCAATGTTATAAACCCGCAGATGTCTGAAGAAGATATGGTCGGACACTTCTTGAAAGGCATAGCAGAAGACGTTTACAACTTTCTGGTAGGCAGCGATGACATCACCTCTGTCTCCAACGTCCAACATCACTGCCGCAGGTTTGAAAAATTGAAGACTCGTCGCATTGCCCCGAAATTTGGTAAGCTAGCAAATGTGCCAACAGTCACCAGCGTTGACGTGAGCCCGCCCATCGACCTTGCCGCTACTATTCAGGCAATTGTGCGTGAAGAGCTGCAACGACAAGGTGGTGGGGTTGACGAAACCATTCCTCATCCAATCCACCCTACTACACGGCGGCGCCATTAGCTGCTTTGCCACCATCAGTATGTGGCAAAGTATGGTATGAATCACTCCGTGGCCACTTCGTGACTCATTCGGGGCCGACCAGCGATATGGCCAATGTTTTCGTCAGGGCCCCGCCACACAGAGATGGGCAGCCCCCGCTTAGCAAGCTCGTCACCGACCCTTCACAGCTGAGCGGTCAATGCCGAATTTGGTAGATGCGAAGCTAGAGAATTGACCCCGAGTGCACCATGAGCGTGGCATGTAGTCATGACTAGTCATAACACAAAAATTATGACATGCGAGTCAGGATTTTTACGTTAGGGTCTGTCATTTATGTCGCTATGCAGTGATGTCATACCATGCCAGTTTCGCAACATGTCTTGTGAACAAAACCACCGCTAAAGAAGCAACACAATGAAAAGTAAATCATAACATTCATGACATACATATCATGATTTTCATATTACGATATAGTCGAATAAGCGTTCTTCGTATAGTCATGTAATGGCACACCAAGTGTGGCATCGATACCCTTATTGAAGCAAACAGGAAAACTAAAAGTAGTAAGCGGCTAGATAGATAGATAGATAGATAGATAGATAGATAGATAGATAGATAGATAGATAGATAGATAGATAGATAGATAGATAGATAGATAGATAGATAGATAGATAGATAGATAGATAGATAGATAGATAGATAGATAGATAGATAGATAGATAGATAGATAGATATGCTCAATGTCGCTTAAGTGCGCTAAGAAATGCTTCGCGTTTAAAATGTGAAGGAAAAGGTGCAATCTGCTTTGGAGCGCTTTTCCCCGTTTTCCGTCGCCTTTTTCTGTGAGTGTACCGTCAGACAAAGTTATCAGTAGTGCAATATTAAAGGTGCAATGGGTGCTCGAGCTGCTCGTGGAAACAGAGTGGGAGAATAAATTGAGAGAAGGGCAGGGCGGTCCACCAGAATTGTAGCACCCTGTTTTCTCGGGTCAAATTAAGCATGAGAATGGCACGCGTGTGGGCTCTCACCGAGGTACACTATGGCTGGCCGTGTGGGTGCGACCGGCTGGGTTATGTTGCGACTCTTCGCCAGGCGCCCTTTTTCGGTCGGCCAACTAAAAAGCGCTGATATTCCAGAGTGTCTTAGCATTATTACGTTTCTCCTGAATGGTTTCACTGGGTCTAACTATTGCAAAAGTGGTTTGCAAGACTCTCAGCATTCTCTGGCTGAAAATTTTAGGATAGACTGGAACAAAAAAAATTGGGGGATCCTTAAGCATCGCTTTTAAGAGTTGAAGCGATAGCGAAATCAGGCCTCTAGTGCACATTTCAAGTGCTAGTTGCATATCTAATAATATGTTTTGTTACATACACACGCACGCACACAAACACGCACACAGTAGATTAGAACCACGCGCTATTATCGCTGAATAGGCTCGTTTTCGTCACGACACCTGTCAAAAAATTTCGTTAAAGGGGCCCTGAAACTTTTTTTCAAGTAACCACGGAACTCCTTTACTAGAAAAGCTTATTCCATCACGAATTAACAGCTTCAAAAATTTAAAGAGCCCGTCCAGTGAGAGTGGAGTTACAAATGTTGGTCGCATGATGCAATGGCAATATATCTTCCCTCGTCCCGAAGAAAGCGCTGGAAGCATAGCAAGAAGAGGTGACAGGGCAAAGAAACTACCGCGCTTCGTGACCTTGAGCACTTTTTTTTCTTCAAACGCGTGGCTTTTCCAGTGTGATTGCACGCGCACGCGTGGAGAAGTAGTGGCCTCCCGCGGCTTGATTTTTCGGTCACAGACACACAGATGATTTTTCGCTCACAACCAACGAGGCCGACGCCGGGTTTTCTGTGACACGAGCTCTCTAACGCTATCGCGTTAAAAAAAAGGATAGTATTTTTAACTGGTTTACATTTTCTTATTCACAAAAAAGCTTGGTTATGGACTGCACGAGAAATATTATTGATCCCTCTATCAAAGCTATTGGTGCATCATCAAAGTAATAAGTGTCCTTGCAGCAATGTTTTATTGTTTGCTGTACAATGTTATGAGAACTCATACAATATATGTCGGTGTTTAAGAGCTGCCTCACTTTTTAAGGGACATTTTTCACGTTGACGCTCAGTGATACATATCGATCCCAACGACTAATGTTCAAAGCTAACTATTCCAAAATGATTAAACAAGCCCTTGTCGCCATGAATGCCTTCCTTGCCGTAGCAACCACTGAAAGTGGTACTAAAGAAAACGATCCACTTGCCAGCAGAGCGCGACTGTTTTGTGAGCCGAAATTCCGCTCAGGTCGCCTACTCGTGGCATGTTAGAGGGTTTGAATGCCACCGTCAGATTGGAGGGAAAGGCAATGAACGTTATGCTTCTTCCGTAAGCCAGCCACGAATTTCCGCTAGGCAAGCGTAAAGGCGCATTCAGATTTGGCCTCGAAGACAGAGAAACCGGCGAAACTTTCCGGAAACTGGCTTGTTTCACTGCCCAAGCAGCTGGAAAACCACGCTGCGCGGCCGGCGCGCAATATTCGGTCCGAGAGCGATTTTCTCGCCGCGCGAAACTGGATTTCGTTTCCTCTCCACAGCCTTGGCTGCACTAGATCAAACCACGTGACCTAACCAGCCGGCCACGTGACCTATCCACGTGACCTAACCAGATTCAACATAGTGGCACAGGCGTCAGTGGTGGTTGGTATCGGCTAAAATCAAAAACTGCCCGTGCAGCACGACGAAGCTTGAAGGCCTCAACAAGGACGCGTTCATCGAGAGCCTGGCTTGGATTACAATCGCAAAGAACTCTGGAAGTAGACGGTGCAGCGGCAGCGAGTCGGCATGCCCCAACGAGTCTTGCGTTTGTGTACCGTCAGCTGAATGCGCCGCCGCCGCTGCCGGAGCATTCGCTCGTGTATTTTCTGCTAGCTTATCTCCGAAAACAGAGTTTAAAAAGGTGCGAGCTGTTTCTTTCCATTACTTTGCGTGAATAACTAGAATTTGGTATGAACTTTATTTCTCAGAAAGCAGGCGAAATTGAATTATATGTCAAGGTATCGGCGGTAGCGGCGGCGAGATAGGGCAGAACTAATGTTGACATCTCTGACGCTCGCGGTAAGGTTTTCCAGCCGCTCTGGGGGACTCACTGCTAGGAGGCCAACGTCAGTGTATGCCTGTAACGTCGGCTCCGACAAACGGTGCGTTGTACTTCTACCCAACCAGTCCTATGGTCACTAACCTGCTAGAACAGTGACATAAGGGCCGACAGAGACAACGCCCATTCTGGGCCAGCTTCAACTTTCTGTGTGCAACGGGCACTTAGTGAATCCAGACGCCGAGCACCGAGCTAAGCCTCTCTGTGACTCCGCTCCTTCGTCGACACTGCTAGCGACGCCTCCCGTTATTATGTAAGTAACGATTGAAGGCAACACTATCTCTGCTGAAGAGTTTCAGGCCGGAAATTGGACACCAGCTCTTTACAAAGCCTATTGGTCTCGACCAGCCTGTTCACAGAAACCACTTTTGCGACCCAACGCTACCTTCGAGGCGGCCAACCCGAACGCCAGGAACATCACGTGCGTCGAAGCAGCCGCAACTGGCCGAGGCAAGACGTCGACCCACGTACCACCTGCTACGAGGGAGACGCGCATCATTGTACAACGCAGCAAGCAACTGCAACCACTCCCACCAAATGCTCTTCGCGTCGTCGTTCGTCCGCGAGGTAAACTGTGACTCGGCGATGTCCCAACGCCTCGTCTCATGAGAGAGAGAGAATTAACTTTAATAAAGGTCTTGAAGGGGACTGCGCACCCCTTACGGGGGCCAGCCCGGTGGCTCCGCCCATGTGGGGACTGGGAGTCGGAGCTCGCCAGCCACATTTTGGGCCTTCTGGACGGCCTGGTGTTGAAGGGCCCTGTCGGGGCTCCTGAGGTGGTTGAACCAGTCATCCTCGGTGGCAGGGGACCCGAAGCTAGCGTTTAGCGCGGGACACTGCCACAGCATGTGAATTAAATCGCACCTTCAATTTTGGCATTTGGGGCATTCTGGCCTTATATCTGGTAGGTATTTACTGCAGATATAGGGGCTGGGGTAACTGTGCGTTTGCAGCAGTCGAAGCGTTAATTGTTGTGCTTTGTTTAGTGCTGAGTGAGGTGAGGGGCATTCCTTTCTAAATAACTTATAGTACGAGCAAATTTCATGATATGATAGGAGTGGCTCCCGGTGCGTGTTGGTGTCCCCGGCCAGTGAGCCGGACCGCGACCCCCCGTGGCACGTAAGATCACGCGCGAGGTTATGGGCCACCTCATTACCGTTGGGGACCCCTGGTTGAACGCTGATCTCTTCATGACCAGGGAACCATTGTATATGCTTGTCTACAGTTATCTGAACAGATGCTAGAACTCTTAATGCCACCAGGCAAAGTGTACCGCGGCGGTATGCCAGTGCAGCAGGTTTAGAGTCGGTAAATATTGTGTCGCGCTGAGGGAGTGCTAGAGCAAGGGCAAAATTCTGGCAGCGGCAGCGGTGGCGTGTGAACGATACCTGATCAACTCTTCTACGATTTTGCAGACTGCGGGGAGGCGTGCTGCGCCGTGGCTGCCATCAGAGGTGCGAAACATCACAGAAGACGCATCTTTCCGCTCCGTGAGCCAGCTTCACTGCAAACCTGCGTTGTTGGCCCTGCCATCTACCAGTGCTGCCCAAAAACTTTGACTTCTTATCGCTGGCATCTCGGGGGGCGGTGCTGCCGCGTCTACCGGAGCGAGGATCATTCTGGCAGCGGCAGCGGCGGCGTGTGAACGATACCTGATCAACTCTTCTACAATTTTGCAGACTGCGGGGAGGCGTGCTGCGCCGTGGCTGCCATCAGAGGTGCGAAACATCACAGAAGACGCATCTTTCCGCTCCGTGAGCCAGCTTCACTGCAAACCTGCGTTGTTGGCCCTGCCATCTACCAGTGCTGCCCAAAAACTTTGACTTCTTATCGCTGGCATCACGGGGGGGCGGTGCTGCCGCGTCTACCGGAGCGAGGATCATTCTGGCAGCGGCAGCGGCGGCGTGTGAACGATACCTGGTCAACTCTTCTACAGTTTTGCAGACTGCGGGGAGGCGTGCTGCGCCGTGGCTGCCATCAGAGGTGCGAAACATCACAGAAGACGCATCTTTCTGCTCCGTGAGCCGGCTTCACTGCAAACCTGCGTTGTTGGCCCTGCCATCTACCAGTGCTGCCCAAAAACTTTGACTTCTTATCGCTGGCATCACGGGGGGCGGTGCTGCCGCGTCTACCGGAGCGAGGATCATTCTGGCAGCGGCAGCGGCGGCGTGTGAACGATACCTGATCAACTCTTCTACGATTTTGCAGACTGCGGGGAGGCGTGCTGCGCCGTGGCTGCCATCAGAGGTGCGAAACATCACAGAAGACGCATCTTTCTGCTCCGTGAGCCAGCTTCACTGCAAACCTGCGTTGTTGGCCCTGCCATCTACCAGTGCTGCCCAAAAACTTTGACTTCTTATCGCTGGCATCACGGGGGGCGGTGCTGCCGCGTCTACCGGAGCGAGGATCATTCTGGCAGCGGCAGCGGCGGCGTGTGAACGATACCTGATCAACTCTTCTACGATTTTGCAGACTGCGGGGAGGCGTGCTGCGCCGTGGCTGCCATCAGAGGTGCGAAACATCACAGAAGACGCATCTTTCCGCTCCGTGAGCCAGCTTCACTGCAAACCTGCGTTGTTGGCCCTGCCATCTACCAGTGCTGCCCAAAAACTTTGACTTCTTATCGCTGGCATCACGGGGGGCGGTGCTGCCGCGTCTACCGGAGCGAGGATCATTCTGGCAGCGGCAGCGGCGGCATGTGAACGATACCTGATCAACTCTTCTACAATTTTGCAGACTGCGGGGAGGCGTGCTGCGCCGTGGCTGCCATCAGAGGTGCGAAACATCACAGAAGACGCATCTTTCCGCTCCGTGAGCCAGCTTCACTGCAAACCTGCGTTGTTGGCCCTGCCATCTACCAGTGCTGCCCAAAAACTTTGACTTCTTATCGCTGGCATCACGGGGGGGGCGGTGCTGCCGCGTCTACCGGAGCGAGGATCATTCTGGCAGCGGCAGCGGCGGCGTGTGAACGATACCTGATCAACTCTTCTACAGTTTTGCAGACTGCGGGGAGGCGTGCTGCGCCGTGGCTGCCATCAGAGGTGCGAAACATCACAGAAGACGCATCTTTCCGCTCCGTGAGCCAGCTTCACTGCAAACCTGCGTTGTTGGCCCTGCCATCTACCAGTGCTGCCCAAAAACTTTGACTTCTTATCGCTGGCATCACGGGGGGCGGTGCTGCCGCGTCTACCGGAGCGAGGATCATTCTGGCAGCGGCAGCGGCGGCGTGTGAAAGATACCTGATCAACTCTTCTACAATTTTGCAGACTGCGGGGAGGCGTGCTGCGCCGTGGCTGCCATCAGAGGTGCGAAACATCACAGAAGACGCATCTTTCCGCTCCGTGAGCCAGCTTCACTGCAAACCTGCGTTGTTGGTCCTGCCATCTACCAGTGCTGCCCAAAAACTTTGACTTCTTATCGCTGGCATCACGGGGGGGGCGGTGCTGCCGCGTCTACTGGAGCGAGGATCATTCTGGCAGCGGCAGCGGTGGCGTGTGAACGATACCTGATCAACTCTTCTACAATTTTGCAGACTGCGGGGAGGCGTGCTGCGCCGTGGCTGCCATCAGAGGTGCGAAACATCACAGAAGACGCATCTTTCCGCTCCGTGAGCCAGCTTCACTGCAAACCTGCGTTGTTGGCCCTGCCATCTACCAGTGCTGCCCAAAAACTTTGACTTCTTATTGCTGGCATCACGGGGGGCGGTGCTGCCGCGTCTACCGGAGCGAGGATCATTCTGGCAGTGGCAGCGGCGGCGTGTGAACGATACCTGATCAACTCTTCTACAGTTTTGCAGACTGCGGGGAGGCGTGCTGCGCCGTGGCTGCCATCAGAGGTGCGAAACATCACAGAAGACGCATCTTTCCGCTCCGTGAGCCAGCTTCACTGCAAACCTGCGTTGTTGGCCCTGCCATCTACCAGTGCTGCCCAAAAACTTTGACTTCTTATCGCTGGCATCACGGGGGGCGGTGCTGCCGCGTCTACCGGAGCGAGGATCATTCTGGCAGCGGCAGCGGCGGCGTGTGAAAGATACCTGATCAACTCTTCTACAATTTTGCAGACTGCGGGGAGGCGTGCTGCGCCGTGGCTGCCATCAGAGGTGCGAAACATCACAGAAGACGCATCTTTCCGCTCCGTGAGCCAGCTTCACTGCAAACCTGCGTTGTTGGTCCTGCCATCTACCAGTGCTGCCCAAAAACTTTGACTTCTTATCGCTGGCATCACGGGGGGGGGCGGTGCTGCCGCGTCTACTGGAGCGAGGATCATTCTGGCAGCGGCAGCGGTGGCGTGTGAACGATACCTGATCAACTCTTCTACAATTTTGCAGACTGCGGGGAGGCGTGCTGCGCCGTGGCTGCCATCAGAGGTGCGAAACATCACAGAAGACGCATCTTTCCGCTCCGTGAGCCAGCTTCACTGCAAACCTGCGTTGTTGGCCCTGCCATCTACCAGTGCTGCCCAAAAACTTTGACTTCTTATTGCTGGCATCACGGGGGGCGGTGCTGCCGCGTCTACCGGAGCGAGGATCATTCTGGCAGTGGCAGCGGCGGCGTGTGAACGATACCTGATCAACTCTTCTACAATTTTGCAGGTTGGTTTGGCGGCTTATGCCGACCACAACTTCGCCTAAATTGCATGCCGTTGCTGTCGCTGCCCCAAGTGTGCTGTCACAAGTGTGCTACCTCTCTGTTTGCTAGCAGTGCTTTGAAGTCGTTTTCTACACCTCTCAAAGTTCTTCTCGTGCTGCCGGTGTCCCTCGTTGAGGTATGGGGGAGCGAAATGCTAGCGGCCATCAGGACGTGACGAAGGCGTTTGCTGAAAAGCAACCAAACAGTATTAAGGAGGTCGTAAAGGTTTTGGGCGATTTGGTAGCCAAGCTTGACGTCTTTTCGAGTGACGTAAAAAATGAGGTAGCAAAGGTGGCAACTTCCAATGCGGAAATTCGTACCGAGCTGGGCGATATTCACAAATCTATGAAATTTATGAACGACTGCTTTGAGAACTTCAAAAAAGATGTCGATGGTTTTCGTCGTGAGATTGCTGAGGTAAAGACCCGAAATGAAGAATGCTGCAAACAAAATCAGGAGTTAAGGAAGGAGCTTGCTGTGGTTAGGAAAGAATTGGTTGATCTTAAGCAGTATAGCCGGAATATGAACGTGGAAATTCAAGGTCTACCGGTGGCGCCTAACGAAGACTTGGAGGCAGTCGTTGAAGACATTGCTAAGTGCCTTGAAGTCGAAGTTAGCAAAGACGACATTGACGTCGCTCATCGGGTGCCAACGAAAAAAAAGGATCAGTTCAATGTAATAGTCAAATTTCGAACAAGACGTGCACGAGACAGTTTGCTCGAAGCCACTAGAAAAAAGAAACTGCAGACGGGTCTTCTCGGTTTTGACCGTGACCTCCCGCTCTACTTAAATGAGCACCTTTGTGTTGAAAACAAAATACTGCTGGGCAAGGCTCGTCAGGCGAAGCGCGATAAAGACTGGAAGTTTGTTCGGGTATCCCAGGGCAGAATTCTCATGCGGAAGGCAGAAAAGTCACCTGTACTGCATATCACCTGCGATGCCGACCTTGCCAAAGGGTTTAAATTGATCCTGAAATATGCTAGATTGCTTGCCCTTTTCCGATCGCATCAGAGCTTGTAGAGAAAAACTGCATTTGTCAAACCTGCCTTTGCTGCTCTTGTGACTTGCGTGAAAACTGTAACATCACCCCGGTGAAATACGCAAAAATTGAATCTGTTCTTTGTATGCAGATAATTTCTGAACATGTGAAGGGCGCTGTAATACTGTCGGTTCCTTCGTTATCCCAATTATTCTGTGAATTATGCCACATCTTTGCTTTAGAATTGAGCTCTGTTTTTCGTGTTCGTTTTCGGTTTTTTGCATATATACGCCCCCTAATATTCCTGCTTATGGTGTGTAGCCTGGTCTATGTGTCAAGTACATATGACAAAGCACGACAACCAGTCGCTGTTCAAGAGCAAGTAAGACAAAGAATGCTTCGGCTAACGAAAACTCTCAACAATAATGGCCACAGTTAAGTACGATACTTTGATCAATTGAAAAATCAACCAATCCTGTGTGACACATTTTTTGCTGTTTCCACCTCAACGCGCAATCGGCCGTTAATAAGTCGGCAACCCTCGAACAACTGTTTAATGAGCTTGACATGATGGATGTTTTTATGTTAACTGAATCTTGGTATACCTGTCCGGAACAAGTTATTCAGCTTCCAAATTATAACTCTTATTTTTTAAATAGAACAGCTGGTGCCGGTGGTGTAGTTTGTGTCTTGGAAAAAAAATCAATTGCTTGTGACCCCTTGCTTGAATTTTGTGAACTTACACCTGATTATGAACTTTTTTGTACACTATCGGGCTGCATGGTTATTGTGGTTTGTTACCGTCCTCCTGCTGGTCGTATCATGAATTTTCTTTCATTTTTAGATTAATTTTTGAATTATGTAAATCTCAAAAAATATCACGTGGTGTTAGGAGGTGATTTTAATATAAATTTGCTTTCTGATAGTAACGTTACCAGAGATTTTCTTGCAGTTATTTCAGCCAATGGCTGCGCCAATTCCGTTACTAAACCAACAAGAATTACACCTACAACCGAATCTCTTATTGACCTTTTTATTACAAACTTTGACGAGAATCGTTATATAACTTCCGTGGTTGGCTACGGTATTAGCGACCACTTTCCAGTTCTATTCACCGTTAAAACACAAGTAAACAAGACGGTGCCGAGGCGGCGTCTAGTACAACGCATTACCCGAAATGGACTCGAGGCCTTTAGAGAGGCAGTTGCTTGTGTGAATTGGGCTCACGTCGTCGCCATGACGGATGCAAACGTCGCATACAACACTTTTTTGGAAAATTTGTAGAAATATACAATACCTATTTTCCAACCCGCGCCTGTTTTTCATCTAAAAAAGCAAAAGAAGGGTGGATTACGTCAAGCTTATTGAAAAAAATTCGGAAGAAAAATCAAATGTACAAAAAATTTGTTGAACATCGTAATCAAGAACTATTTTCGCAGTTTAAACTATACAGAAATAAACTCAACAAAGAATTACAACAGGCAAGAGATGCGTACTATTACGCTCTGTTTGAATCCTGTCAAGATGACGTGAAAAAAATATGGACACAAATAAATACGGTAGTTTTGCAGTCGAACAATGTCATAGCTCCCGTTGAGATCGTTGTTGATGGAGCTAGCGTCACGGGCAAAGACATGTGTGATGCCTTTAACGATCATTTCGTTAGCCGCAGGACTGAATGTGCTGCACCGCCAAATGAAAACTCCTATTTTTATAACAGTAATTGCATGTCTATGAACCCAGTGACATGCTCAGAAGTTTATTCTGTTTTTATGAATATGAAAAATTCTCAAAGCTGGGATGCAGATGACGTCCAGATAAAGCCGGTGAAATACGTCCTTGATATATTAACCCCAATACTTACAGACATCTTTAACCTCTGCCTTAATTTAGGCGTTTTTCCCACCGAAATGCAAAAGGCAAAAGTGTCCGCCCTCTTTAAAAAGGGAGACAGGAGATGTGCGTCAAACTATCGACCCGTGTCAATATTGCCGGTATTTTCTAAAGGGCTTGAAAAAATAATTCAGACTCGGATGTCATCATTTTGTAAAACTCATAAATTAATTTCTGACGATCAATACGGCTTTGTAACACACAAATCTACGGAATTAGCACTACTTCAACAAAAAGAATACATATTACGTTCCTTTGAAGAAAAGAAAGTTGTTCTAAGCGTGTTCATAGATTTTTCTCAGGCATTCGATTGCATTAATCACAACGTACTTTTATCGAAACTTCATAGGTATGGCTTCCGCGGTTGTGTTCACTCTTTACTCGCCTCTTACTTAGCCAGTCGCACACAGTATGTTTGTATTGATACCCACAAATCATCTGTTGAGCCTATAATAGCTAGAGTTCCACAGGGGAGTATATTAGGACCTTTGTTGTTTAATTTATAAATTAATGATATTTTAAGCTTATGTCAACAAGCTAAGTGCATTTTGTATGCCGATGATATGACCATACTTTTTTCGTTGGACTCGTCTGACCAGATCGGAAGGGAAACTAACGCTGTCTTGCAGTCTATTAAATGCTGGTCAATTACTAATCGAATAAAAATAAACACAAACAATTCTAAAGCTATACTGTTTCGACCCCAAAATAAACAAATCATTGTTCCGCAGTATGTTAAATTTGGTTCTGACTCAAATAAAATCGTGGAATGCCTGAAGGTATTAGGAGTGCACTTCAGTAGTCACCTTACTTGGGATGACCACGTTAATTCTGTAATGATAAAATTGTCTCGCATTGCAGGAATTCTTAGCAAACACCGCCACTTAATTTCACTTAAAGTTAAGTTACTGCTTTATAAATCTTTGTTTGAATCTTATCTAAATTACGCTCACCTAGTTTGGGGAACTACTACGCTTGCTAATAAAAATAGACTTAATTTATTGCAAAAAAAAATTGTTGCGTTCCATTTGGAATTTGAGCTTCTCGGCCCACACTGATCATTTATTTCATAAATACTGCATTACCAAAATTTTCGATCTTTATATTGTAAGATTAGCTCTTAGCTTCAAGAAAGAACTAGCGAAAAATTGCAAAAATTTATCTGAGCTGGCCTGCCTTTGCCCGAATGCGCCTGTATACACTTGCAGAAACACTGAACGATGGCACGTGCCCACCTTTCGTACATCATACGGTCTGCAAACATTATCTAATACTTTGCCGCGCTTACTGAACAAACTGGAAGCAAGAAACATAGATATGACGCGTACTTCCAAAAAGGAAGTACGTAGATTGATAGCGTCATCCTGGTAAGGTTTCTCTTTTTTTTCTTTTTTTGTTTTACGTCGCCCATTTTGTTATCGCCAAGTGTCTATCGATTCTGCCTTGCCGACCTTCGTTACAGACCTTCTTTTTACTCCTTTTCTTTGCTACTCTAATTTTTCGCGCCCTCAACAACAAACATTACTTTTTTTTCCTGTGTGTACAGTTTTATGCATTATGCATCCAATTTTTCGGGCCTTCAATTACTAGCCGTTGGTTTTCCTATGTGTAACATTTTAGTGCATATGCATCTCAGTGTGGGTGATACCCTGATTGGTGTAACCATTTTCTTTTTTTCGAAGCGCTTATTCCTGTTCGTTTGTGTGCAGTAGCTCATATGTATACTTTTTATTATCAGTCTTTCTTTTACCGGTGCATCTTTTTTTTGTAAATTGACACTATTTGCACTTTTGTATGTTTCAGTAATGCCTCGTCGTTTCTCTTTATCTTGTTTGTAGCGTTCCCATGTTTTTCGAATACAATATCGTTTCTTTGTTTAGTTGTTAGCGTGCATATATTTTTACTTGCATATTTTTGTTATCGCAATAGAATTGCGATACTTTGGTGTGTTGTGTCTATTACTGTAAATTGTTGTGTCTATTACTGTAAATTCCTACAGCATGCATAACTGCCGTCTGCTGCTGACGTTTGAATTGGGCTGACGGGCCTGTCAAGCTGCTGGTATGCAGCTTTTGTCGTCAGCCTTTCAATGTATTTACGATAAATAAATAAAGAATACCTCACAGCTAAAAAAAATGGCCACTTGATCAGCCTCGCCCTCGACTCATGAAGGCAGTGCAGGCTTCACTCCAAATCGCTCTACCTGATGAGTTATGTCTGCGCACACACCCCACCAATAATACATTCACTGCAACTACAACACACTCTGCAGCAGCTGAGCTCCTGAAGACATTGACTTCACTCACCATTGGCGACCATGCTTAACCCTGCGTGGCTTGCGTCGCACCCCCCCCCCCCCCAGGAACTACAAAAGGAGTTATCTCAAACGCGTTTGACAAAGAGACCCCAACCCAGCTGTACGAAGACCCGGTCGAACGGAATCCCGAATACTAAATACTAGCAGCTCAACGAATTGGGAAGACGCACTCCATTCTCATCACCTTTAACGCCAAAGAGGTACCACATTCCAATTAATACATGAGAGCCATTCACTGCTGCACTCTGAACCGCGGTAGTTCGGATGCCAGTACGAATTGCAGACTACCGGGCCATAGTCATGACGTATGCCCAAGCCCCAAGACTAATCTTTGCTCACGCTGTGGCGTCCAATATCCACCCCAAGAACCTCCTTGCACGCCTAAGTGCATTCTGTGCGAGGGCTCTCATTTTACCGGCACTGGATCATGCAACAGACAAGACAACCTCAAACGCAGCGACAAGAACCGGCTCCACAAGGGGACAACTTCCTGTTGTGACCGGCGCCCGAGCTGACGAGGGAGCGGCGCTCCTTTAATCTCCAAACAAGTAACCGAACGACCGGCTGCCTACTGTTAGGACCGGCGCCAGGTCTGACAATGGATCGGCGTTCCTTTTGATGTTCCTTTTGAGTCGCCAAACGGGTTGGCGGCCTGTGTCCGCCATGTATTGTTCCCACCTGGCCGGAGGGTGCGGCGTCCTGCCGCCGCGGCGCCGTGAGCAGTTCGGGAGACCACCGGTGCAGCTTCTTCTTTGGAAGATGACGGCGGCGGCGGCGGCCGGGAATCGTCCCGCTAATTGAACGAGTCGTTCGGCACCCTTTGAAGCTTGTTTACGGCGGCCCTTTCGATGGATGCAGTCATCAACTCCAGACCCCTCGCCCAGCGACACACCTTGACGGGGGGGGAGCCGCGTTCGTGCCACATGGCCGTGCGGTGACCACGCTTCAATTTTGAACGTTCACGTGGACCGTGCGTGCTCGTCACCCTCGCGGGTAATGTGTGATCCGTGGTTGGACGGTGCCCTCTGTACGCGGTCCCCGATCTAGGGATCTGGGGAGGACAGACCCTTTATAATGAGCCCCCACGGCTCATTCGGTGTGCTTTTTTTTCGAGAAGAGAACCAGGCAGAACAGAGCAGAACCATGTAGAACCAAGCACCATGTAGCGCTATGTTAGGAGTCATGTAGAGGCCTGCCACGTTTGAGGGCTCACCGTGTAGGGAGTTCGCAATGTATATATTGTAAATAAACCCTCTTCAAGTCTCTCTTCCTCCTGCCTCGACAACTTCATCCCGGACCTCCGGTGTCTGGAAACCCCGGTCGCAACAACTGGTTGGCAGCGGTGGGATACGAGTCTGCGACGGAGAGCGACATGTACCGGAGGCCAGCCGAAAGCCCTGGAACTCGGCGGGATCGAAGCAGCGTACCACCACCGCACGTAATGGGGTGAGTGCCTGGCTTTGTGCTTGAGATATATCGAGTCTTTTAGCCTAGATTCGTTAAAAGATAGATATAACCAACAACTGCCTGGCCACTGTGGTTGTTATCTCAGCACAGGGCAGCACTGGATGATTATCTGAGCAAGTACGCTAAAGCAGGAAAGCTTAGATTATTCAATAGGAACAAGTGGTAATGTTTCAAAATTTCTAAGGGTACGTTGCGGGTTAAATTTTAGGATGTTGTAAAATGCAGGAGTGAAAAATTAACAGGAAACAAGTAGAGAGGGATGTTGGCCACGTAGTGCTACTTGGGTGCTTAAGCTTGTGGTCTCCGCTGTGAGATTTGCCAGGCTTCAATTTCTCTAGACCCAGAATTGAAACGCTGGTGGGTTTGTGTTTTGTCACAGCTGAGCCAAAGCAAAGTAGTCGCCATGGATCTTACGAGATTGACGAGAGAGAACCTGCTGAACCTGTGTTGGGATCTGGAGCTAGATTTTAATGATGATATGCCTGCTTCTAAACTCCGCGAAGTGATTCTCGAAAGCAATAGTGACAATGAGGAAATCGAGCACTTCGGGAATATGTACTTATTGGACCAGGAGGAGGAAGTAAAAAGGGCGCAAAGAAAGGAAAGATGGCGCCAGGAGGAATTGGAAGCTGAGCGCAGGCATGAAGAACATATGGAAGTACAAAGGGCGCAAAGAAAGGAAAGATGGCGCCAGGAGGAATTGGAAGCTGAGCGCAGGCATGAAGAACATATGAAAAGGTTGCAGGAATTAGACGAAGAGATAGATAGGATTCGGCGTAGAGGGGTGGCATTGCAGCAGAGTGGTCAATCCGTAGATGTAGCGCACGAGCGGTGCAAGGTAGCGGCGGTGCCGTTTAAGGTTGAAGAGAAGGCTACAGGTCAGAAAGTTGTAGATGTAGCGCACGAACGGTGCGATGTAACGGCGGTGCCGTTTACAACTGAAGCGGAGGCTACATGTCTGATATCTGTAGATATAGCGGCGGTGCCGTTTGAGGCCGAAGAAAAGGCTAGTGCCTGTAAGGGAATGGAACAGGTTTTAACCCATTCTGAGGGAAAAGAGCTCGCGGTCGCAGCAGGGTGTGAGGGTTCCGTGGTGGTGGAAACGGAGTTAAGATTAACAGAGTGTTCCATCGAACCTTGCAGCCCTGTAGACCATGTTGATGAGCATCAGAGGCGGACGAAAGGCTCCAGGTTTGGCACCAAGGAATGTGCCAAACGGAGAAAGCGTCCGAAAAACAGAAGCGCGGCAAGGCTCGCGATCAGCGCGGCGCGTTTGACGAGGACCTTCAAACGGCGTGGCGGATTCGCGAGGAAAAGGCCCGTTGTCTTCTCTGACTGGCTCGAATCGCATGCGTCTAAGCGGCCGGAGAGTGAGGAAAAGAAAAGCGCAATCTACGCGGCCGCGGTCTAGCGATGAACTGATAAGTGATCATCAGGACTGGGCGCGCGAGACGGCGGAGGAGCATATCGGTGATGAAGAACGTCAGAGTAGGACGAAAGGCTCCCAGGTCCGCGCCAAGAAGCGTGCACAGGGGAGAAAGCGTCCGAAGGGCAACAGTAAGGCAAAGCTCGCGATGAGCACAACGCGTTCGAGTAAGGTTTTCAAACGGCGGAGTGACATCGCGAGAAAAGTGCCGTTGTCTTCTCTGACGGGTCTGTATCGTATGCGTCCGAACCGCCGGAAAAGAAAAGCGCATCGTACGCGGCAGTGTTGGAAGGATGAATTGCTAGGCAATCATTCAGACAGTGCGCGCGGGAAAGCTAACAAGCAAGTGGGTGCTGACGAGCATCAGAGGTTGGCGAAAGGCTCCGTAGACGGCACGAAGAAGCGTGACAAACGGAGAAAGCGCCGTAAAGACGAGGCAAAAATCGCGACGCGTTTGAGGAATGTATTCAAATGGCGGAGCGAAATTTCAAGAAAGTTGCCGTATCGCAAGCGTCCGAGCGGCCAGAGAACAAAGAAAAGAGAAGCGCATTGTGTGCGTAAGTGGCCGAAGGGCAAGAGACCCTTCCGTTGTTCTCGCGGTGCATTGGACGGGGTGCGGGGCAAAAGAGTCGGTGGTTTTCGAGGGGCAGGAAGCGACAGCAAGTCGGCTTCGAGGAACGTCGCGGGGTTCGGTAGCAGGGCGATTGACGCGTGTTGTAGACCCCGCTTCTCGAGAAAATCGTTCCGGGCGCGACCACCGCGAGTTCGACTCAGAGTTGTTGCGAACAGCTGTTAGCCTCTCAGAAAACGTCGACTCGGGACTGTTGAAAGGAACATTTTGTTTGTTTTTGTGATTTTGTAAATAACTCGTTTGTACTTTGTTTTCGTTAGCGCTCTAATCATTTTGGTAGCCTATATGCGTTGTATAGATCTATTGGAAGGATAGTGACACGCATTAGAGCGTACAGAATTAGGCGTTTGTCATCGGCACCGGAGTTGGTTTGTATGCGTCCGAGCCGCCGGACAAAACGAAAAAAAAAAAAAGCACGTTGGGTAGAAAGGCAGACCCTTTCGTCGCTCTGTCGACGGCATGTTTTGATGGACTGCGGGAGTGCGAGGTACTCAGCGAGAGTAAGAACGCAGGTTGTCAGCGCAGAGCTTTGCGGGGGTCGGAGGCGAAGCGAATGGGTTTTGCCATTGTTCCAATTCCCGTTCGCCTAGAAAGACCCACAGGACGCGACGCCGCGGCGTTCGTCTCAAAATTAAGTGACAGCGGTAAGCGTTTCGGAAGGCTCTCCCGCGGATTTGTATTTTTTAGTTTTGAATATCTGTTTTGACTGTTTAGGTCAGTTTTCCTTTTGGAATGTGTTCTGTACTTCTGCTACTAGATAGCGTTTACGTAGCAGGTACCATGCTGTTTATTTTTAAGCTTTGTATGTATTGGTTTTAAAGGTAACCGTTTTGCGGCAGTATAACGACACGTTAGGGGCGTTTGTCAAGTAGGACCGACGTTAGAGACGAATTTTGAGTGAGCGCACGGACGCAAGGATATTCTTGCGAGGTTTTCAGGATTCATGCGAAAGTTTTTTTGTTGTTATTTTTGTTTTGTTCGCATGTCTCCGGTGTTGAAGTAAGGAAAGGTATTCGTGGGTTTACGTGTACGTTTTAGTTCATGAGCTTGAGTGTAGAGTGGTAACCTCACGAGAGTTAATGAGTGGTTCATCCATGCAGGAGCACTATAGCACTGTGATGTGCGTTTGCGGATGTATAATAAAGATGTTCCTGATGCAGGTACAGCACGGCAGTTATGCTTTCGTCTTCTCAAAAGGAATTGACGACTGGCTTTGGCGGCACTAAATTTCGGGAACTAAAAGATAGCGTGAAGTAAAATGCTTTATTTTATGAGTATGATACCTGGTGGGTTACGGCGGATTACTCACGCAAGCACTCGGGTATGCCACGGTGAGCGCATCACTTGACAATTAGTTTTCTTGAAAGCAGTTTGATGGGAAGATTATTATCGGATCGGGATTAGGAGTTTGGTGAAACCTCAGAGAAACGTCCCGATTGCTGCTTTGTGTTTGGTAATACTGCTTAAGTAAGGTTGCTTTTGGATAATTTGTCGGACTCGACGTGTCTCAGTGCGGGCAGGGTGCTCTCCCGTGCCTGTGGGTGGGTGTATGAATGCTTTTCCCAGAGGGGAGCCACAAGGAAACGAGAGGGAAAGAGTCCTTGGCTGAGCGTCATCAGCAGTGGCCTGGAAGCCAAGCACTACACAGCGACACTTCGGGCAACCTGTGCAGCTGGTCACCCTCAGGTCGCTTCTCCCGCCGGCGGACGAGCTGTTGTGACCGGCGCCCGAGCTGACGAGGGAGGGGGCGCTCCTTTAATCTTCTCAAACAAGTAACCGAACGACCGGGCTGCCTACTGTTAGGACCGGCGCCAGGTCTGACAATGGCTCGCGTTCCCTTTTGATGTTCCTTTTGAGTCGCAAACGGGTTGGCGGCCTGTGTCCGCCATGTATTGTTCTCCACATGGCCGGAGGTGCGGCGTCCTGCCGCCGCGCGCCGTTGAGCAGTTCGGGAGACCACCGTGCAGCTTCTTCTTGGAAGATGACGGCGGCGCGGCGGCGGCGCGAATCGTCCGCTAATTGAACGAAGTCGTCGGCACCCTTTGAAGCTTGTTTACGGCGGCCCTTTCGATGGATGCAGTCATCAACTCCAGACCCCTCGCCAGCGACACACCTTGACGGGGGGGAGCCGCGTTCGTGCCACATGGGGCCGTGCGTGACCACGCTTCAATTTTGAACGTTCACGTGGACCGTGCGTGCTCGTCACCCTCGCGGGTAATGTGTGATCCGTGGTTGGACGGTGCCCTCTGTACGCGGTCCCCGATCTAGGATCTGGGAGGACAGACCCTTTATAATGAGCCCCCACGGCTCTTCGGTGTGCTTTTTTTCGAGAAGAAGAACCAGGCAGAACAGAGCAGAACCATGTAGAACCAAGCACCATGTAGCGCTATGTTAGGAGTCATGTAGAGGCCTGCCACGTTTGAGGGCTCACCGTGTAGGAGTTCGCAATGTATATATTGTAAAATAAACCCTCTTCAAGTCTCTCTTCCTCCTGCCTCGACA